>JAOWBW010000851.1:225682-455382 GCA_026119855.1 Campanula takesimana
AACACAAAATCACACTTAATTTGAATCCTGTAGTCGTTTGCTGCTCAAATTGAAATGGAGATGTTCAAGCTGCTCAAAATTGAAATAGAATTGATTTGGTGTAACTGTTGTTTAGTATAGTAACTTGGAGTTTTAGTATATAAATGATATTTTATTACAATAACTTGATTTTTATTAGTGCAGCCTGGTGGTTAATCAAGCTATGTTGTATCAGATCTATATTTAGTATTTTAGTAGCGAACTTGGTGTTTAAGCAGACAAACTTGATATTATAATAACATTGAAATAAAGCATTTTGAATATCGAGTTATATATAAATTGGTGTTGTTTTAGTTTAGTAACTTTGGTGTTTTAGTATTGTAACTTTATGTTTTAATACAATAACTTGGTGATTTGTTAGTGCAAGTTGCTGGTTAAAGATGTTATGCTATATCAGATATATACTTGGTATTTTAGTAGTGTAACTTGGTCTTTGGAACAGACAAACTTGTTATTATAATAACCATGCAATTTCTATTGAAATAAGCATTTTGAACATCAACTATAATATAACTTAGTGTTGTTAGTATAGTAACTTGGTGTTTTACTATTTTAACTTTATGTTTTAGTACAGTGACTTTGTGTTAATTAGTGAAGCCTGATGGTTTATCAAGTTATGCAGTATCGGATCTACACTTGGTGTTTTATTAGTGTAACTTCGTAATTTAACAGACAAACTTGATATTATAATAAACCGTACAATTTCTTTTGAAACAAGCAGTTTGAACATGAGCTTATAATACAATTTAATACACATGTTTAATCATAAAAACAGCAAGTTAATAAGTTAAAATAATAAGTTTGGACTTAAAAATAATAAGTTACAATTTCACTGACTAACACCCTTTCTAGACCTAGTTTGCTGACATATGCTGCAGTTGAACCATCAGCTTTCTTCCTCTTCTAACAACCTTGTCAATGTGATCATGTTTGATTGCCGGAAAATCTTCAACTTTATTCAACAAAGACTCCTTTGCTTCTTTAAATCACTTAGTAACAAGTACCAAACTCAACATAACTAAACAAGCATCACAAAAACATAACAAAAAATGCTTGAAATCAACACAATAAGCGAACAAAATAGAGTGAGAATCAAGCGGAAAAAGCTTGAAATCAACACATACCTCCATCATGCCGGTCCTCTTCTTCATTACATATTTCTTTGCGTTTGGATTTGAAATCAACCTCATTCTGCTTGAAATTGAGTGCAATCGAGTGAAATAGAGTGAGTATGACCGTCGTTAGGTCTGAGAGAGAGTGAGATGGAGATAGCGACGGCGACGATTAGTCGGGGAGTGAGAGAGATGGAGATTTAGGTCGAAGAGTGAGAGAGATGGAGGCGGCTAGGTCTGAGAGAGATGGAGAGAGCACGGTTAGAGATGGGAGAGAGAAAGAGTCGTACATCCAAAGCCGCATAAAAGGCCGGTTTACAAAAATTTTGATCGAATTTTTTTAATGAGCGAGAAACCGGTTTAGAAAAGGTAGGAGTTGGTTTGCTGGTTGTCCAAAACCGGTCTTTTTTTAACATTAGGGGGAAACTAGTTTCCCCCAAAATTTTGTGTAAAGAAGATGAAGTGTCGTAATATTAGGGTAGTTGAATCTTTTTGATGGTTGAGTTATTGGACATGGCCTTAGTCAATTCCCCTAACTCGTACGCTTTATATAATTTATATCTCCTTTTATATTTTAAATCTCCCTCGCATTTCAAAGAATTTCTTCTTTCCTGCTTCTCCTGATTTCTTTTCTCCTTTCCCATTTTTAGGACAACTGTCCTACAAATTTCTTTTTTTTTAGAGCCGACGTCTCCTCATGTTAGGATTAAGGCATAAAATATGGGTTTTTGATTCATACGTATTGAATAGAATATTATTATTTTTTTTTGGCCAAATTACAATATTTTTAAGGGCAAATTACAATTTAGGGCCTGATGTCTACTACGCGGTTGCAGTTTAGGGCCTGACGTCTAAAATTTGGCGATTTAGGGTCTGACTTGACATTTTTGTTGTAGAATGGGGCTTTTTAACGGTTTTTGTTAGAAAAGTTAGTTAAGTCACATGTGATTTGCACGTGATTGATGAAATGGGTCAATTTGAAATGAGAATTAGTGCTTAAGGGGTAAAATATAAATACTTAAATTAAAGTCGTAAAATTTAAGTTTTCAAATTTTAAATTAAAATATTTAAATAAAATATCTAATATATTAATTTTTTGATTTAATTTTTTTAAATAAATAATCATTTCCCTTCAAGAATATTTTTTTTAGGGAAAATTGATAAGTTTTGTCTATCTAAATTGATGGAGATGGTGGTCAATGGTGTTTTGAGACGAGAGAAATGACGAAAATGGGAGGTTGGAAGCGAGAAAGAAATCTGAAAAAAAAAAAAAAAATCAAAGAAAATTCATAATTTGTTTGTTTATTTTAAAATTTTATATAAATATTTTTATTTAGATCTGGGAAAAAAATTGTCAAAAATATATTGTCAAAAATAATTTATTCATTTATATTTAAAAATAATTAAAATAAAATTTTTAATATATTAGTTATTTTTTTTCAAATTTTAATTTAAAACTTGAAAATTCATATTTTGTGACTTTAAGTTTAAGTATTTATATTTAACTCCTTAAGAACTAATTCTCACTTCATATCGATCCATTTCGTCAATCACATGTGACTTAACTGACTTTTCTAACGAAAACCGTTAAAAAACCCCTATTTTGCTAACAAAGTGTCAAGTCAGGTCCTATTTCACCAAATTTTTCACGTCAGGCCCTAAACTGCAACCGTCTCGTAGACATTAGGCCCTAAATTGTAATTTGCCCTATTTTCAATACAAGCAGGAGAGGGGTTTGAACCCTTGACTTTCACTTTGAAAGGCAAGGGCTTATGGCATTGAGCCAAAGGCTCATCAGGAATAGAAATAGCTAACATTTGACTATTGGTGAAGATTAGGGTTTGAGGGAAGAGAGTATGTATTCAATTGACCAACCAACACAATTGAGATGGCTCTTTTCTTTTTCTTTTTCTTTTTCTTTTTCTTTTTCTTTTTCTTTTTCTTTTTCTTTTTCTTTTTCTTTTTCTTTTTCTTTTTCTTTTTTTTTTAAATCTTTTTATTGACGAAGAGAGTATGTACACTCTAGGAAATGCTTTCTTTTTATAATTTTTATATGACCACGTGTATCATTTTTTGAGACTATTAATGGTGAAGATTATTTTATTGTTTTCTTTTCTCTCAAATGTCAATTTCTAAGTTTAAGCATGTGCTGTTAACCTATGGTGCACGCATTTGCAAAATTTTCATAGCTATTACAATTGGTCAACGCGCGAAGCCACATTTCTGCTGATTGGGTCGACCCTTGATTTTATTGTTATATTACTTTTATCCTTTGAGTTTAGAGAAATACTATCTCCGTCCCAAAATATTTAACATTGATTATTCGCTATTCAAACTTTTTAAGGATAGAAACATTTGTTTTACTAGCCATATCGTGTTTATGAACATTTAAGCCCAAATTATCGAAATGAGAAGAACTTTTTGGAACAATTAAAAATGGCAAATGAGAAGATCATTTCGTGACGGAGGGAGTAACATGTTTGCTATTAATAATATTAAGTTTTGACCTTTTCAAATTTAGAAAAAGAAAAGAGAGTGGCTAATGCTACTACACTATTTGCTAATCCACTACATCATTATAATTAAACATGAATAATTGTTGAGTTGGACAAAATTGTCCTTAAATAACATTCCAATTATAAAAATACAATAAATTGCCTAGATTACCCTTGAAGCTTGTCATCTATTTGTTAATGAAAAATGTATTTATAGTATCTTTTTAATTTTTGTATATATATAAATTGACGTATCATTCAAAGGTAATAAAATCTGTAGATTTCTTTATTACTAACTAATACAGTATACCTAATGAAAACATTTCTTTGAAAACATTGAATATCAAAAAACACAAAAATAATACTCCCTCCACCTCAGAAAGATAGTCCACCTTTTTTCGTTGTTACTACGAAGGAACTTTAAGCAGTTATAAATGTTACTTATAATTATGTTAATGTGAATCTAAAAATTGATATTAATAGTATTTATAATGGTGTATCAAGAACAATTTCAAAAATTTCATTAGAATAATTAAAAGTAGCCTTAATTATTACTCAAAGTTCTTTCGTAAAACCTATGAAAATAGGGGGACTATCATTCTGGGACAGAGTACTGGTACCAGAAAACCTTAAGGAAACATTCATACAAAATTTCTGGAAACACTCCATCACTCGTAAATGCTTTTGAATGGAGTATATACTCCATCCATCCGTCAAGAATCACCCGTAAATGCTTTTGAACATTTATTTTGGGGCGTAGGTAGAAATATTAGCCAACTTATATCATCAATTATAAATATGAAAGTAACAAAATTTTAGAATCAAATCGATCATTCACGCACTAACCTAAAGCCTAAAAGAAGGTTACACGAAGCAGTTTAAATTGATGCAGGCAGTCAAATTTTAATTGGTTAACATTTTGCAGCTTAATTCAATTATAAGCAATCAAGTTGCAACAATTACTCAATTTTATGAGAGACTTATAATAAGAGGCCACATAACGTGTATAGTAGGAGCAACTTCTCAATGGTAATCTGTAATTCCCAGTTTTCTTTTAATTAATGGTGTTTATAGTTAGTTTTCTTTATTTTTATAACCTGAACGGTGAGACTTAATGAGCCAAGCCCAAGCTTCAGATTAATGGGCCCAAGGCCCAGTCTTGGAGCCAGCGAAGCTAGTCGATTTTGGGAGTGGTCAGATCTACCTAAGCTCGACATACACTTGGATCAAGTGCATGGCGACCTTACGATACATTATCGCGACGTTGACCCTCTTTAGATCAACCCCACGTCGCCTTAAGCGCAAGACGTAACTGTTGACTATAAATCCAGAGAAGAAGATCATCTCTAATTCCAAAATCTCTCATATTTATCCGTCAATATTAAAATCATCATAATTAACTATAAAGATTTGTCATTCACCCTGGAGGGTCTTCGCCATCGGAAACCATCCGACTAAGTGTATGTTGTATCGAATTATTGCGCTTGGACTGATCGTCGTTTTTGGCATCATCAAAATCACTAAGTACTCTCCCTGCGGGCATTTGGGGTTTTCGTCATCCTAGGTTTGCATAGTCGCTTTAACCAAAGCCCATTAACAAAGCCCAAATGAACTGATTAATGGCCCTCTTGGCAAATCATTACCGCGCTTCTATCAGCAAAATATCCATATTTTAACTTTGAGAAGGTCGACTAAGATACTATGAATAGACATACATCGATAAAGCCCAAATAACCAAATTAGTATATAATGGACCTCCTGGTAAATCATTCCATTATTCCTATGTCCAATAAAAATACTTATAATCTGACTTCTTATTTTTTTTTTTTCTCTTTTTTTTCCTTTTTTTCTGACAATGGGAGGGGATCAACTGAATGACTTCCGTATTGGAAACAATGACTTATGTCTCGTGTGAGTTAAGACTCATTGACTATTTTTCTAAGATATATACTCCCTCCATCCCAACTCAATTGACAATTATTTTCATTTTGGTCTGTCTCAGCTCACTTGACACTTCCCAAAATAGCATACTTTTTATAATTTTATATACTCTACCCTACCACTCATTCCCTCTCTCTTCATTCTCCACCACTCAATTTATTCAACCAACGCTACTATTTACCCCACTCATTCTCTCTCTTTATTTTCCACCACTCAATTTATTCAATCAACGCTACTATTTACCCCACTCATTCTCTCTCTTCATTTTCCACCACACATTTTCCTTATTTTATTTTTTTTCTTTAATTATTGTGCCTACCTCATGGGTGTCAAGTGAGGCGGGACGGAGGGAGTATATATTTTTTTTTAAAAAAAAAGAGCATGTGAAAACTGGGAAAAATGTGTTTTTCCCTAATTTAGCGTAAAACGCCTTTTTAAAAATGGCGCAGTAGCAGTTTTGTAATAAATGGGAAGTTGTTTTTAAAACACGCGGTGACATTTATGTAAATAATTGTCGCTTATCGTAATTGACAGTGGTAGTGTTAAAAAGTGCCAGCGATGTAGACTAGCACTTATGGACACTACCACTGGCACCTTTGATAAGTGTCAGTATTAATGTTTATAAATGCCAGTATATTGGCTGGCACTTTTAAACACTAACATTGGCATTTATGAAAAGTGTCAACGACAATGTTTATAAACGTCGTTCCAAATAATTGACACTTTGTAATATTAACACTGATATTTACTATGCTTGCCAGCATTTACAATAATGCCACTGCTTGTTTTTTAACATTGCAAGTGTCGTTGATATTTACTATGCTTGCCAGTGTTTCTTGTGTTTGTATCATGAAATAGAAAAGAAGTTGATTCTTTATAGTACAATTTTTTTTGGAGAGATTAAAGTTTTTTTTTAATTATTAATCCCAAAATTGTCTTAATTTATAATTTTGAAATTTTTTGTTTCGCTTCTACCTATCTTTAATATTCGACACTGTTCCTTTCGGAAAAAACCAGTGTCTACACCAAGTTTTTAAAAAATGCTAGGCGGTCGTTAGGCGCCATAGGGGTGCCTAGGCGGGGCCGAGAATTCAGAAATAACTATAATATTCTAGACGGACCTAGGCTTTTCATCAACGCCTAGCGCCTAGACGGGGTATTTTAGAACACTGGTCTACACTGGTTAAGTAAAAGAATATAAAATTTTGTTTACTTTATTATTCAACCGTTTTTTCCATTAATATCCCCTACTTTCTCACTCAATCATCTACGTATAATCACATTACCTCCCGACCATAGGATTCTTTTTTTCTTTCTTACTCACAATCAATGAAATGTGTCCCATTTTGACTAAAGGTTTGACTTATAACAGCTTCTAAGAAATTAGTATCGTACAAACAAAATCAAAGAAAAATGTAACGATCGTGATTCGTGACTTGTGCCTAATATTCATTGTTCATTGAAGCTGACTGAACCTAAAACTGCTGCTGCAATAATTTACACTCGCTTCAAAATATAGTTTATTGAAGCAAACTAAGGTTGCGTTTGATGCAATAATTTAATTTTTTCATCCAATATATATGTCCAACACCCTCTTAATAATTGAGAATCATTATTCTTGCTTGATGAATAAGAGTTTCACTCAGCAATCGATAGCTAGCGCTCAATGTGATCAAATGCATCATACCTCTAAATTACCCTACATTCTATTAAGCATCAAACATCTAGTACTTGATTCATCAAACGCATTATTAATAAGACTAGAGCAAATCGATTTCGAAAGCGACTTACAGATAAATTCAGTTCATTGGCCCGACTTTATCCCATTCCACATTTTCCTTGCTTTTAAATCATTATCAGTCATTTCCCTAAATAAAAATAAATAACTTTTTTTTTATGTGATTCATTATCAAACATTTATTTCAGAGTACTATTCCTGATTAAACGTACAGAAACCATAGTTTTAAATTATTTAGATTCTTACACATGTCTTTCAAAAAAACACCATGATCCAACTGCACGAGACATTTGAAAATTATACTCTTGAAATAAATATCTAGTTTTACTTTAGAAGTGTTCTGAAAATATTTTCATTTTATAAAGTTTAGTCGCACCAAAGTATAAATATTGTTATTTATCATTTTTTAAACTTTTAGTTTTTCAAGTATTTAACGATGGGATAATTTAATTTTTTTGGTAGAAAAATAATTAGGAAGAAAGTTAACTCGAAAATTGACGTTCATTGTAGATTAAAAATGAATGAAAATTGATTTTCATCATGCGCGGAGTACTCCCTCCGTCCTCACTGAAACTATACACTTTGACTTGTACATAGAGTTAAGGAAAATTGTTAATGAACTAGGTGTTGTGACTATAAAAAATAAGATAAGAGAGAGAGTGTGGTAAGTTGTAATACCTCATCTCATATCGGAAAAGATATGGAGAGTGTGGTAAGTTGTAATACCTCATCTCATATCGGAAAAGATATGGGCTTTGATCGTAATATACAAGCCTCCATTATATTAGCATTGAGCACCAATAACATCCACAGACTTTTGGGTGGGCCTGTGGAAAACCAAGTGGACCCAGTTATTTGTGAGTGGGCCCGGGCCGTAAGGCTTGCGAGTTCGCCCGGGAGGACGATCTGGGTATTGTTTGGGCCTTGCCGCCCGGCAAGGATTTAAGTGAGGGTGTTTGTAATACCACATCCCATATCGGAAAGAGATGGGTATACTAGCATTGAGCACCAATAACTTCTATTGACTTTTGGGTGGGCCTGTGGTAAGCTAAGTGGACCCAGTTATTTGTCAGTGGACAAGTGTGTGGTGCTTATGTAGCGAGTCGGACTTACGGGCTCAAGTTATTAGTTGTTACATAAGTAATAGTGAATGAAAAATTATCATGAGCGGAGAAGTGGGTTGCATTAAGTAATTAAGAAATATTGTGAACTTCAACTTTTGAAAGTATTATAGTTTCTCTTTGGTGTATTCAATCACTTTAAATTGCATGAATCGTTTTTAATATCCACTCTCAATTTATGTAAAATCAGTTAAATCGTATTTCTCTCACGTCAACATTGTGGAAACGTGTGATTCTTTTGATTGAATATAAAGAGAGATGATGTATTCTACATTGCCATCATTATAATTAGCCACCGTGGCTCCACCCACCCACCATGCAAGTTCCCATTAATTTTCACCCTACCATTTTGGTTTTACTACCAAATTGAAAATATCAATCTTGAAATCAAAGATTTATACAATGGATTGTTCCTTCCATCCATTTGTTATTTCACCGTAGCTAAGGGTAATGTCACATCCATCTATTTATACAATAGTTATGTTTATTATTTTAATTTTGAGTTTTATTTATTTATTATTTATTCTATAATTTTTGTTCCGTCTGTAATCCTACCAACAGGAGTCGAGATCTCCTGTACCACTTTTATGTGTCACTCCATGTATCACTTCTAATCTAATCGTTCACATATTTGCATAATATTACAATAATACCACTCTTAACAATTGTGAGCCATTAGATTACTTGTGGCACATAAAATAGCACACAAAGTAGTACAGAAAATTTCGACTCTAATGGGTATAATCAAAACACCAATTTGTCACCCATACAAACGACTACAAACGAATGGAACAAAATTTATAAGTGTACTACGAGACAACAAAAGGAAGGAATATGATGATTGATTGAGTGGGAAGCTGTCACGTAGAAGATTTGTGAATATCTTCCCTTGCTTCAACTATGCATAATGCATGCAAGGCATAAAACGACAACCAAATTGACGTGCAAGTTTGACAAATAATTATTTATTCTTTTATAAGATACTTACTACTATCTCTATCCCTAAATAAATGTTCAAATTTTATTTTAAGGAACACTGAAAATCTCAATTTTTTGAATAATTTGGTAACAACGATTCATATATAATCTTGTAATCTCTTTTCCAAACCTTTAGTTTTGCACGTATAAAGAAACCGGTGAAAAAATTTTCGAAAAAAAAAACGTTTAGGGAGAAAGTTATGTTAAAAAAAGACACTCGTTTAGGGACAAATATTTCTTGAAAATAGACACTCATTTAGGGACAGAGGGAGTACATCTCAGATTATATGTACACCTTCCATTTACACAGAGATTAATAAATGATGAAAGTGGTGTAAGTGTTGTGGGTATAAGGCTTCGTTGGTTTGGGGGGAAACATTTTCCGGAAAATGATTTCCAGGAAAATGTTTTTCGGAAAATGGCCTAAACATGTTTTTGATTGTTAGGTAAATCTAAGAAAAATGTTTTCCGAAAAATATTTTCATATGAGCAAAAAATAATTTAATATGAGAAAAAAATTATTATGAGAAAAAAATTGAAGGGAGGTGGTGGGGTAGGGGGAGGTGGGGGTGGGGGAGGTGTTCAAAAATAATTTTAATGTGTGTGAAAAGAAAGTTTCTTTTTTGAGGGTGGGTGGATGGTGGGGTAGGGTGGGGGTGGAGGTGGAGGTGGGGGTATTAGGTGTGGGGGATGTGTTCAAAAATAATTTTAATATGAGTGAAAAGAAGGGGTGGTGTGGAAAAGGGTCGAGGCGGAGGTGGAGTGTTCAAAAATAATTTTGTATCATCATTATTTTTCGGAAAATGTTTTCCTTAGGTGGAGGTAAGAAAAAAGTTTTCCTTAAAAAATGGGGAAAACCATTTTCTGGAAAACATTTTCCCCATTTTCCGGTGCTTAACAAACACCGAAAAATGCGGAAATGTTTTCCGGAAAACAAACGGAGCCTAAAAGTAAAGTAGGAGAAAGAATGAGTGGGAATGAATAGTAAGTTGATTAGTGTTGTGAGTATAAAAGTAAAGTGGAGAGAGAATCAGTGGGATGAATAGTAAAAAAAATTGTCATTTTAGAAGGTAGACATATACTCTGGGACGAAATAAAAAAGAAGATAAACATATACTCTGAGACGGAATGAGTATTATTTATATAATAGAAAATATAATTCTTTTTCACGTTGTCCGGTAAACTTTAAAACACATACAATATAAATGTAACTAATGGATACTCCCTCCGTCCCATCCGAATTAGGATTTTTTGGTTGGGCACGGATATTAAGGAAAAAGTGTTAGTGGAGTAGGTTTGTGAGTATGAACGTTGTTGTGAGTGTGAATGTGGGTCCTATTAAATAAAACACTTCCATTTTTGGGTTGTCTAATTCGAATGAGACATCTGAAATAGAAATTTGTCCTAATTCAAATGGGACGAGAAAAAGAAGTATACTATAACATGTGACTCATCTATTATAAAATTTGACTGCTGAGCAATCAGACTGCATAAGTCCCAAATTTGCTTCTAAACATATCATGGCAAAATTATGCAAAATACGACTTTAACAAGACTTCTTACCATTATACGACAAGAATTTTTATGAAGTGAGTTCACAGCCACCCCCTATATGACAGCTAATTTTAGGATATTATTATCTTTTATTCAATTATTTGTTTTAAAAGCATATCAATTAATTTCTCAATTCTAAGGAGAAGAATTAAAGGAAGAAAAGGCCGAAATTAATTTAAAGCTCTGGTCTCAATTCTTCATTAGACAGAAAATGGAATTTTATGAATTATTGTATACCTAATTCCCTACCAGTATTATCCACAGATCAAGCTTATAAGAGAACAGATATTTGGCGATATTTGTGTTATGAATATCTATAACTATATAAAATGAAGAAAATCTTGTCATTTTTAAAAAGATGCCCGTATGCATCTCCAAAATAGGAAAGTTGATTAAATAAGGTCAAATATGTCATTATCTTTAATTTGACACAAATAGTTAACTTTGCATGTAGATTGATTTTTATATGATACTTTTTATTTTGTTTAAATAGTGAAAAAAATGAATTATGATCAATATATAATGAAAAATTACTAATTGATGCGGACGGAAGGCGTTGAAGTTTTCGGAGTCATTTGAGCGCGTGCGCGGAAACGGTCGTAACTTTTGACTCTGGATCAACCACAGAACGCACCGCATGTCAAATTGAATATCGGAGCGAAACGAACAAAAGCCTCTACCGTTAATTTAGCAGATGTAGTCAATGTTGGTGATTTTAGTGTCATCAACGATTTTATGTAATTGGATTTACTAGAGACCAATGCGATCTCATATTAGGATCGGATATGAGTAAGGGAAAGTGTGGAGTACACGCTCATTTTGAGTCAATATGTTTTCGACCACGATAAAAAAGCAGGGGTCAAGGGGGATGCGCCCCCTTGCGGGGTCAAGGGGCAGCGCCCCTTGTTGGGGTCCCGCCAAAAGGAATAGACACAGTCTGTTAATAAACATGACTGTTGGCTAACAATTGTGACTGTTAGAAACCAACAGTCATGACTGCTACTAAATGTAATCTGTTTATAAACAGATCATTGGCCTCAGTTAAACTTACGAAAACCCTAACAATTCTCTGAGTTTTAATCTGCTTTCTTTGCCTAGAATCAGATTGTTTGATTGTCTTATCCCATATAAAGATTTCGTGTAACCCATGCATTGAGGGGCGAAATACTTTATTCGGAAAGTGATTTAATCACAATTCGATCAATTATCTAGGATTATCAATTACCCTAACCCCAATTTCTAACAGTCAACTTTGCATGTAGATTTATTTAGTATATGATTATTTTTACTTTTTTAGTTAAGTTAAAAATATATTTTGTATATGATAATTTTTATTTTTTAATTAAGTTAAAAATTGAAGTTTGATCAATATATGTTGAAAAAAATGGCACATCTATATTTATAGTAATCTATCTGTAATAATATAATAACAAGAAAGTTGTAAAATTTGCAATAATGAAGGGCAAAATTGCCTTTCAACACTCTAGCTTATTGTATAAGCTTGGTAGTCATCCATATCTATAACTATATAAAAGGAAGAAACTCTTGCCATTTTTAGAAAGAGGCCATATGCATCTCCAAAATAGGAAAGTTTGGTAAATAAGATCAAATATGTCATTATCTTTAATTTGGCACAAATAGTTAACTTTGCATGTAGATTGATATTTATACGACACTTTTATTTTTTTTCTATAGTGAAAAAATGAATTATGATCAATATATAGTGAAAAATTACTAATTGATGCGAGCGGAAGGCGTTGAAGTTTTTGGAGTCATTTGAGCGCGTTGCGCGTGCGCAGAAACGGTCGCAACTTTTGACTCCGGATAAACCACGGAACGTACCGCATATCAAATCGAACGTCGGAGTGAGACGAACCAAACTCATATGCGTAGCCCCTTGAGTCAGGGTTTAAAAGCCCCAAAAAACGTTGTTTAGGGCCTCAAAAACATGCTTCCAAACTTCTTATAATCATGCTTTTTCTTTTTGGTATTTTCTTAATGATCAGTCAAGTACCATGTCTTCAATTAATTCCGTATTTATATAATTAAGTTGCAGAGTGTACTTAGTTAATAATCATGCTTCATTTCTCTAAGTAAGCTCAAAAATGCTAGTTTGTGGAAGTGTTAAAATAAAAGGCCACACTACTAATGAGTGCTTTAGGAACTTTATTAGATTTGGATCATGATTAATTAGGGTTATGTGGTTAACTTGATGGGATTTTTCCTCTAGGGCCCCTCAAACCCAAATGTTATTTCATTTTAAGGAGAGGTCCTTTCTAAAGTACAAATAAGTAGCTCACTACAAATCTTAATTCCACATACACCCCTCATCTCCATTGACCAGTCAAATGTACAAATAAGTAGCTCACACACAACACACATTGCGCACACACATTCTCTCTCTATAATTTCTCTCTCTAACTCTCTTTCTCCGTCAGACGGCTGGGCTTCTTCTCCGGCTCCGTCAATGGCGACGGCGACTGTTTCCCGTCTATTTCACTCGCCATCTGCTTCTCCGATCTCCTTCTCCGACGCCAACCACCTCTCTGATCTTCAGATCTGACCACCCGGCGACCTAGATCTCCTTCTCCGATGCCATTACCTCCCCTTCGTTTCTCCAGCGGTGTCTCACCCCGCCGGCAACCTATCTCCGTCCTCCTTCGCTGACACTGTCGGCGTCCACCAACGGTATCTACTCCCTCCGTCCATCCTCCCTAGATCCGGCGAGTTCTTGATTCAAACCAACGCCTCTCCCGGTCGAAACAACCACCGATCCGACTCTCCTTCCACGACATCGACTTCGTACATCCTACATCCAGTTAGAATTTTCCAGACCTGGCCGGAATTTTTCAGATCTGGCCGGAGTAAATTGTATATTCTTTGGGCAATGTTTTTTTACTCAAAAGTGTGGGATTTGTTGGTGATAATGTTGGACTGACAGTGGTGCATTTCTAGGTTTATTTAGGGTGCATATCTAGGTTTATTTACTGATGTTCAGTTGAGTAAGTATTGCTCCTGGTGGTTCAACTTTTTGCCATGTTCATGCCAATTAAGTTGGGTTTGTGATGCAACAATTGCTTCTTCTTTTCTTTTTTTTTTTTTTTTTTTTTTTTTTGTTTTTTGAAAAAATTAGTCTCATAGTTAAAAAATGACTCTTATTGTCGCGCCCCGACCCGTGGTCCTACTTGGCCCCACGTCCGGGACACGCACGGAAGACGTCACAAACATTTTTAAGAAAATTTTTCGAAATATAATTTCATAAAAAGTCTTATATGACTAAACAACATTTATTAGACTTGACTACAAGTCACAAAACAAACTTTCTCAAATGAGTACTTAGCCACTTGGCTATAACAAACTTTACTTATAAAATTTACAAACATGAACACCTACTAAAAGAGATGATACAAATAACTGAGTCACGGGTACACTACCCTAAAGGTATTACATTTACATAATGTATCCTTTATACACATCACTTCCCAAAAGTCTTACCAAAGATCTCTTTACCGACGTCCTCCCTGTGCTGTGACCTATTCCCTGGACTCCTTCTTATCTAAAACGGTAAACAAATAAGGGGTGAGAATAAATCTCAGTAAGTTACTAAAATGCAACTACATTACATGCTAATATGAGAAACATAAAGGAACAATACCACAAATGATCATATAGCATATAGCACATAATATGAGAGGCTCCCTATCGCCAACCGTCTCATACCGGTTGGAAATAACGACCAACTCATCATACAACACATAAAGCGGAAATAAACACTCATACGTGGATACTGAGCCAAGGTTCTCAAACCAGACAATAGCCATCTGAGAGGCATCAACTGAGCAGCATCGAAGAGCTGAGACGGGTTCCGGAACCAAACAACAACAACAACAACAACAACAACGGGGAAAATGACACAAAGTCATAACCCAAAGTGCCCAACCTTTGGCCTAAGGAAGGGGGTTAAAAATGGGAAACCAATGATAGGAGCCTTATAATGTACTTGGCTCGTGAGACCATTATAATCCCTATCACTGCCCAACACACACAAAAGTACCAGCTGGACTTTACACGCAAGCACCATATAGAAATACTTGCTTAAACAACAATCAGGGACAATGATTCCAATATAGGGAACCATGCCAAACACATCAAGAAGATGAACCATTCAACACATTACAAAGTGTTCAACAATGCTCACTTAATCCATTACTCACATTTCACAACACTTGTGTTCACAAAGGAACCAATTCTACCACTTTAGTGATCCACAACAATCATCTAACTAATTTAGGACACTACCCAAAAACTAGACCAAGATTGACTTTTAACTCCCTTGGTTTGAAAACTCTAAACTTTTCAGATGACTGGGCGGTCGCCCAAACAGGGCTGTGCGGCCGCCCAAAATACTCTGTCCCAAGAGTAAAACCTTTCAGATAGATGTGCGGCCGCACGCCCTTTTTGGGCGGCCGCCCACATCACCTGGCAGACCAAAACTTAACCAAAGTTCACTCCTTTCGTTTCACAACCCAAAATTACTTGTACTTGTAACACTTAACATTTGCAACTAATACAAAGACTACAAATTCAGTCTTTAAACAATTCTAACACCCAACAAGAACCATTTTCATACTACTCCTTCTGTCACAAATTTACAAGTATAAATAAAACATACCCAAAACATTATTTCACAACCTACTAGGCATATATAACATGTTTATATCCATTTTATTAGGTACAACAACATTACTATACTTTCACAATACTACAACACCCATTTGTATTAACATTTCCCACATGCAACAAATTATTACTACTCCCTCCGTTTCACAAGTATCATTATAATTTTTAATATACTAATATACCCACTTTAGGATACTTTCACTTCTTTCCCCGTCCCATAAGTAATAGTATAATTTTATAATACATTTATTTAACATTTAACTAAAGATATTATTTTACCGTCCCACGAGTAGGAGTATAACATATAAAGCATATATAATGTTGCATCATCTCATACTCCCCCAAAACCAAAACTACTATACCCATTTCCCACAAATAACAAGTCTATAACAAGTTTTACTACTCCCTCTGTCCCAAAATTACAAGTATATAAAAAGTATACTAAAACATCTTTTTTTCAACATATTAAGCATATAAAGCATGTTTATGACCATTTTAACATTTAAAGGGGGATTAGTAACTTACCTATTTTTCCGGAAAAAGTGTCAAGAAAAATAATATTGATCGGTAGAAAGAATCTATTCAACACCCTGAACATTTATATATAATTAGATTTGAAAATGGAGTAGTAAATTAAAAGAAAGAAAATCAAGAAGATCAAAACATTACCTTTTCTTCTTCAACCATGGAAATGAAAGAAATTCAATTTAGTGTGTGTGTGTGTGTATAGGAGACGCAGGGAGAGGGAGGGGAGATAAGGTGGGTTTTATGCTATTTTTCACTTTTCATTTAAGCCCCTCTTTCTTCCAAGTTGAACAACTAAGCCCTTGAACCTTATTTTTTTTTTATACTTTGGCCCATAAAATTCCACTAACACAACTTAACTTCCAAAACAAATGTTACTACTAACACTTTAACTAACACAAATAATCAATCAAGATGTGCAAATTATGAAATATTATGCAACACATAAAATGCACATATAATTTTAAATTAAAATTCTCAAAAATATAAAATAATTATAAAATAAATAAAACGGATTTTTGGGGTCGTTACACTCACTCCCCCTTAAAGAAAATTCGACCCGAATTTTAAGATTGTTTACCTCAACCCTCAAACAACCCAGGATACTTCCTTTCATTTCAATCCCGAAACTCCATACTGAGTTCAATATCCTCTAAAACTTTAGACATATCGGAGAAGAATCATAAACACAATTGCGTGGCATCAACACATGGAACTCATTATCAACCTCGTCGAGAGAAGGAAGTAACACCAGACGATAAACTCAACCTCTAGCTCTTTCCAAAATCTCAAAAGAACTGACATATTAAACAATTCCACGAGAAGTAAAGGTATATCCCTCGAATTCTTAGAATCAACTAAACAAGTTCTCAAGAATCTGAATGGTTATTTCTAACTGACCATCTGACTGAGGGTGAAAGTCATACTAAGTCTCAATTCCGAACCCCAGGCCTTCTGAAATGCTTGCCAAAATCAAGATGTAAATAAGGAACCCATATCTATTACCATGCTCGTAGACATCCCATGAAATCGAACTATCTTCTGAACAAATAACTGACAACTGATAATTTACTTCCAGATTATTCACAACTCAAGGACTTAGTTGAATACTTAGAATTCCTCGCATCAAACAATTAAAGGTAACTCCTCGAATTTATCTCAATACTCTACTTCTACTTGGATTCATAATTAAATTGGTCTTGTGTATCCCTTCAAGTATCTATAGTTGAACTCCGTTATACATGTTTAAGTCCACTAAGTGTTGACTACATACTCTGCTAGAGAAGTTAAAATTCCATCACTAGCCACGAACAAAATCTTATTGTTTGTCATTATTCATTCCACGAGTAATGACAAACCTCTAGAGAATGCTAAAACCTCTAGAGAAAGGCAAAGGAGGCTAAATCCCCACATGCAGGAGGTTGTGAGGAAAGAGGTGCTCAAATTACTTGATACTGGTATTATTTACCCGGTCGAGGATAGTGAGTGGGTTAGTCCTGTTCAAGTGGTACCCAAGAAATCGGGTATTACTGTTGTCCCAAATGAGAGGAATGAGTTAGTGCCCACGAGGGAAGTCACTGGTCATAGGATGTGTTTGGATTTGAGGAAATTAAATGCGGCTACTAAAAAGGACCACTTCCCTTTACCTTTCATTGACCAAATCCTTGAGAGATTAGCAGGCCACGCCTACTATTGTTTCTTGGATGGGTTCTCGGGATACAATCAAATTCCCATTGCTAAAGAGGATCAATCCAAAACTACCTTCACTTGTCCCTTTGGCACTTTTGCATATAGGAGAATGCCGTTTGGTTTATGCAATGCACCCACGACTTTTCAAAGGTGTATGCTATCTATTTTCTCCGACATGATTGAAAAGGGGGTGGAAGTGTTTATGGATGATTTTTCTGTGTTTGGGGATAGTTTTGACCAATGTCTCAAGAACTTGGCTTTTGTGCTTAAACGTTGTTGTGAGACCGACTTAACCTTGAGTTGGGAAAAGAGTCACTTTCTTGTAAAGCATGGTATTGTTTTAGGTCATCTTGTATCTAGTTTGGGTATAGAGGTAGACAAGGCAAAAATTGAAGTCATTTCTAAATTACCTCCTCCGATCTCGGTTAAAGGTGTTCGTAGTTTTCTTGTGCATGCAGGTTTTTATAGGAAATTTATCAAAGATTTCTCAAAAATTTGTAAACCATTGTGTAACTTGCTTGCAAAAGATACTGAGTTCATTTTTGATAAAGAATGTTTGGAGGCTTTTAATGAATTGAAAAAGAAGTTGACTTGTGCTCCTATTTTGTCGAGCCCTGATTGGTCATTACCGTTTGA
The DNA here is from genome assembly GCA_026119855.1 of Campanula takesimana. NCBI lineage: Eukaryota > Viridiplantae > Streptophyta > Magnoliopsida > Asterales > Campanulaceae > Campanula > Campanula takesimana. The sequence continues at coordinate 244,191 of JAOWBW010000851.1, forward strand.
AATCATGTGTGATGCTTCTGACTTTGCCATAGGAGCTGTTTTGGGTCAAAGAGTAGATAAATTACCCCATGTCATCCAATATGCAAGTAGAACTCTTAATGATGCACAGTTAAATTACACTACCACTGAAAAAGAGTTTTTAGCTGTGGTTTTTGCACTTGAAAAATTTCGTTCATACTTGCTTGGATCTAAGGTGATTATCTACTCTGACCACTCTGCATTGAAATACTTGTTAAATAAAAAAGATGCAAAACCTAGACTGCTTATGTGGATGTTATTATTGCAAGAATTTGATTTGGAAATCAGAGATAAGAAAGGGAGTGAAAATGTAGTTGCTGACCACCTCTCTAGACTAGAGGATTTCACGTTTATGAATGCACATGATGAGTTGATTCCCATTAACGAACATTTTCCTGATGAACAACTTTTTGTGGTACATGTGCATGAACCATGGTATGCGGATTTTGCCAACTACCTTGTTTCACACACTTTACCTCTTGGAATGGACTCACATGCAAAACGTAAATTCCTCTCTGATGTTAAGCACTACATTTGGGATGACCCTTATTTATTTAAGATTTGCCCAGATAAGACAGTCAAAAGGTGTGTGCCCGAACATGAGCAAAAGAGTGTCCTAGACTTTTGTCATGAGTTGCAATGTGGTGGGCATTTCAGTGGGCAAAAGACTGCCCGGAAGGTCCTTCAATCGGGACTTTATTGGCCAAGTTTGTTTAAAGATGCCCATCAATATTGTGCGCAATGTGATAGATGCCAGAGTTCGGGAGGGATCACTAAAAAAGATGAAATGCCCCTAATTAATAACTTGGTTGTAGACATTTTTGATGTTTGGGGCATTGACTTTATGGGACCTTTTCCTCCGTCCTTCGGCTATCTATACATTCTTGTTGCTGTAGACTATGTCTCTAAGTGGGTAGAAGCCATTCCCACTCGCACTAATGATTCTAATGTGGTTTGTAAATTTGTGCGTGAGACTTTGTTTTGCAGATTTGGGATACCGAGGGCTATCATAAGTGACCAAGGCAAGCACTTTACCAACCGGTTGCTCCACAAGTTGTTAAAGAGATATGGGGTTGTACACCGCCTTGCCACACCTTACCATCCACAAACCTCCGGTCAAGTGGAGGTCAGCAACAGGCAAATTAAGGCAGTGTTAGAAAAGACGGTGAGGCCAAACCGAAAAGATTGGGCTGAAAAGTTGTGTGATGCTTTATGGGCTTACCGGACCGCATTCAAAACTCCCATTGGAGTAAGCCCCTACCGGTTAGTGTTTGGAAAGTCATGCCATCTTCCCGTGGAGCTGGAACACAAAGCTTTTTGGGCCATCAAGCAACTCAATATGGATGTAGCATTGGCAGGAGAGCAAAGATTACTTGCTCTAGATGAATTGGAAGAGTTGAGGTTGGATTCATATGAGAGTGCGAGAAGTTATAAGGAGAAAACCAAGTGGTATCATGACAAGCATATCAGGCCCAAATCCATTAGGCCGGGTATGAAAGTACTCCTGTTTAACTCTCGACTCAAGTTATTTCCCGGAAAGCTTAAGTCCAAATGGACGGGGCCGTACGAAGTTTTGAAAGTCTTTCCACATGGTGCGGTTGAGCTAAGAAACCTGAAAGACGGGGATGTCTTCAAGGTGAATGGTCATAGGGTTAAGCCCTATTATGAAAATGTTCCAAGGCATGGAGAAATTGCAGAAGTGGTACACCTCATTGTCCCAGAATCTAGCGATTGACGAAGCAACACGTCGGGCTAACGACGTTAAACAAAGGCGCTTATGGGAGGTAACCCACTTCGGTATCATTTTTTTTCTTTCTATTTTCAATTCCCTAGCATTCTTTAACTTGGAACATACTAAGTTGCACTCTATGAGGACATAGTTTGTTCTGAGCTTGGGGGTGTAGCGGTCATATATAAAAAAAAAAAAAAAAAAGCCTTTAATTTGAAGTGAAAATTTTTTCTTTTAAATTAGTTTCAAAGTCGGAGTCGGTTCGAACTACGGTGACCTGAGCCTCTTATAGTCCTAAGAGGAACGTAGGCAACGAAAGTGCGGTCACAAATATGTCCGTGTCACCCTAACGGGTCTCTCCGAGTTTGTGGGTTTATAGGGGAGTATAAATAGTTGTCACCCTCCAAAAGATTGAATTTTTATTTTTAGTTTTATTGGTTTTTAGAAGTATTACGCTTGTGGTTTGTGTTTTGGGTGATGTGTAGATATATGTGAGACAACCAATCATGCACTAAGGGGTCAAGGAGGCAGAATGAGCCAGAGATTTAAACTGAAAAAAGCATTTCCAGAAAGTTGGGCGACCGCACATAAGTGTTTGGGCGACCGCCCAAAAATATTCGAAAAAGGCTCTATTTCGTTCCAGATAGTTGGGCGACCGCACATGTATTTTGGGCGACCGCACAGTGACCTGGGTGTCGGGATTTTCACCAGAAAAAGGGATTATGGTCGGGATTTATTCCAAAAATTCAAACCCCAGTCACTCCTTCTTCCTCTTCTCTCTACAAAAACCGACCCAAACACTCTCTCTCTCTAAAAATCACCCACCCAAACACCCAATCCTACCATTCTAACCCACCAAATCATAATCCTCACCACATTTACTCCATCATTTCCAAGTTTTCTAACCCAAAACACCATTAAATCCGGTGATTTGGGGAAGATTGGGCAAAGAGAAGAAATAGGCAAAACTTGGGTTTTGAAGCAAATTGGTTTGGATTTTTGGAGTCATCACAGAAGGGGAAGGTGTTCACAAGCTCGAGGGCATTCTCAAGAATCAACTCTCTCAACTCCGGCGAAAAATTCCGGCCAACTCCGGCGACTTCTCCGGCGAATTCTCCGGTCAAGTAAGAACAAATTTTCAGAATCATTCTTTTGTTGGTAGTATATCAATGCCTCCCCGTAGAGCAAACAGAGGTGTACGTCATGAGCCTATCCCAGATGAATTGCTTGAACCCCCATTTGATAGAACTCGTTTTGTGGCTCCTGAGGCGGAACGATTTTACCTAGCTTTTGATCATAGACAGTTTAATGTTGAGAAATAATTTCAAATTAAGAAAATGGACTTAAATGACATCTTTGATCACTATAATTGGAAGAGGCTTGCGGCTCGCCCTTCTTGTAATGGGGTGAGTTACTTGGTAAAAGAGTTCTATGCTAATGCTTCAGTGCCAGGTTATACTGAAACTTCGTGGGTGAGAGGAGTTAGAATCCCATATGACGAAGAGGAGATCAACCAGTTCTATGGTATCAATTGCACCACTGAGATTGCGGATTGTGCATACTGGAGACTAGTGCAGGAAATGAGGTCTAATGTCAAAGGCAAATTGCACTTAATTGCACCTACGTTCGGGGAAATTGACCCGGACATGATGAGGAGTGGCATTGTAACTAAGGCACGGAATCTCGACTTGAGGATGCGCGCACTACAATGATGTGCATTGGAGACGAGCTGCATTGATGCATGTGGTCCTGCAGGGTGGTAACATTAACACCGGGTTCATAATTCAGAATGAGATTCAGAACACCATCAGAAGCATGGGGAGTTCCAACTTCAACTACCCCCTTATGATAACAGCTATGATAAGGCGGGCAGGGGTGGACTTGACCCAGATTCCAAGGGATTTGACTCCGGGGCCCATCATTAATATAGAATCTCTGAATCGGGGGCACACCGCTACACATCCAGGAGAGGGGACATCTGGTGGGGCTCAGCAAGAGGAAGCACAATGGGAGTTTCACCCTGATGAGGCCACTTTTTACTTGGGAGGGGTGGTTGAGGATTTACAGGATGATATCAAGGGATTACGCCTAGACATTGGGGAGTTGAGAAAATCAAGTGGGAGGCAAGAGGCCACCTTAGGACAGCTGCAGCAGCAACAGATGGAGATGTACCAGAGGCAGGCTGCCGAGATTGAGGCTGCGCAAGCATGGAGGGCGCAGCAATCCCGAGAGTCCACTCAGCAGGGGCAGCTGCTCCAGATGATTTGGGGACGAGTGGCGCCTCCACCTCCTCCTTTTGGTGCCCAGATGCAGTGGCAGGGAGGCAGTTCTAGCCAAGACGGGCAACCGCGCCCCCCTTTTCAGTAGTTGCATGTTTGGAGGTATCCCTATCCTTTAGCTCATTTTTATTGCTTCTACATTGGGGACAATGTTTGATTTAAGCGTGGGGGGTACTTTCATCATAAGTTATGTTTTTCGTTTGTATTTAGTTCTCTAAAAAAAAAACAAAAAAAAAAAACAAAAAAAACAAAAAAAAAAAAGAAGAAAAAAAATAATTAAAAAAAAAAAAAAAAAGAAGAGAGAGGCTAGGTGAAAACCCGAAAGGGCGCCTAGGCAAAAGGTGAGCAATTGAGCGATTATATGTTTTCACCGGCGTGGCGTCCTAAGGGAGGATTGGAGAGTCGGGTAGGATGCATGTTGGAGTAGGAGGTTGGTTAGAGGCGATAGGATAGAAAATCCTCAATTTTTTGTGGAGTTATAAGGGGCGTTGGAGCTTATTTTGAGGTAAATCATTGTTAAGAACCTATCCTAGCATTGATTTTTTTTTTTTTTTGAGGGAGAATGTAGTGAAAGATAAGTGTGGGGGAAGCATAGGTCGTTTTAGTTCCCCCTAGCTTCAATGTGTGGGCCCTAGTCGGATATGATTTTATTTGTTTATTATTGGTGTTGCTATCGATTAGGGCCATGGTTACTCATTTTTGGGAGTCATAAGGGGACGGAGTTCTTTTCACTCCGAGTTTTATTTCTTTTCTTGACTTGGCTGATGGGGATATAGAGGAGATAGGTGTCATTTTCCTCCATGCTACGCTTTATAGACCGGTGCTTAGAGGTGGGTTAGGAATATTACTCAGGGACGAGTAATGGTCTAAGCGTGGGGGAATTTGATAGATTAGTATTTACATATATAATCTCTATGTTCATGTGCTAGTTTTATTGACTTTTGGATATAATTTAGAACATTATTGATGTAATTGTTGATCTATTTTGTATAAGGAACTTTGTAAGGATTTGAATGTTGTAAAACACTTTTTAGTGTTATTTTGATATTTTGCAAAGGCCTGGATGCTCAAAAGTGTGGAGATCAATGATTGCTCGAGTCACCATCAATGGTCAACAGCGGTCAACCGAGTCAAGGACGGGAATAAGAAGAAAATCAACCTGTCAGATAACTGTGCGGCCGCACAAAACATATCGTGCGGTCGCCCAATTCATACCCATTCCATGACCAAATCAATTCAGAAATATGTGCGGTCGCACACTCCATTTTGGGCGGTCGCACAGCCTACCCGACAGGAAAATGCAGTTTTTCAACAGCTTGATATCCTCTTCTTGTGTTCCCATTGTGTAACCCTAGCTTGATCCTAGTATAAATACATCTCTTCCACACAGCAGCCAGGTATTCAGATCTAGAATAGATAGTTTTTTACTTCCTTCAAACATTGTAGAGAAAGATTGAGAGGTTTTTCATTGTTCCAAATATTTTCACTTCTTCAAGTTTTATGTTGAATATTGAAGCTTTGTTGAAGATGAATATGTGTATGCTTGGCTAATCTCTTCATTCTATGGATTGGAGGTAACATGTATGAAATTATTATGTTTTAATTGATAGTATTGTTATTCATTTTGTTGGGTTTTTCAAAAAGTATTTTTATAAGAGTTTTCTAGTTACAATCTAATGTTTAGATTAGCTTGGTTCTTAAACTAATTTGTGTATAAGGATTTCAAGTGATTGATTGAGATATACAAAGTCCGACTTTTGAAATAATATAATTTTGATTTGTAAAGTGATTTCTTATCAAAATTATAGATTTAAGATTCCTAAGATTTTAATGAGTTCTTTGAATATCATATGGCATTTGCAGAAAATATGATATTGAAAGAACACTAGATTGAAGATGTGTGAGCATTCAATCTTACTTAAGAGAATAAATCCCCAACAAGGAATGATGATATTATTAGTTATATATATTAATGAAATACATGTGAAACCAATCCATAGATCTTCCTCTCATTGCTGAAATTCCGGTAAACTCATTCTATTTTATTTAATTGCTATCTTAGTTTAATTTAAGTGTTTTTTGTAGTATTAAAATCAAAACAAAACCAGTCATTTTTAATTTCTTGTTTATACTGCTGAAAATCGAATCGTGAAATACACAAGTCTCTGTGGATCGACCCTCGCATAGCGTATTACTACTACGGTGACTAGTACACTTGCTAGGTATTTTTATTACAAGTGGAGTTTTTCTCTATCAAACACTTCAAATCTAACTCCATCAAAGTCATTCACTAATGCAATGGATGTATAATCGCAATAAATCTCAATTTATGGGTAGGATAATTTTGTTGATAAGGAATCAATCATCTCAAAGCACACATTGTTACCGTACCATCCTGAAGTAATGAACATCTCAATCACTCTTTAAGGCATCTCTATGAATAATGAATTTATCAAATCCACTATAAGGGTAAGCTTGAAATATCCACTAGAAATTAGTAACACTAATCATATCCTCTAGATATCTGTAGTACTAGTTAAATCCATTAAGCAATATCAATACTGAAGTTGTCATCAACTCTCGATTCATCAATTAACACTCGCAACAATTAAACTCGTTCACTCTTACCAATCCATCGAGATAGTGCATCTTTCTGTGCTATGTAGTTGACAGTGTAGCTACCTTAGAAATCCATCAATAAATCCTCAACCCTATGCCTGAGTTGAAACTTTCCTCAAAATAATATATCCTCTAACATGAAGACATTCTACCCTGATTTTACAAACTGCTACCGCTCTCAAAGAACTCAGACTAGGATTACTTATACAATTCAACGTATCCAACAATACCACTGAAGCAGGTGAGAATTCAATCTATATAACCACCATTCATGATGTCCATACCCGATATAAAAGCCATCTTTGAAATATACTCAACTAAAATTCTCAACAAATGATAATCACTTCAAATCAACCACTAAACAATTACTGATCTCTGATGTTGCTCAAACATAGCACCCAACGACTCAAGATCACCCAAGGTTCTCCTCAAGAACAAGTACCACTCAAGGGAAATAAATTTAAAATCTCACAAGGAAAAGATATCTTTCAATTTAAATGCAAATTTTTCACTACTAACTCCATAAACTAACTACCAGGCACAAGCTTGCAACAACAATTTACAAATTTTTTAATGCCTAAATAGCATGAAAGCTAAACACATATATATACCATGCTTAACTAAAACACACTAGCATATAAAATTCCACCACCATAACATCAAAATCTTGTGATGACAACATCACTAAACCGGCAAATAAAACATGCCCATGAATACGCACATCACAAGTATACGACACTTTATCGGTCGTCTAACACTCCCCCTTAGGAAGACACATCTAACATATAAGGTAAAGACTCAGAAGACACATGCAATCAAGAAGCACAATGCACAAACACACAAGTATGCGAAGAGCCAGGGTCTATAAGTGTGTGTGCTCTCAAACTAGACATAGAAATTATACCTCCAGTCACATTAGAAGAATCTGAAATCTGTTGTTGATTGATGGAAGAAACACGATCTTGCACCTTAACCTTTCCTGAAGCATCGACTCTTATATGTTAATTATTCGTCTTATATGTCAGTTATATGAGTTTGACCGGGATTTGACCGAATAATATTATATATTTTTCTCAAAAGTTGAAAAAAATAAAAATATTTGACTCTTATATGTTAAATATTGGTCTCATATATGCCAGTTATAAGAGTTTGACCGTGGTTTGACCGAATAATATTATATATTTTTTTTCTCAAAAGTTGAAAAAGTGAAAAATTTGAGTCTTATGTGTTAATTATGTGTAAGTTATAAGAGTTTGATTGCTGCTTGACCGATTTTGACCAAATAATATTTTTATATTTTTCTAAAAAAATAAAAAAAAAATGTATATTTTCGACTCTTATATGTTAATTATGTGCAAGTTATAAGAGTTTGACTGATGTTTGACCGATTTTGACCAAATAATATTTTTATTTTGTCTTAAAAAATAAAATAAAAAAGTGATTTTTTTTACTCTTATATGTTAATTATGTGTACGTTATAAGAGTTTGACTGATGTTTGACCGGGTTTGTTCTTTTTTGACCAAATATTATTAATCTTTTTTTCTAAAAAAAAAAGTGAATTTTTTTTTAACTCTTATATGTTAATTATGTGTCAGTTATAAGAGTTTGACTGTTGTTTGACCGAGTTTGACCATATTTGACCAAATAATATTATTATTTTTCTAAAAAAATGATTTATTTTTTATTTTTTACTTTTATATGTTAATTATGTGTCAGTTATAAGAGTTTGACTATAATTTGACCAAAAAAAGTAAGGGTGAGAGGAGATATGAGGGTGTTTTAGTCATCTTGCATCTTTTTGCAAGCAAAGGATGTCTCTAATATTAGTAATCTGCTGGTCCTTATTTAGAATAAAAATTGGTACTGAGGGGCTCTAGAGTCGAAGCCCTAACTTGATCGTATATATAAACATTAAGCTATTTATGTATGGGTAGCAAGGAATAGTCAACAGCTACATATATAGGTGGCCTCTAATCCACTAATCCCATTAAAATGATCATTGCAATTTTGAGTTCCCCACTTCAACAACCAAGGTCCATGGACAACTACTGTAAGATTTAAATATAACTCTTTAAAAAGGCTTTCATTTACTCTTTTCCCTTCATTTTTCCTTTCATAAGAAAGTATTCTTTTTTCTTCTTTCTTTCTTTTTTTTTTTTTACTTTTAAGAATAAGAACTGATATTGGAAAAATAAATATTGTGTGTGAGAAGGAGAGAAAAAATGGATAAAAAATAGTAAATAGATAATTATTGTGAGTGGGAAAGAGAGAGAAAATAGAGTACTATATATTTTCATTTTTAGAAAAGTAGCACTTTCCAATGAGACGCTCAAAATAGTAAAAGGTACTTGAATTACCCTTATTTTTGGTGTTTCATTGAAAGTCTCACTTTTTTAAAATAGAAAATTTATATTACTCCATTCGTCCTCAAATACTTGAATTACCCTTATTTATGATATGGTAGATATCATTATAAAAACATTTTTTCTTAATTATTGCTCCTCAAACAAAACAGGTCGTTTGATATGGTCCTATTGGACAGAAAGAATATATCTCAAGATGAATATTTAAAAGATAGTATTTATTTTTTGGGGTATTCATTGTGACGACGGAGGTATTACTTTTAGTGGTTTACCAATATTTCCTTCATTTCATTTTTTTTTTTTTTTTTTGTAAATTTAGCAAAATTGATTTAAATTACTTTTAATTCTAAAACATGATACAAAAGCTAGTATCTTAACAAATTTTATTTTTATAAAATTATTAAATTAAAATCAAATTATTAATCAAATGACGGAGATTGTCTTAAGTCCCAGTCCAGCTCGTTTATACCGAGTAGAGGTACGCCGAGGTCCGACCAACGAAGGGATGCGTGCTCGTGAGGTCAATTTAAAGGGCCTTCGGTGTTCTTAATCATGGACAGTTCCTACCAGTTCAGCTCGTTGGCGACGAGCCGAGCTCGTTCACGGTACCGTTTGGAGAGCGTGGCAATGATTGGAACACGACTTAGTGTTTGCTCGGTTCGCAGATGATGTTTCTTACTCGTCTACTAGTTGATACCGAGCTGAATATGAAGGAGAGCGATCAACCGGTCTAGCCCAGTTAAGCTTGGATAGTTCGAGCTGTGTACCCGTACATCCCAAGTCGGGTTATTCCTTTCAATTACTCTAGTGATAAAAAATAAATCAACAATAGATTTTGTATGTTTTTCTTTTACCAAATGTGCTAGTAAAATAGTTTCTTTTTAAAATCAAAACTAAATTCCACCGCCAAAAAAAAAAAAAAAAATGGTGTGTGGCAATTTAGTTTATAAATATATGTGATATTTAACATTTGTCCCACTTCAAATTAGACTTTCCATTTTAAGCATCCCAATATAAATTAGATAACTTTAAAATAATTTATTTATATTTTTTAACAATGAGTCTCACATGTTATACTCACGTTAAATAACTACTTACTGAGTATTCTCTACTCCACAAACAATCATCATTCACTGTCTATTCTCACAATACTTTAATATTATAACACATTCGCCAAATAGATTTAGATCAAGCGGCTTTTGGTATCCCTCTCTACATGAATAAAAAGTAAGAAGTTCGTTCCCTACCAAAAACGAGAAAAATCATTTTCTCTTCAGAGAACTTCAACTTAAGTACTTTATTTTATTATCAAACCAACTATTATAATACCTAGCATTTCTTTTTGGTATTTTCTTAATCAGTCAAGTACCATGTCTTCAATTAATTCCGTATTTATATAATTAAGTTGCAGAGTGTACTTAGTTAATAATCATGCTTCATTTCTTTAAGTAAGCTTAAAAATGATAGTTTGTGGAAGTGTTAAAATAAAAAGGCACCCTACTAATGAGTGGTTTAAGAACTTTATTAGATTTGGATCATGATTAATTAGGGTTATGTGGATTTCGAACCGTTGCACCGAGCAGTTAGCTCCACTCAATGGTTCCGATTAGAGTCACCTCATTTTAGCTACACTCAACGGTTGAGATGTAACCGAGCTCGGTGAACCCATAAAAAATTGAAATCATTTTAGCCACACAGATGATGAGCTCGCATACGTGGCTTCGATCTGAGCCATTAGGTGGAGGGGTGAAGCTAACTTGAGTAGAGCGGTTCCGGTTCCGGTTTATGTGGTTAGCTTGATCGTATTTATAAACATTAAGCTATTTATGTATGGGTAGCAAGGAATAGTCAACAGCTACATATATAGGTGGCCTCTAATCCACTAATCCCATTAAAATGATCATTGCAATTTTGAGTTCCCCACTTCAACAACCAAGGTCCATGGACAACTACTGTAAGATTTAAATATAACTCTTTAAAAAGGCTTTCATTTACTCTTTTCCCTTCATTTTTCCTTTCATAAGAAAGTTTTATTTTATTTTTTTACTTTTAAGAATAAGAATTGATATTGGAAAAATAAGTATTGTGTGTGAGAAGGAGAGAAAAAGTGGGTAAAAAATATTAAATAGATAATTATTATGAGTGAGAAAGAGAGAAAAAATAGAGTACTATATATTTTTATTTTTATAAAAATAGCACTTTCAAATGAGACGCTCAAAATAGTAAAAGGTACTTATGAGACGGAGGAAGTATATATGTCTTCCCCGATCTATAGCAAATTAATAGAAAATTTATATTACTCCATTAGTCCCGAAATACTTGAATCACCCTTATTTATGATAAGGTAGATATCATTATAAAAACATTTTTTCTTAATTATTGTTCCTCAAACAAAACAAATTATTTGTTACGAGACAAAAGGAATACATATCAAGATAAATATCTAAAAGAAAATATTTAATATTTTTTGGGCATTCATTTTGAGACGGATGTATTACTTTTTGTGGTTTATCATTATTTCCTTCGTTTCAAATATAAATTCTCTTTTTTTTCCTTTTTGCTATTTTTTATAAGTTTTGAAAAAATAATTTAAATTACTTTTAATTCTAAACTTGTTACAAAAACTAGTATCTTAAGAAATTTTAAGTTTTTATTAAATTAATAAATTAAAATCAAATTATTAATCAAAATTAATTTCATGTTCACAATAATAAAGTAAAACTACTTTTTATAGAGCAGATGCAGTAATACTAAAAATATTAGTGGAAAATGATAAGGCTGCAACACTTTGAAGTTGGTAGGCAGCTAGCCATAGCCTTTAGGCTTAAGCCTTCTTGTGTCCCCTCAACCTTTTTTTTCTAATATAAAACGTCTTTTTTCTATTTAAAATTTAAATAAACTTTAATTCCAATTTAGCTTTAACATGCTGTTAAAGACGTTTTGGCCCCTATATTTTTCCTTGTTATAACAGCCGCATTCTTCTTTGCCTGATACTCCATAATATGAGTTAATGTTTTTAAAAATAAAATCTATTATTTTGTATAATCATATAAGTGCATTATGTCACATTGTCACTTTTTGTATTTAAAAATACGACATTTAATTAAAATTGAAAATACAACATCTATATGGAAATGAGAGATTATAATTTATTTATTCATTTTTTTCTCAGGAGGCAATGCCCTTTCCAATTAAAACAAATGACATGACATCCAAGGTTCTTGTCCCCCTGAACTTAATGTGATTTATCATTTTTCTTGCAGATACAATATTACAGTTATATACTCCCTCCGACCGAGCATAAGTGGCACTAAAGGTCAAACTGACTAAACTTTGACCAACGATCCATATATAATATCATGATCCAAATGAAAATTTAAAAATTGTTATTGAAAATATTATAAATGGTGATACAATAACACTTTTTAAATATTCATTATGATCATTATATTATATTTAGAATGTTGGTCAAAGTTTAGTCAATTTGACCACTAGTGTCGCTTCTGTTGGGACGGAGGGAGTGTATATTATTATTACCAAAGGCCTCTTGGCTTAGCGGTACCCGGGTGTGTGCGTAGAGTCTTCCCTTTGGGAGAGGTCTCAGATTCGACTCCTACATGGAGAACCTTTATCCTCATGGCCCATAGGGTCTAGCTGTTTCTATAGACCAGGTTGTTTCATGTTCTCTAATAGATCCATAAAGTTTGTAACACGATGACAATTTCCTTAAATGAAACCAACTTTCTAAAAAAAAAAAAAAAAAAATACAGTTATTTAAATTTAATACTTCAATATTTCTATGTGTAGGTATATCATCAACCTCTACTAGGTAGGGCTTTTGAGTTTGGTTCTTTAAAGTCCTAGAGTGTAGGGTAAGTTCAAACCACCAGCTTTACAATACTTCAATAATTCGTTAAATGTATAGTACTCCCTCCGTTTCATGAGAACTGAGATTAAAGTAAATGGCACAAGAACTAAGTAATACTAATAAAATAAGGAAAATGTGTGGTAGAAAATGAAGAGAGAGAATTAGTGGGGTAAATAGTAGTGTTATTTGAATAAAATGAGTGGTGGAGAATGAAGAGAGAGAATGAGTGGTGGGGTTGGGTGAATATAAAATATTAAAAAGTTTGCCATTTTGGACAGTCTCAATTGGAGTGAAACGGACGAAAAGGGAAATAAGTCTCAGAAACGGAGGGAGTATGTTCCTAAATGTTTGCTGTAACAGTCAATTAAAGTACCGCCTTAATTCGGGAATAAATATAATAGTCGACGAGTCAACATTTTTAGGTTTTTAGTTATGTTTTTAAAAAATTTCAATCTATTTATAGGGGTAAAATAACACTTCTCAAGGCATTATAATGTTGTGTCTATTAAAATAGATAGTATATGAAAATCACTAAACTTTATATCATTTTTTTAATAATAAAACATCTATTTTTAGATAAATTAAAATAGGAATCAGAACATTTATTTTGAAACATATGGTGGGCAACTTTTTGTCACAACTTCACAAGTTCAAATGCAACTACTTTAATTGTATAAAGTGTACTTCCTCCGTCCCACCACAAGTGAGACCAACTTGTGGGGATAATAATTAAGAAAAATGTAGTATATGTGTGGTAGAAAATGAAGAGAGAGAATAAGTGTGGTAAATAGTAGTCTTAGTTGAATAAAATGAGTGGTGGAAAATGAAAAAAGAGAATGAGTGGGGTTAAATGGTGGAGTTGGTTGAATATAAATATATAAAAATATTTTTATTTTGTGCAGTCTCATTTGTGGTGGGACAGACTGAAAAGGAAACTAGTCTCACTACTAGTGGTGAGACGGAGGGAGTATATGAAAAATCAACCACCTCATCAGCTATAATGGACATCTTTTGTATTGAGTAAACAACCGAATTGACCCGCGTACTATTCGAATACAACCAAATTGACCGTTGTACTATCTAAACTACCAAATTGACCTGCATACTATTCATAAATTAACCGAATCGACCCAAATCGTTAACAAAAGTTAATGATATTAACAAGCGTTAATAATTTAATGGATATTACAATATATCTTTCAAATCGCCCCCGTAACTCTACAAAATCCTAAATCAACTTAACTGATACTAAAACTACAAATGTACCTTATTCTCCACCAATAATCACCACCACTACTAAACACTCACCACCTACCCCCCACCACATCTTAAACCACCCCTCATGCCATCTCACAATCACCACCCACACCATCCCTGCTACCAAACCACTCCTCCCAAAAAAAAAAACTTTTAACATTTTTAATGGGTTGTGGTCAAACCCACATCAAATTTCAACTTCAAAACCATTCAAATCCCTCTATACTCAACCACAAATCAAGAACCCTTATCTAAAGTCAACTTCCAAACCATTAAAATCAAACATAGGCACAAATACACAATACACACACCGAGATGCATAAACGCACGCACAGGTGCCACATTTTTTAATTTCATTTCTTCCTAGATTTAGACATACAAATACCCAGATTTTCAAATTTAAAATTATGATTGATAAATTTTATCAGACGGTTCAGACCTGAAAAAATTATATTGACTAATTAAATTGAAGATTCAAAAAGAAGAAAAAAATATCTAAACTGAGAGTGAACGAGGGAGAGAGGGGGGGGGGTTGCAGAAAACTCCAATGTTGGAGCCCAAACTGCAGATAAAATGACATGTGACAGAAGGGGGCATCGCGGGGGAGGAGCCAACGTTAAAGAAGGGGTGGAGAGGAGAGACGAGGGTGGACTGGAGTTTGGGAATAAGGGATGGGTGTGGGAGAAAGAGACAAATAGGTCGGCGGTGAAGGTGGGGAAGGGAAGAGTTTCGTTGGATGAGAGGGTGGTCGGCCGGTGTGTGAGAGTCGGTGGTGACGGGGGCAACAGGAGAAGAAAGTTAGTACGGGGTTTTCCAAATTCTGAAGTAGATTTAGGTTTGTTTATAGGGTAGACTAAATGTCAAAATTAATATAATATTTTTCAATTACAAGATCCTGTTAAGTTATAGGGCAATTTGAAAATTATATTGTGATATCTGTTAAATTACTAACGCTTGTTACTCACCATTAACTTTTATTAACGATTTGTGTTGATTCGGTTAATTTATAAATAGTACGTATGTCACTTTGGTAGTTTAGATAGTTCGGTGGTCAATTTGGTTGTATTTTAATAGTACGTGGGTCAATTTGGTTATTTACTCCTTTTGTATTCTCAACCAATTTTCGTCAATAAACTAAAAAGAGGCCAAAAGAAACTAGGGGCAGTCCTTAATTAAAATAGTAGATTAGGTGTGAAAGAAAACAGTTCCCATTTAGGATATGTATACAGTTTCAACTAAATAAGTAAAAGCATTATCAATACGCAAATCTTTATGTCTCTCTAGGTATGTGTGTGATGAGTTGCAATAATAAATGGATGGTAGAGTCTTCAAAGTCCAAAATGTACGAAAAGTTGCCTTCATTTTCTTCCACTAATTAAAGTACTCCTATACTACAAGTAGATTTTGATATTTATGTTTCTTTCTAAAATGATGGATGAATCACAAATAAATAAAGTATTTCATTTGTCATGAAAAAAATTGTATCATTTTGATTTTTATAGTCAGCATAAATAAAGTTTGACCAAACATTGATGTCAATCTAACCATTCTTTTGAAGTTTTAAAAAAATGTAATCAACTATCATGGAGTGATTTATCAATAACGATTTTTAAAATTTCATTATGGTTATTAGATTGATACCAATATTTGATCAAAGTAATTTATATTGATCATAAAAAATTAAAGGAAACAAATTTTTAGGAACATAGAGAGTATATATTAAAATATAGATGAATCAACTGAACATTGATAAAGATTGAGTGTTTTTTTTCTTCTTTCAAACTGGAAAAAAAAAAAAAAAAAAAAAAAAGATTTTTTGAAACGGATTGTAAGTTTTGTTATAAACATTATCTCATATTAGGAATTAACTAGTTATGCATTGACTATATAAAATCATGGGCGACTCCTCTCATAACCAATTGGTTTTAGGATGAAACCTCAGACTTTATCATGATATTAAATATGACCCGTTACACGTGCAGGCTCAACGACCCACGACATTACTCCGCATCATCCGATTAAGTTCACGTTGTTAGCCTTTGACAAAGGCCGGCTTTTTAACCTTACCGCGCTAGTAAAGGGAAATGCAATAATGGGAAGGTCGTTTTCCAAAGACAGCATAAACCCACCCAACAACAAAAATCTAACGATGGATATGGATGTCCAAAATGTTTGGAGACCAATCTTTTAACTTTATTTTTTAATTTTTCCCTTCATTTATTCATCCTATCATATACTCCTTCCGTCCCTTTTACTTTAGACCTATTTTTATTTTTGTCAGTCACACTTTACTTGAAACTTCCCAAAATGGTAATCTCTTAATAATTTTATATTGAATCTACCCACCCACTCATTCTCTCTCATCATTTTTCACCACACAATTCATTCAACCAACCTACTATTAACCCCACTCATTCTCTCTTCATTTTCTAACACACATTTTTCATATTTTATTTTTTTTCCTTAGTTATTGTGCCCACCTCTAAGGTCTCAAGTGAGGTGGGACGGAGGGAGTACATAGATAGGGGACCCGGAACCGCTGCACCGAAATTTGGTGCACCGCTGCACCGGATGAAAGTTACATACGTTATGTAAAACCTTTTCTACACAACGTTTTTATTGCACTACACAATGTCAAAACGACCGAAATCAGGAGCTAACTGAGAAACGTTTTACATTTGCAGTACACGTTTTACATTAGGTAGAAAACGTTTTACAAAACGTATGTAACTTTCACATCGGTGCAGGGGTGCAGCTAACTTGTTGGTGCAGCGGTTCGAAATCCCATAGATAGGTATTCTGCCGGCCTCAAAATACTTGAATTTTTTTTAAAAAAAATGTCGCAATTTTATAGTTTTTTATAAGACTTAGACGTAGTTTACCTATAATACCCTTATTTATGATTGTAAAAGTATTTAATTATCTATATACTTGAAATATTCAAAATATAATTAAGTCAGTTTGTTGTCTATTAATAGTTTTTCATAATATATGTTTAATATATGTGAAAAAATTTAAAACTACAATTATTTTGGACGCGGGAGGTGTATGCTTGTCACTCAATCACCTTGTTTCTTTTCCTTTTTCACCCCACCTTCACATTTAAAAATCAATTATAAGTAACTAACCCCGTTATGAATCATCATCTTCCATATCTGCTCCTCTGTCTTCAACTCATCATTAAGTTAGCAACACGATTCCGATACTCCTTTCGTCGCATTTAAATCTATAAAAATTGTCGTTTCAGTTATCCTATTTTAATCAATAAAATCTCAAAATAATTTTTTTTTATACTTTTAAATAATGCGACCCACTTGTTATACTTACAATAACTTCTACCTCACTTTCTCTCCCCTGCCTAAATATCTACACTCATAACGCATCATCTTTTTAACATTTCTTTAAGGGGCAACTCCCATTTAGTCCCTCATTAGAATCTAAACTACCACCTAGTCCAAGGTATTTTCGATATTACCACCTAGTCCAAGGGATATTAAAAGGGCATGAATGCCCTTACTAAATGACTGGAAATTACATGATTACCCCTCCCTCCTCAACCTTTCACCTACTAACCGGTCAACAACTTTGACCGACCGGCACCACCTCCGGCCGACCACCACCTCCGGCAACCTTTTTCCGGCAACTTTTCCGGCAATATTTTCCGGCGACATTTTCCGGCCACCGTCTCCGGCGGCCATTTTCCGGCGGCCATCTCCGGTCACCATTTTCCGGCGACCACCTCCGGCCACCATTTTCCGACCACCGTTTTCCGGCGGCCACCTCCGGCCACCGTTTCCCGACGGCCACCTCCGGCGACCATTTTCCGACGACCACCTCCACCTCCGGTAACCATTTTCCGGCCACCAATTTCCGGCGACCACCTCCGGCCACCATTTTCCGGCTACCATTTTCCGGCCACCATTTCCGGCAACCACCTCCGGCCACCATTTTCCGGTGACCACCCCCGGCCACAATTTTCCGGTGACCACCTCCGGCGACCATTTTCCGGCGGCCACCTCCGGTCACCTTTTCCGGCGACTATTTTTTGACAACCACCTCCGTTAACCATTCTTCGGCGAGTATTTTTTTGGTGCCATAATCCGGCGACCACCTCCGTCGACCATCTCCGGTGATCAAATAACTGAGAACTTATCAGTAAGTTCTCAGTTGTCATCTAAACAACTCCGGCGACCAAACAACTGTGAACTAATCAGTAAGTTCACAGTTGCCAACAAAACTACTAAAAACACGATCGAATCCGGCGACCAAACAACTGTGAACTAATCAGTAAGTTCACAGTTGTAAGTTTATAATTGTAAGTTCAAAAATGTAAGTTCGCAATTGTAAGTTCGCAAATGTAAGCTCGCAATTGTAAGTTCGCAATTGTTTCAATAACAAGTTCGCACTTGTTCCAAAAACAAGTTCGCAATTGTAAGTTCGCACTTGTTCCAAAAACAAGTTCGCACTTGTTCGAACAAGTTCACTGTTGTAAGTTCACAAATGTAAGTTCACAATTGTAAGTTCGCAATTGTTCCAAGAACAAGTTCGAACTTGTTCCAAGAACAAATTCACACTTGTTCCAAGAGCAAGTTCACTATTTTTTCCAAGAACAAGTTCACATTTATTCCAAGAACAAGTTCAAAACTAATTAGTAAGTTCATAGTTGTTCCAAGAACAACTAAACTACTAGAAAACAATATTCACCTTCTTTAAAAAAAAAAAAAAACACATAAACAACTTCAACATTTCAGGCAAATAAATCAACCAAAATGTCACATTACTGATCGACAACTAAAAAAACAACTTCAACATTCCAAGAACAGGTTCACAGATGTTCTAACAACAAGTTCACAGTTGTTCTCAGAACAACTTCCTATTTTTTTTTCCAAAAATAGGAAAAAAACAGTAATCTAAACAACTTCAACATTCCAAGAACAGGTTCACAGATATACTCCATGATTAACAATACAATAGGTTTTTCTAACATGTGCTATGTTAATATCTTGTGAGTTGTGTAAAAGTAATCAATCAGCTATTTGAACTAATTAATATAGAATATCATTAAATGACAATCATTATTCCCAATACTATTACAGTTAAAAAAAAAAAAAAAAAAAAAAAAACAAGATCCATACCCAAATTTCCCTTCCATTTCCCTTACAGACGATGGGAGAAATTCAAATCTGCAGAAAAAAAATTCTTCGGCGTGGTTTAACGCGAGAGAGAAGAAGGGGGCTTGGGCTTGTCGGCGAATTCCAGATCTGAGGTGTGAAATCGGCGGACCGGTCGTCGGAGAGGGCAGGGAAGGTCGCTGAAATTTGAATTGACTGGATCTGTTGGGTCGTCGTCGGAAGAGAGCATCGCCGTAGGAGGTGGCCGGTGACGGAGAAGAGGTAGATCTGCAGGATAGCCGGAGGTAGGGTCACCGGAGGTGAGGAGGGGAGGGGTCGCCGGATCTGTAGATTCACCGGGGTTAGGGTACAGGCGCCGGCTGTAAGAAAGGAAGGGGTTGGGGAGGGAGACGACGCCGGATTTGGAGAGGGAGAGAGATCGCCACGGGTAGGTGACGGGGAAAACATAGTCGCCGGAAGAATGGAGATGGAGATGGCCGGAGGTGAGAAGAGGGCCGGGGAAGGTTATCGGATGAGAGCAGGATGTTAGGGAGGGAGGGGTGGTCGCCAGAGAGGGAAGGGGTGGTCGCCGGAGAAGGAAGGGAGGGTCGCCGGAGAAGGAAGGGAGGGTCGCCGGGGAAGGTTAGAGAGAGAGTGTGTGTGCGTGCGTGTGTGACTGCGTGAAGGAGGAGGGGGGTAGGGTTTTATTTATAGCAGGGTAGTTTCGGGATTTAATAATTTTAATGGACTAGGTGGTAAATAAGAATATTAGGTTGGACTAGATGGTAGATGAAAATGTTAGGTTGGACTAGGTGGTAGTTAGGCTTAGGATGAGGGACCCTATGGTATTTTTCTCTTTCTTTAATTATTGTGCTTAAGCTCATTTTTGTAAATTAAATAGAGTCGGAAGGAGTATGGTAAAACCGAGAGTACTTACTCCATTCCAAGACAAATATTATCTCCGTCTTACAGCAATTTCCACTATTTTTCTCTAATACAGAAATTAAGGAGTGATCATATATACTCCATCTGTCTCAAAATACATGTCGGGTTGGGGGTTGATTTTTCCTCAAAATACTTGTCATTATACTATTTTCAAGGCTTATTCTACTATTTTTAAGGCTTATTTGTTGTTGTATACCAATTATATCCTTATTAATGATAGTGGACGATCTCTTGCACAAACATTTGATTGCCTATGTAATTGGATGACACTAAGGTATATGAAACTTTTTTACATGCATTAATGGAATTTCTTAAAAATTGTGGAACTGCTCAATACGACATGTATTTTGAGAGGGTGAGTATTTAAATGAATTGTGAGTGGAAAATGTATTTTAATATGATGATTTAAGAGTGTGACGCACAATTTAAGTGTGAATACGATAAATAAGTAAGTATATATATATATATATATATTCACTTATTGTTCTAGAAAAATTAAATATTTATTTGAGACGAATGAAATAAATGTCTTAAACAAGTGGTTCAACAATTGTAACTATTGCATGTAATTTAGCTGAGCCCACTCTTTTGTCAGTTGAGACACTTTTATCGTCTACCAACTATCGCAAACGATGGCGCCATGTTGAAGCAATGCCACGGCGAAGATCCCCGCCCAAAAAACAAATAAAAAAATAAAAAGTTAAAATTGAAGTGCCTCATTCGCTCTATTTATTTTAATTTCTTTCCGTTTTGGTTTAGGTTAATACTCCCTCCGTAATAAAATGATCTTCACATTTGACTATTCAAACTTTTTAAGGATATAAACACTTATTACACTAGTCATGTTTTATTTATGCAATTTTAAGCCTAAATTGTAGAATTGAAAAGAACTTTTTGAGACAATGAAAAGTGACAAATAAGAAATTCATTTTGCGACGGAGAGAGTAGATATCATTGTGTCACCAAATGAATGGTTCAGTTTTAAATCAAGCTCTACACTTGCAATTGTGAGGTTTAGCGTTTGAATCTCTCTTTTTTTTCTTTTTTTTTTTTTAATCTTGATTTGAGATATCGGCAATAAATAAATATTTCATCGTAATATTTTGATTTTTTTTGTGTGTACTCGTACAACAATTTACATGCTGCCTCCCAATTTATTATATCTCGTAGAGCTTGTGCAATGGTGAGCGAATTTTCACTCATCGGGTGCGAGAATTTGATTCTTGAGCGAAATTTCAGTCACAAAAAGTGACATTCTGTATAGTAAACGAATTTTTTGGTTCACAAAAACATTTTTATCCATAAAAAAACAAATTTTCAAAATGAGTATTTTTACTTTATAAGATTGATATACATTATTGTTTAAATTATTTTTTTATTCGTCCACACTGAAATAATACTCCCTCCGTCCCATATGAAGCTTTACCTTTTACCCAAATGGGTGTCCCGTTAAAAGCTGCATCATTTCCTAAAATGGCAAAAAATGTAGGCCCCACTTATCATACCCACTCACTTTTTCCTCTCAATTACTTAAATTATGAGACTCACTTGTCATACCCACTAACTTTCCTCTCTCACATATTTAAATTGTAGGTCTCATATGTCACACCCACTAACTTCTTCCCTCTCACAACCCTTTTTACACTCATCACTTTCCTTAAGTTGTGTGCCAACACCAAAATGATGAAGCTTCAAATGAGACGGAGGGAGTACAGTATGTAGTATTATTTTACACTTTTATTGGGTTAGCGTATTTACCTATCTTTGTAAACACACACTCGTAAATAAACGTGTCGCGCCCCAGACCCGTGGTCCTACTTGGCCCCACGCTCGGGACACGATTGGAAGACGTTATAAAACTCTTTAGAAAATTTTTTGAAATATACTTTTAGAAAGTCTAACAAAAACACACTTGAAGTTCCAAGACTTCACTTAACTTTTAAACAAACTCTACAACCAACTTTCACAACGAAAGCACTTAGCCCGAAGGCTTACAAACTTTTAAACAAATGTACATACACCAACATGATCTAAAATAGATGTGAGACAACAGAAAGTACGGGTACTCTACCGAAAAGGTTTCACATTTACATAATACAACCTTAACAAAACAAGTCCTAACTCTTACCACTCCAACGTCCTCCCGTGCCAAGTGTCCTATCCCCTGGACCCGCCTTATCTAAAACAGTAAACAAATAAAGGGTGAGAATAAATCTCAGTAAGCTACTAAAATGCAACTACGTTACATGCTGATATGATAATCATAAAGAAACAATATCAACAAGTAATCATATAGCATAAAGCACATAACATCAACTCATATATCACATTTATCACATAGCCCACACTCCGGTGGATACCAAGCCAAGGTTTACCCAATAATATAACTGTCTGAGAATACCATCTGAAAAACCCATCAGGGAAAACCATCTGAGAAAACCATCTGAGCAGCATAAATAGCTGAAGCCGGGATCCCGAAAACCAAACCAATAGAACCAAGTAACCAGAGAGGGAAATATGACACAAAGTCATAACCCAAATACTCACCAAATGGAGCAATTCATCCCATCCAAGGCCAATCTGGACTGGGGAAACAAAGAAGGCACAGTCGACATCTTATAGTGAACTTGCCTTGTGTGCCACTATGATTCTCCCACCGCCTGACTCAGAAGCTCCAATGGAAAACCTTATAGTGGACTTACCTGTACCACTATAATTCTTCCATCGCCTGACTCAAAAGCTCCAATGGAAAACCTTATAGTGGACTTACATGTACCACTATAATTCTTCCATCGGCTGACTCAACAACAAGACCAGCTGGACTTTTCACAAGAAGCACAGTAATGAATACTTGCTAAACAAATCCCGGGGCATTTAATCCAAGAAGGAACTAAGCCAAATACATCACAAGATGCACACAAAAGATTTCTCATAAAGAGTCCATAAAAAGGACATTTAGTCACAACCCAATCTTTTTCATCAACGACATAAAAGTCATATAAATTCACGTTTGGGTCCTAAACAACCCCAAGGACTACGCAAACAATTGTCCTCTTATAACCAAGTTAAACAAACTATCAAACCTGGAAAACAGGGGGGTGCGCACGCCCCACCCAATAGGGTGCGCGCGCTTCCACTCATCATATCCTCACACTTTTTGGCCAACTGAGGGTGCGCGCGCCTCACCCAAAAGGGTGCGCACGCTTCCCTTCATCAGACCCTTTTGCCTAAATTAGTCAATGGGGTGCGTGCGCCTCCTTATTTAGGGTGCGCGCGCCCCCTCCTATTTTGGGCCAAATCCCAGATTTCTTTTCTTAGTTCATTTTTACTCCTTCCGTCCCACAAGTATAACATATATACTACACAACATTAGCAACTTTCATAGGATTACAACTTGGTTTCTAAACCATTACAACACCCAACTCGAACCAATTCTATATACCCCCTTCGTCCCAATATTTCAAGTATAACAAATATTACCCAAATCACAAAATTAACAATTACTAGTATCAATTATAAATATAATTTTTCTAATATACCAATATACTCATTTAGGCTACTTTCATTCATTTCCCCGTCCCAAGAATAATAGTATAATTTTATAATATACTTATTTAACATTTAATTCAAGTTAATATTTTACCGTCCCACAAGTAGGAGTATACTTTCAAACACTTATACTAACATTTTCAGGATATAAACATATTCCATATACATACTTGCATACAAACCAAGTCACTTACCCAGTATAATTATACTTCCTTTGTCCCAAATAAACAACTATCACAAATAAATTCATTTCACAATAATTTCACCACATATCACACATATAGCAAATATATGACCATTTTACTATTTAAGGGGAATTAGTAACTTACCTATTTCTGGAAAAAGTATCGCAGAAATATGTTTTGTTCGGGTAGAAATGACATACTCAACGCCCTGATCATTTTTATATAATTAATTTTTTAAACGGGTAAGTAAATAAAAAGAATTAAATCGAAATGGGTTGAACTTACTTTTTTCTTTCTTAACCTACGAAGGAATGTTGCAGAAGGAAATTGTAAACACAGAGAGAGAAAAGAGAGAAGGGAAAGTGCTTTTAACAAAAATCTTATCCCCTTTTTACAAATTGGTCACTGGACTTTCAAAGTTAACACTTAAGCCCCTTAACTTAAAATTTCAACAAAAACCCTAAAGTTTCAACTTAATCATTTATTTCTTTTAACAAAATTTCTACTAACACTTTAACTAACACATATACTCAAATAATGCAAGTCATAAAAATATTAGGGTGGTTTTGGGGTCGTTACAAAACGTATATTGTGATATTTAAAATACTATACGTATGAGAATAATAACTTAAAATACCACATGCATATATAGGTGAAAGTAATTAAACGGCTCTATTTATTGGTAATAAGAAACTATGAAAGTTTTTTTATATTTAGCATTAACGACGTCGTTTGTGGTAGATCAAAATTACAAAATAAAATTTTAATCCGTTTTCGGTCACTTTCAGTTTCACATACGATTTCACTCACAAGGTAAACAAAACAGTTTCGCTCAAGGGTTTGAGCGAAAATTCGCTCACCACTACATCTGTTGAACCACTTTTTTGCTCACCAGTTTTCAAAGGATTTTACTTAGTGAGCGAAAATTCGCTCTCCATTACACCGTCTTAGTAATTTTGAGATTAATTTCTCATAGTCGTCCTAAGTAATTAACTCTATTTTTTTTTCAAAATGTAGGGCTCTGATTTTGGTGTGTTAACACGATATCAGAATCTTTCAATTTCTCCGCTTGAACTTTATCCCCTACTCTTTTTCTCATGTCTCAATGTCCAATTGATATTCACTACCTTTCTTGTTTCTTCAGGTTTTTTTTTTTTTTTTTAAAAAAAAATAAAAAAAATAACACATCTCCAAGTCCAAAGAAACACACACAAATGTTTTCTTTTTCTTTTACTTTTATTACGGAGTATTCCAATGGGCAAAAATTCATGAAACTTATACTCGTGGTTTAGAATTTTCGCTCTACTTATAAACACAACTCAACCATTCTGTAATATTATTACTACCTTAACGCAAAATCATGCTTTAAATTGACTTATTGAATGAGATAATTGAATTCAGATCATGAAAATTCCAAATCAAAAAGAGAATTTTGTTGTCAATCCATTTAAGTACAAAAGATAACAATTTAAGTAAAATGAAATACTAGTAGTTCTTAATTCATCACATTTACATAACTAAGCCATTAGCTATTGCCCGATTGGTATCAAAATGTGTTGTTCCGTACACCGGTAATTCTTCGCAATACCTCTCAATTCCAATTGCTGAAAGATTATCAAGTTCGAACAAATCAGAACTAGCGTAGCTTGCGGCATCATCTTCTTCGTCGTCATCATCATCCATGTCCATATCATCATCACCGCCATTGACGTTTACATTTCTCAAATCAAGCTCACATTCAACCTTTTTCTGGTAATTCTTCAACAAATCCCTTGCTGCTTCTTCAACTCGTCTGTTTTTCTCGTTCAAATGCATTTTCAGCTCTTCGTTCATGTTGTTTCTGACGATTTTCACCGCCTGTTGATTTGATTCGTCTTTGTATAATGATTTGTGTCCACACGGTTGACAGTCTTCGTCGACGATCACACTCACCGGATAAAATCTCACCGACCGTTTCATGCCGTTGCTTGATTTGCCCCTTGACGACGGAGTATTGCTTAAACATGACCTAGAAAACGACGATGCTGATGAACATGTTGATGCGTGAGCCGACTTTGATTTCCGATCTGTATCATCGTAACTTCCTCTAGATGATGAGATCTTCCCCTTCTTCGGATTTCCGGCGGTGAATAGTGAGTTTAGGAACGTCGCTAGCTTACCTCCGGGAGAAATCGGCTGCCTCACCTTCTTCAAATCGCCGTAGATTTTTAGGGCGCGGGATTTGGTCTTGCCGTAGCCGCCTTCGTGGTTTGGCTTTTTCTGCAATTGAGCGTGCACCTTATCGTCGTCTTGTTGGTTAAAATGATCGCCAAACACGTCGCGTAGTTTCTCGTGCTTGCGAGCCGGTTGGGCCGAAATGTTGGTCCGAATAGGTTTCGGCCTCACCGGAGCTCCGTTAAAGGATTCAGCATCTGAGGACGAAAATCCTCCGCCGGAGCTGGAATCGGAAGAGCTGGAGCTCGATTTAAGAAACAATGAATCAGGATCACTTAGTGATAGTTTCTTTCCAAAAAGAGCAGCTGATTTACTACGAACGACAACCTTATCGGTGACCTTCTCCATCCATTTCTCAATCAAACAAGCTCGCCGGAGATTGTCAATAGCTTGCTGGTCGTCTCCAAAATCTCCATTGGAGTAGTTAATGTTGGTCCTCTTCTTCATTGTTTGACGGTAAAGAACCAACTCTTGTTCGTCAGGACCTTGGTCAATAGAACGATAGATGGCGTCAAGGAGTGTGGATGAGAAGGAAGCGCTTTCTCCTTCGCGTCTGTTTCTTTGTCTGTATTCTCTATCCATGTCCATCTCTATATATAGAAGCAGTGAATTGGAAAAAATAAAAAAAAAAAAAAAACAGTGTTGAAGATGTGTGTCTGGTTGGAGAAAATCAAAAGCTGCAGAGAGCTTTAATGGCGGAAAACAACA
This sequence comes from Campanula takesimana, assembly GCA_026119855.1. Taxonomy (NCBI): domain Eukaryota; kingdom Viridiplantae; phylum Streptophyta; class Magnoliopsida; order Asterales; family Campanulaceae; genus Campanula; species Campanula takesimana. The sequence goes on from JAOWBW010000851.1 coordinate 271,037, forward strand.
TCATCATGATTAATGTGGAAGAGAAACTGTTTTTCAACACACAGAGAGAGAGAGAGAGAGAAAAGGTGCTGTGCTGTGCGTGCGTGTGTGTGTAATTTGAGACGACAACAGTAATTGATGAGGTTTTGATGTTTGTTTACAGAGAATGTGTTTCTTTTTTAGGGTAATGAGAGCTCACAGGACACGCCTGAATTACTGTGGGAGGGGGTAGAAGTGGAGAACAGAGATGATGTGTGTGTGTGTGTGTGTGTGTGTGTGTGAGAGAGAGAGGGAAGGATTCTGTTTCTCTTTTTCGTTTACACTGATTGTTTTATAAACGACTTCTAGGGCGTGGGGATGGCCCTTGGCTTGGCGAGGGTTCGTTGTCAGGTTGGCACTAACGAATTTGCTCATTTAAATTCAACCACCGTTGTACAGTAATATGGTTCTTACCTTGATTTTACACTGAGTTAAGAAAAAGTAAATGCTGTGAATATGAAAAGTAAAGCAGAAAAAATAAAAAAATTTTGTTGTAAGAATAACAAGTGAGATTTCATTGTCCATTTGAAGTAATTAAACAACTAAAAACTTTAGTTTGGGATAAACTAAAAAGTAAAATAAGAACTTGAAAAAGTTAAAAGTAAGGAGTATCAATTTGAGTTGAAGGCCATAACCCAAAGGCAAAGGCGGTAAATAATCCAGTGAGGCCCATGATGATTAGAAATGCAGGCTTCTCTTATGGGCTGGGTTCCTCTCTTAATTATACTATGTTCCGTTCAGCTTAAAGTTTTTAGTTTGAGTTACACGCTTAATAAAAAAGTTCAATGTAAAACCAATAGAAAATGGATGAATAAAAATAATCGTTCAGAATACTGTTCATAAAGCAAGTGGATGAAAATTAAGTTAGGTAAGTAATTTTGTAATTTAATGAACTTTATGAGGAGAATATTGTTCAAAACATTGTTCATACTTTGTCATTTATGGAATAAAGTAATTAAGAACATTAAAATGTAACAAACCAAAAAAGAATGTAAGAATGTTAAACTTGGATGGACAGAGGGAGTATCTCATGTTTAATCTTTTCGATTTTCATTAATCTGATGGCTATTTTTTTTCATTTCAGAAAACCAGTATAGGAAAGTAGAACTCCAAGTTGCTTGTTCATGAAAAAAAAAAAAAAAGATTTGAGATTTGAGATTTGAGATTGAGAGAGCAGTGTGGGTGTGTAGTTAGTGGGTGGATGTCATACATACAATCATTACACTCGTGCCTCCTCTCAAGCTTTTTGGAAAAAAGAAAACAAGAGCAAAAGTAGAATAAAGGGGACAGATGCGATTTGATTTGATAATAAAATAGGATTAGCATGTACCAAAAAATTCAAAAGTTCATCGCTTTGTTTCAATTTTCTTATTCTAAAGCGATGCTGCCATGTTAAATTGAGTAAATTTTATTACTCCCTCCGTCCCAAAATGATCTTCATACTTTTTTCGCTGTTACTACGAAGTATTTTTGAGCAATAATTTTAGGTTGACTCAATTGTACTAATGAAAATCTAAAACTTGTTATTGACAATATTATGCTAATAAACAGCTTTTAGTCTATAAACTAAAAAAAAAAAAAAAAAACTTGTTACCCCTTGCAAATAGAAGCAATGTTAAAATCTCGAGAAAAAAACATTGTTTTACACTTGTTTAGTGTAAAACTTGTTTTCATTCTTTAATGTAAAAGAAAATATCTTTAATGTAAAAAGAGGTTTTACCCATCTTTCATTGTAAAACAAGTTTTTCACAATATTGACTCAGAAGCAATGAATTAAACTTGGGTGAGCCAAAAATGTCTAGGTAAAATAGAAATCTCACAACCATTTGCGCACCAGCTTACAGAACTTGGGTCATTTTAGCTTACCAACTCAAATGTTAGCCATGTCACCCGACGAGTACCTAGAATATTAGGAAAGGCAATAAATAATATATGCGCGCACGGGTGAGTATGAAACACATGGTGTCGGACTAAAATGAATAAGGTTTGTGGTCCAAAAGTATCCAACACAAACTTGCCTTTGGCAGAACAGATGATTCACATCTGTGTTTGTGTAATAAAACTCAGGTAACACGCACGAGGAGAAGAGCAGCTTTTCTTTCACAGAGAGCAGACAATGAATAAAGAGAACACCACAGCAAGCAATCCCAAACATCCTATTACTCCCTCCCATTCGGGGAGTTAGTCTTACCTTTTTTTTTTTTTTTTTTGTTAACTAGAGTCGAGTTTGAGTAATAATTTAGGTTCGTCTTAACTATCCTAATGAAAATCTAAAACTTGTTAATTATTACTCAAAGTCGACTCTAGTTAACAACAATAGTGGTACTAACTCTCTTAACACTCCCAAACATACTTGAGCAACAACAAAGTGAAAAAAAGAGGAGCACCTCAACTAACTGGTTAGTGGTTAGCGTTTTATGATCACTACATGTGTCAAATATGTACATACATTATATTAATATATGTGCCTGCTATACATATACACACGTATATGTATATGTGTGATGTGTGTATGCATATGGGTGTGTATATGGGTGTCTCTGTGTGTGTGTGTGTGAATATAAATGACCTCGTCGAGCGGAGACAGTCAGGTTTTGGTCATTGAGATTATCTACCAACTAGGGATTCTTTGAACACAACTTAATTGCCTTGATTGATTAACCAAAAGAAGATAAATAAGTTTCTCATTTCACAAAGAAAAACATTAAAAACTTCTATAGCTAATTTCTATTTTCAATTCCCATACGAAAGAGAGAGCCAAAGGTGGAGAAGCTTAAAAGTTGCCTGACCAGTTAATGTGACCCAATTGAGGCTGTTGGTATGCACCCACTTGTGCTCCCGGTGCACCCGCTGCCACCCCGACTCCGACATTGCCGCCCATGTGATGTGGACTGGCAAGGGCAGCGGGTTGGGGTTGAGGGTGGTACATTCCCGGAAACTGCATGTGAGAGGATTGCTGAGCTGCATTGAAAGAAGCATGCCCAGTATGGGACTGCATATAAGCAGGGTGAGGTGTTTGACCGGTCATATTGTAGTATGAGGCTGATTGCATGCTCGGAATATCCCTCGGATTCATCCACAGTTCAGATGTTTCGGCCTGCATTGCATAAAATATGAAAATAACAGGAAACTTTTTAGGTATTGACAACCACGAAGTGTAACATTTTCGATCATATTGAAGCTTTACTTTCTCAAGAAATGGACAGGACTTATTCTTTGTAGGGCGAATTGCAATTTGATAACATGTGTCTTGGTCACTTTTGTAATTTGGTTCCCGAAAGTGAAAGTGTGCCAAGCTGAATCCCTATGTTTAGTATTTGTCACGAATTGATGAAATAACTAAATGGTGTTGGTTTTTTTACAGACTCAAAAGACTGTCATGTGCAATGCAACTTACTTTTTTAAGGGTTGGTCATTTTGCAAGGGCATGTGAAAGGGAGGTTCTAAAGCGGGCATTTTCCCGCACTTTGTAAGGGTATTAACATCTTTGCAAACCTGCAAAATGGCCAAAAATGACAAAAATGCCCTTAAAAAGTCGTGCATGGCACATGACATTGAGTACGTAAGAAAACTAACACCCAGTTAGTTTTTACATCAAATTGCAACAAATTATAAAAATGGGTAATCAAATGGGCAATAAACTACTTTCGGAAACCAATTGCAAAAGTGACGAAAACACAGGGGGACCAAATTGCAATTGACCCATTCTTCACTGGAAAAGGTCAATGTTTTTAGGGAGCGGATGATACATTACCTGTGGATTGGGGACATAAAGATTGCCATCTTTGTACTTGAGCCGGGAGGAATCATCGAGCCCCGATGCATTGCCAACAACTCCAGGGGCATTTATGGCATAACCGGTAGGATTAGTGAAGTTACCAAACCCTGTAGGATTACCAGTAGGGACAGGCTTGAACTGCTGGATTCCATATTTCAACCCGTTAGCTGTTAGATGAGGGGAGTTAGCTCCAGGCATCAGGAGATAACTGCTTCCGTTAGAGGGGTGGGGAGAGTAGGCTGCAGGATTGTTCGAGTATCCAGGCATGGCTGCAATAGGAGGAACGTACATGGGAGAGAGGAACTGACGGTACGGCATTATATTCGCATAATGGGAAACGTGAACTGGAGGATACATCTGGGCCATTGGTGCTTGTTGTTGTTGTAACATTGCGATGCTGGATGCTGGGATGGCATTAGCAGCATGGGACCCCAGAACCTGTAGACGGAAAATGTCACATTTAAACGGAAAAGATGATTTGCAGACGATAGAGCAAATATCATGGTAGGAAGCCTATACATGTCAATGGAGCTATGCGTTCTGATAGGATTAAGAAATCCAAGAATGACAAACTCCCTCCGTCCCAGAATGGTGTTCCCACTATTTAGTTGTCAATTTGAATCAACTTTTAGCATTAATTTAAATATCCTAAAAGTAAATCTAGATATTGTTATTGATATTACGTCTGTCGCAAAAACTGAATTTACTTTTTTTGTCCCACAATGATGACCTTTTTGATCTAAAATGTGTCCCTGAAAGATCTTTTACCAAGTTATTTTCAAAATTCATTTTATACTTGCAAAACTAACACTTTGAAAGCAGATACTCTTTTTGTTTCAAAACACATGTCGTTTTAGACTTCTTCACATATATTACGATATGCAAATAATATATATCAAAAAGTCTTATGTGCCCCTAACAGAATCCAATTTCCAAGGCAGTTTAAATGCTTATATAAGAGATACTTTATAATTAATGAATAAGGGTATAATAGCTAAACAAGAGTGAATATTCCTTGGTAATAGTACGTCAAGTATTTTGGAACAAAAATTAACTCCTAAAACGACATATATTTTGAAATGGAGGGAGTAACAAAGATATTTATGATTTTTTACTATTAAAAGTCAACTTTTTCAGAGTTCCCTAAAATAAAAAAAGGTCATTCATTTTGGGACGAAGAGAGTAGTATTAATAATGAGTGTATCAATATCAAGTTTTAGATTTTCATTAGGATAATTAATTTAATCTAAATTATTACGCAAAGTCCATCCAAATTGACAACTTAAAAGTGGGAACATCATTCCGGGATGGATGGATTAGCTTATAAAAATTCACCTCCTGGGGAATAGATAAGACCTGGCCCCTGACGGATTCATCAACTGCTGATCTGAGGTATGGTATATCATAACTACCCTGAGAATCATACGCCTGCCCAAAAATAACCACAAAATTAAAATGATATAGGCTACGAACAGAGTACTTAATTTTCTATAAAGAATTAAAGAATGTGACTCACTGCAAAGTTTTGTAATTCAGGAGGTTCTTGCTGCTGTTGAGGGTGGTCCGAAGGAGTGTAGGATGGGGTGTTATCCCGCACCAAACCAATATCAGCATAGTTATCCAGATTTTGCAGATCCACAGAATCTCCTCCGTCAGCCAGTTGATGTTCTGACGCATCACCAGATGGTGGAGAAATCGAACCAGAACTTTGGACTCGTTCATCTAAAGACTCCACCTTTTTGCTCACAGAAGCATCGTCGCTAGAAGACACTGGAGGAGAGAGTGATACACTGCCATTCCAGACAAAGAAATACAGTAATTATTTCTCCTATATTTTTATTAATTGAACTTGAATGATGGTGCCAGTAATGTGAAAAACCAACCTAGCTGAAGGTTCGATACTTGGTTCAATACTCCGTGAAGAGTCGTCCTCCATACCCAAGCTGCCAAATGTTAGCCGGCATCGATCTGTCTCAGATACTCGAATGTGTGGTGCTATGATCACATTTTGATTCTCGTGAACGTTTGCACGCGATAACTTGTCTTGCAACTGATCTGCTTCTGCTGACACGTCTTTTGGATTGGGGGCAGATGAAGGGGCAGATTTAGTAGGCGTACCAATAACCCCAGGGCCATCTGGACTTGGTTTTTGGCTTGATTTGGGCTTCCATTCCTTGTTAGGTTGAGGGGCTACATCACACAGAACAATCATTTTTATTCATATATATACTCCCTCTGTCCCACCACAAGTAAGATCAACCTTTTGGGAACGGAGATTAATAATAAGCAGTATAATATTAATAGTGAGCGGGGGTGAGTATGGAAAGTAAAGTAGGAGAGAGAATGAGGGGTAAAAGATTATGAAATGTTTACTATTTGGCAGTCAAAATTGTGGTGGGACGGACCGAAAGGGAAAGAAGTCTCATTTCTAATGGGACCGGGGGGGGCGGGTATATCTGTGGCATCCAAAAGCGAGCCACAGAAATTGTATTTCAGAACGTGACTTCAACAAAAAATACAGAATTCATACCTTTTTGATGCGAAGCAACTTGTTGATGTGATCTGTTATTATTAAACTGATTATTCAAGAAGGGTTTGCTAGCGGACATCATAGGAACAGATGAATCAGCTACACTTGTTTGGGCAAGTTGGTCACTCTTAGATATTGCAGCAAAAGATCGAGATGTTTCTCTAGAGGTACCGTCCCGACCCAAATTCGTATTCGACGCGGAGCTGACTTGTCCAGATGTCACCTTGGAAGAATTTTCAGACGTCTGACGACGAGCACCCACCGCCCCAACTTCACGCTTAATAGCCCCAACATTTGGAGCTTGTCTAGAATCAAGAGATGGTACATGAACAGGATCTGAAGACGAAGAATACAGTCCTACCACTGAATTATTCAGTGCCTCCTTTTGCTTCGCTGAATTATTAAGTGAATCCTTTTGCTTCCCTGCTAACCCAGATGAGGCAGCATTTGAAACGAATGGTCGTCTCTCAGCAGATGTATTGTTCCGATGATCAGTGCCACTTGTACCTGTCTCCTTAGCTTGCCTGGTGAACTGCTGAGAAGACTGACGCCCAGCTGGCGGCTTTTGATTGTTTGAAATTCCTGCTGAACTGCTGCAAAGACCCATAAATGTGTATATTATATACAAAATGCATAAACAAATCATTGAACATTGAGAATATTACTCGAGGAAAGAAAATAAAACACACGGATGCAAACAAGAGAACATGTAAACACTCCATCCGTCCCATTTTAATTTTCAAAAAATAATTGGCATCAGAATTAAGGTGAGTGATGTTTTTATTAATAAACATAAGAAGTGGTGTAGAGTGTTATGAGTGTAGTAAGTGGGTAGGAGAGAGAAAGTGGATATGAAATAGTTAGTGGATAGTTGTTGTGAGAATAACATGTGGGGCCCATAGAATAAAAAGTGTTATAAACTCTGTTTTGGGTTTTTAAAGTAAAAAATGGGACACCCAAAAAGGAAGTTTTTGGAGCATAAAACGGGACGGAGGGAGTGCAGTGCAACATAAATAGCTTAAGGTAGTTGCACCTCTTCTGAGAAACATTGCCAATCGGCGGATCATTTGTGGATGTTGAACTAGGTACTGCAGGAGGCTTTATCTCTTTCTCTGCAGCTTGTGTACTTCTCTTGTCTCTGACAACACGAAACTCCCTGTTGACTCCTGCATCTAATTAAAATCAAATCATCATCGGGGACGGCATCAATGAGCTGCAGTTATTTTTTAAGAGAACCGACTTGCAAATTAACATGTAGGTAATACAAATAATTTGACTCAATGCAAGTACAATGGAGAAGCACGAGAATCTTACAAATAAAACAATGCTGAAATATCTATACTATATGCTACTGGGCATACAAGGATAAAATGGACTACATGCTACTGGACAATAAGGATGGTAGAATGGCACGGAAACTTCAAGATCAGTTTTAAGAATATATGACAGTGATAAACATTCCCTTAACCACCAATTTTAAAACCATAAATATACTCAATTAACAGTGATGTTTTTGAGGACCTTCGTTGCACAAGTTACATTTTCTTCATCAGATGTAACATATAAAATACGACTTTACAGTTCTCAAAAGAGAAAGGCATGTGCTGTTATAGTGTACCGAACAGCCATAATGCTACATACTACATGGAGATCACCAGATATGACTCTGTAAAGTATAACCTCACTAAGGGGTAAGGGGATGCCACATCTCTAGGTGGCATCAGAAGCAACAATTATCACGCACCAAAAAACACAGTATGATATGGCTAACCTAATACCCCTCCGTTTCACGTCACTTGAGACTTATTTCCTTTTTCGTCCGTTCCACATTAGTTGAGACTGCCCAAAATGGTAAAGAATCTTTACTATTCTTCCCACTCATTCTCTCTCCTATTTAATTTTTCATGCAACACCTCCTCCCACTATTTCTCTCTCTTACTTTTCCTTAATTTGTGTGCTAAAATTTTTGGTCTCAAGTCACATGAAACGGAGGGAGTAGTTCATATGTAAAGATTTAGACAAAAACAAAATTACCAGGCACAGTATTCCGACTATAGCCTTCCCTTCGAACATTACGATCACGATCATAATATGTATTAAATTTCACACCCTGGCCAACTAGTTCAGCAGATTTTCTTGGCTCTATAGATGTAGAACCCTTGTACCCTGTAACCTGAAAAAAAAAGTTCAAGAATGTCTTAAACTAAAGAATGATTTCTCTTGAAAGAACAGAAAGAGAACAATAACAAGAGGTTTCCGTCACAACTAACACCCAAGAGGAAAGTGTCATCAAAAATTCTAACCACACAGCTGAAACGCGCTTAAGGAACTGATAGCGAAAAATAATCATGGTAGTTGACAAGATAAAATATTGTTTAGAAAATTCAAAATGCCGAAAGTATCCAATACATTCAAGCCCTATCAAAAGTAATCAAAACTGATGTATTCTCTACAAGACTATAACCCGTAGTTATTGAATATTAATCATGACCATAGAGGGTGAAATTATATGAGAAAATTGCAACTCAGTACAATTGCAGTCACATAATGAAAACAAATGCTTCTACAGAATGCGTCAACCCCAGAAAGACAGCCATTACTCATCACGAAATCACTGACTGTAGAGGAAATGGTCATCGGGATGAACATTCTGAGCTAGGAATTATCACATACAAACATATATAGACATTCATTACTATACAAACTTCTTTTGACTTTTTTCACTGATACATGTTTAGATTATACTACATCTAGGAGCAATAAGGTTTCACTAAATGGCAGTACCTATGTGCCAGTCCATGTAAAACAATTAGATCCCCATCCCCCATAATTTTATTCCACTTATACCAATAAGGATCTACATTTTGTTTTGCATCAATCTTGACCGTTACCACCAGCTATGGTTTTCCAATGATGTATCAGAAAGTCAATCAGGGCAAAGAGTATCAACATATAACCAAATAAAGATACTAAGATACTCACCTCTTTCTTTTTGTCTCTTCTTCTCTTCACCTCATGAAATGGTTCTGTTAAGAGCAGAAAAAAAGTAAGCAAAGTACAACAATGCTGAAGGAGTGAGTCAAAATGACAGAGTCAAAGCTGTGTAGCTCATTCTAACAGCATGAGCTGAGCATAGAAAGAAGACTACAAGAAGATGAGATGGCATGCATACTCATCCACATCAACTAGAACCAAATTTTCCTATTTAAAATATCAAAAAACTGTATCTCCTACTTCAAAAAAAGTGGGGGTGATTTTTTGGTCTTACCAATGCGAGAGAGCCGACTGCCAGACCTCGACTTTGCCACATCGCCTTGCCTCTTGTCAGGGAACAACTCACTCAATTTCTTTCTATTTCAAAACTACTCGTAACAATGTACGCCCCAAAAAAAGATTTTTCAATAACAGTACAAATGGGCTCCACTCTCGTACTCACATGTAAAGCTACAAGAAAAGAACCAACACTATTCACAGGAGCACAAAGCACCTAGTCAGTTACATATTACAATATCAGCTTTTAGGATTTTTTATGAGTTAGCATTCACCTATTCCAATCTAGCCACTGTACTCATCCTTTTCCTTACTTCAACCATGCACGCGCACAGAGACTCATAAAAAGACTGGAAAACTGGGTATAGCGTAAGAAATATGGTTTACATTGTTGCCAAAATGTATACCAGCCCAAGTCAAAGTGAATGACACTAGGTTCTCAAATCAGTGTCACAACACCTATTGCATCTTTACGTTTGGGAATGCTTACAAGAAGAAGTCAATATCCAAGTATCTATATAGTTAAGAAGCATCCTTTTTTAGCATTATTCCTACTAAAAAGTTGAAACAAGTTTTAGTCGTGAGTGGCAATGGCACAAGAAGAGCAACATTGTATCAATATTTTAAAGCCAACATTCTCTTCAGATTTGACAAGTAAAAGAGAACTTCCAAAAATAATTACGAACCTCAGGCCGATAAATTATAAAATTCTAAATACAAAGAATAAATGAATCCCCTCCCCAACCCTTATAAGATACAAGTTAGAGCGCATTCACTCTTTAGTCTTGAGTTTAGAAAACCTGAACAAATAAATGTGCTCCTGGGTCTATGCATCCCTCCCAAACATCTTTTTCTTTTAAAAGAAAACAATTTGGGTTCTTTTTTATTAATGATAGATAATAGATAAATTACCCTTAGGCTACATCAAATGGCCTACAAATAGGCTAGCACATGTCCTTCACAAGGATTCTCAATCATCCCTAGTGCTACCACCCCTCTCATCGTAATCTCTGAAAATGAACTTCATGTTCCAAAACAACACAGGCGCGCAGAGCTTCCATCACCAGTTTGGATGCATCACAATGTAGCAGCATAAGTTCAACCGAAAAACCAGCTTAGATTTGTTCAGCAATCAAAGAGAAATACTATTGTATAATCGAACGTGATTACATCCATAAGAGCTTTGATCTTCAAATACACATCCAGGGGGGAATCTGGGACCCTTCAATTGTATTTATAGTAAGATCCAACAGCAGCCTAAAATTGGAGCTCTTAAATTGTATGCCATCTAAAGGCCAGTAGAGAAACCAACGTCAAGCATATTAATGTAGAAGAAATGCTACTGCTTGTGAAAGGCCATCTATCATCTATGTACAAATTTCAAGGAGCTTCCACAAAAATAACTGAAATCTTGAAACATCACGAAGTAAAACTAGCTTTCTTCTCAATGAACATAACTACATAACTTCACCTCATGTGCAGGGAATATTTCAAACTAATCTCTAATCTTTTTAAGCTGTTACATGACGCCAACTGAAAAATATAATAGGCCGTTTCTGAACCTCCCTGTCACAAAGGTGACAAAAGGTCTAAGCGTTTCATCATATCTGTACAGTCCAAATACCCATCAAGGGTGAACTGCAGCCAAGTGTTTTGCAGTCCATAAGCCAAAACTGTCTTCAGAGAGGCACGATTTATTGCATGCAATCAGGTTATACTTGCCAATAGCGCAAGAAACTTGTAATTGCAAAATTAAACCTTTACTTGAAATAAGAGCCATTTATTTATTGAAATAGCAGGATCAACCTACACCATGCAGAATTAAGCTTTTCCTTGAATAAGCATATGTGAGTGTGAGCTACTAACAAACTGTCTATAGCAATCCTGCTCAGTGAAAGCTCACTGATTTCTTCAGGCACATCCAAGTCATGTTTAATCCAACCGCTCAAGAGTTAACTATCCAAATGCACACCTATAAATGTACCAAATGACTCTTTGGTGACATGTATTTTGAGCTTAATCAAGAACTTGTTTTTATCATTTAATCAAACAGCGACCCTAAACATCTTGACTTTTCTACCCAAAATCAAAACTTGGCAAGAAAACCAACTACATTCATAACAGTAAAAAAAAAGTAACAAGAAACAAAATCAAAGAAAGAATTAAGGAAAGCAAACCTTGATTTAACAATTTCTGAGCAGTTTCATTAGGATCCATATTGGTCTCTTTTAGGGCAACGTATATATCAGCATCAGAGTGGTTACGAACAATTTCTTTGATAGATTGAATGGTTTTGCGGACGCGTGGAGATATGAATTGAGTCCCGCCTTCGATTCGCGCACCGGCAACCATCTCCGACCAAACAGCTTAACAAATTGAGATGGAGAAGGAGAAGAAAAAGAAACAGCGGAATGTGTACAAAGGAAAAAAAAAAAAAAAACTGAAATTCTTAACGGCGAACAAATTGAACAGTAAAAAAACCCTAGAATGGAGAATTGGGGATGAAGGAATGAGACGGAGGAAGGTATTTGAAGAGAACGGCAGAAGCAGAGAGAGAGAGGGAGGGCGCGAGAGTTTTGGGAGCGAGGGTTTTGCTAATGATTTTAGCCTTTGAAAGGATCGGAACGTTTTTATTAGCATTAAAAAAAAAAAAAGGGACAATTTTTTTAATTTTCCTTTTATTTTGGAGTTAGTGTAATGAAAAACTTGTTTTACACTAAAAAATGAATAAATGAGTTTCTATAAGTCTCCGTCTTATTAAAAATATGTTTTGAAAACAACTTTTACACTAAAGCGAGCGTAAAACAGGTTTTTGTTGTATAATAATTTTTTCATTACTATTTTGTTATAATCGACAATGTGAATCAGGGGCGGACCTACATGGTGCTATTTGGGGGCCGCGGCGCCCGTTTGATTTTTTTTTCTTTTTTACAAGTGCAATTTTTTTTAAAGGTTGGAGGTATTAGTGCAATTTAGTATACTTTGCCCCCCTAATGTGAAGTAAAAAGTACACTAATATTTTTTTTTGCCCCCTTATACAATTTTTGCCCCCGTTTACAAAAAATCCTAGGTCCGCCACTGATGTGAATAGTATTATGGCGTTAATTACGAGAAGGAATTTAATTGTAATGGGTCAATAATAGTGTGACTCAATTGTGACACAGAACATGTCAATAATATTGTGACGTTGATATCAAGGCAGACCTAAGTCGCATATATATTGCATTCAAATCAAAATCTTAACTAAGTGTTATTTGAAGCAAGTTCATTTGATGTATTGGAGGAAAATTGAGTTAATCAAAGCAAGTGATTAAGTAAAAGGAAAAATTAGTAAAAAAAATCTTTTGGGCTAAACTAAGTGAATTTTCAAAGGAATGGACACTCTCCTGTTCTCCAAGATTTTTTTATTTTATTTTTTTATTTTTTTTCAATGGAAGAGGGGATCTAATTTTTTTATCTCTGTATAGGAAGTGTATAAGAGGTAAGGATTTATCTGTGTGAGCTAAACTTTATTGGAAAAAAATACAATATTAAAAAAGAATTAAAAAAAAATGCACAATATACTTAGTGCTATCTCCATAAGTTACTTCTAAAAAAAATTATTTTTCAAGTGGTATGACTTTCTTAGCAGAGATAAAATAGTATTGCCTTTTAATGAAAAGAGATTGAAATGGCATTTCTTTGTTTTGCTAGACATGATATCATTGTGCTATAATTAGTTTAACTACTCTCTTTATTTCAAAATACATGTCGTTTAGACTTATTCACACATATTAAAAAATATAAGTAATACATATAGAAAGGACTTATGTACCCCTAAAATAATCCAACTACCTAGATAATTAAATGTTTAAATAAGAGTTAGTTCGCAATTAATGAATGAGGGTATAAATGGAAAACAAGAGCAAAGATGTCTTGAAATAGTAAAGCGTTAAATATTTTAAAACAAAATTTAATTCCTACAACATCATGTATTTTGAAACGGGGGAGAGTAGTAAAAAGTTGCAGTAAATAGATAGGTAATAGTATATGTGTACGGTGTGTAGGGTTGGTACTTGACATTAAAATCACAAACATTAATTTAAAATGCTAAGCTCGTTAATAAATTTCTATAAGAACAAATTAAAATGTTCCATGAGTAATTGGATAATGAATACGATGTACTTTAATTTTAGTGATGATAACCTCCTCAATTGGAGTAATTCTTTCCCTTTAATTGTCAGATTCAAATCTATGTCCACAATCAGGACTAAATATTGCCTATGATTAATGGCAATGGGGGCATTGACAGGTGGCTCTAGATTTTAAAATGTACTTTGACAATAGACTTTGCAATAATGTGTTTGGAGCATGTTTAAGGTACGTGTGCAATCGAAATGTTCTAAGGCTCAGTTTGTTTCGCGTAAAATAACTTCCGAAAAATGTTTTCCCCATTTTCCGGTGTTTGTTACGCACCGGAAAATGAGGAAAATATTTTCCGGAAAATGGTTTTCTCTCTTTTCTAAGTAAAATGACTTACGGATTTTTACTAAGTAAATCATTTTCCAGAAAATGTTAACTCTCTCACTCACACCCAACTCTCCATAACACCCACCCTACCCACTACCTCTAACACCACCCTCTTCATCCATCCTATCCACCACCCCCACCACCCCAGCACCCACCCCACCCTACCCCACCACCCCACCCAAAAAAAAAAAAAAACTTTCACTCATATTAAAAAAAAAAATGAATATCTCCACCACCCCCACTACCCCAGCACCCACCCCACCCCCACCCTACCCTACCACCCCACCAAAAAAAAAAAAAACAACTTATTTTCACTCATATTTAAAAAAAAAAATTGAACATCTCCACCACCCCCAACTACCCCAGCACCCACCCCGCCCCACCCACCCCACCAAAAAAAAATAAAATTCTTTTCACTCGTATTAAAAAAAAAATAACATCTCCACCACCCCACCCAAAAAAAAAAAAAAAAAAAAAAAAATTCTTTTCACTCATATTAAAAAAAAATGAACATCTCCATTCTCCACCAGCCCCAACTACCCCAGCACCCCACCCTACCCCACCACCCCACCCACCCACTCACCCCCCCACAAAAAAAAAAAAAAAAAAAACTTCTTTTCACTCATTAAAAAAAAAAAAAAAGAACACCTCCACCCCCCCCCCAACTACCCCCACCCACCCCAAAAAAAAAAAAAAAAAATAAGTCATATTAAAATTATTTTTGAACACCTCCCCCACCCCCACCTACCCCCCCCCCCACCCCACAACCACCCATCCCACCCCAACCCAAAATCTTCACCCACATTCAATTTTTTCTCATAATTATTCTTTTCCTCATATTAAATTATTATTATTTTCATATTTCCGGAAAAACATTTTCTTTAGATTTACCAAACAACCAAAAACATGTTTATGTCATTTTCCGGAAAACATTTTCATTTTCCGGAAAACATTTTACGGGAAATCATTTTCCGGAAATTGTTTTACGCGAAACAAACGGAGCCTAAATGTCCAAATTATACCATTCACAAAATCGGTGATCTCTACAATTAATAAATAATTTAATCATACGAATTATAAGAACATGAGACCATACAGTCGAACAACATAGACCCCAAATCTTATAACTCACAAGTCATTCAAAAGTCGGACTCAATTCTATGGACCCCACTATCTTCTTTCGCT
Organism: Campanula takesimana; assembly: GCA_026119855.1. Taxonomy (NCBI): domain Eukaryota; kingdom Viridiplantae; phylum Streptophyta; class Magnoliopsida; order Asterales; family Campanulaceae; genus Campanula; species Campanula takesimana. The sequence continues at coordinate 286,327 of JAOWBW010000851.1, forward strand.
CCAATTTTATGATTATTATTATTTTATTTATTTATTTATTTTGAAAGTAAAGAGCATGATTATCAAGAAGATGACGCTTCACAACAATCAAACGCTCGTTCCAAATAAAAAGAACATGCAATTTTCATTAAAACAATTGAACTTTCGACTTCGAGCATACTTTTGTTAATATCTCTGGAACCAAATCTTCATCGAATGCATTTACGAAGAATGGCTTGAGACACCCAAATATCTCTCCAAATATTACTTAGACACCGCCAAAATCCAGCATTCAGAAAAACCCCACATGAAAAGTTTGACTTTGAGAACACGATAAATTAAAGCATTTGAGTCGGCATTAAGTGTCAACCAAGCATCTCAAACATAGCAACAAAAGTAATTCAAGCCTTAACACGGTAGAGAGAAGACCGAGGCTCTCGGCAAAGAAAGAATGCAGATGCTCTCAACAAATGGGAGAAATTCTAATTCTGATGCAGTAACCAAAATAGTTCAATCGAAAAAGGAAAAAAAAACATATAAAGAAAATATAAAGTGAAAACATAATTAACTGTTTATTTATTGAAGAGAAAAATAAAGATCGTCGAAGAGAGAAAGAGAGGTTGAGAAAGAAAGACTGAAGAACTAAAAATATTACATCATTCCTCCATTTATTTCTTTACCAATCTACCTCATTATTTGTTGAAATAAAATATTCGGACCAGTTCAGATTAAACAGATTTAACCAATTAAGGGGCAATCACGAATTCAATAGTAATACAGTTTATAGCCAAAAGCATAATAGAAAAGCAAAGGAACGCGTACCAGGAAAACGACAAACTGAAAACAAGAGGGAGTCAGAATACTTATCAGATCGAGCCGCCTGTATGAAGACTCTCCTAAGAGAATTTATTGCCCCCTTACTGGTGTGACAAAGAGTTACGGCAAAATCCTCTGAGGATAAAACGATCTCAGCAAACGTACCAAGAAATCTCGCACAAACAGATGCACTTGTGCCTGCTGTCCCACTTCGCCTGAATCACCCGCTCAGATCAATCACAGAAACAGTGTATGGAGAAGACAGATTTCGATAGCAAAAAATCATAGATTATTTTTTCGCGTATTAAAATCTGAAACCGGGACTGTTATTTATACAAGTATGAAGTCGGTTTAGGTTTTTGAGAAGGACTCTAAAACCTACCCGAATTACAGTAGCTTATTCTTAAAGGAAAAGCAACTGTACAGTTAGAGTCCAGTCAGGAAACTGACGAGACTAACTGATTCCGTTATCAAAAAGGAAACTTCAAATAAATTTTGACTAAAAAGATAGGCCCTCGAACCAAACCAAACGCCCATGCCCCTGCCGTACCTAGCCGAGCGAGCGAGCGTGTGGGGAAAAATTCATGCCCACCTCACATGTAACTTGAACATGAGACTATGAAATGTCTTGTAATTTATAGCACTCCAACTTCTCATTCCAATTCCATGTGGGTTGGCACAAAAAACTTTTTATATTCCCAAACAAATGGGAGGTTTGGCTTTCCTATCCCATGTGGGATACCAACCAACCCATTTCATCTTTGAGAATTAAAGCACTTATATGCCCGTCTTTGAAGTCTTAGAACTATGGACTAAATTCATAATTTGGCTTTCACCAAAACATCAAATTTCCCCATGCTACATCATACAATGAATATCAACATTGACCATGATCAAACTCAAAGGGACCCACAAATGGGACTCACCCAAAGTTGACCAAATACCATATTTCCAACATTATCATCTTCATTAACCCTCATTTTTTGTTGAGTAGCAACAAAATGGAGTCGGGAAGTGATTAGGATTTCTCCCAATGAGGGAGATTTTGGGAGGAGGCGGCTAGGGATCCCTTTTTTTAAAAAAAAAATGTTACTCCCTCCGTCCCAGTTTATTGTCTTACTTTCCCTTTTGGTCCGTCTCAAATTATTATTCTTAGTTGCTTTATTCCATAAATGGAAAAGAATGAATAGTGCTTTAGAGGAGCTTGCCCTCAAAAAGTTCATTTAATTACAAAAAAACCTTACTTACCTAACTTACTTTCACTCACTTGCTTCATGAATAGTGTTTTTAGACATTTATATCCTTCACTCTCTACTTTTGGTTGACTCATTTCCTTTGTTTTTACCTTGGTTTCTTAATCCTCGTGCAAAGTCAACTCACAGAACAATAAACTGGGACAGAGGGAGTACCTTGTTTTTGTCCTATGTTAGAAAGCTTCCATTCTTTGATATTCAAGAAAAAAAATATCCCACGATGATGCAAAAAACATAAAGTATGTAGTTTTCGTTAAATTATAAAAAGTACACTTTTTTCTATTTACAATATTTGGCGAACATTTAAAAACAACTAGTATAACACCCGTGCGTTAAACGAACGACCAACTTTTTGGACATAACATGAACTAAATCAATATAACGACTATAACGATTTCATTTTATTTACATAACCATTATCATATATAGTTAATTATCTCATTTTCAAGTAATCAATAATATCAAGAACTCTATCATGACTAAAATCAATAATACCATAACTACAGCATTCGAAGCACCTCAAGTTGTAGGAAAATTTTCCATAGGAGAAAGGTGTAACATAGATTTAGATTGTGCCAATGGCAGCTCCCCCAGCCATCCACAATAAAACATTGCGAACAATTTCTCCAAATTGACTATCTGCCGGAGAGCCAATGCGTCTTCAAACTCAGCTACCCACAATTGTACATGTCTGATAACAATCTCCTGCAATATATAAGAACCCAAGGATTCTATACTAACGACAACAAAACTTGCATTCAAAAAGTAATTTTACATACTGATGCCTAAATATAGTTCTAGAATCCTCGACAAAAAATGATTTTTGAATCTTCTTTGAAACATCAGATAGTTATCCAGAGGATAGCTTCCTTGGTTAATATAGTTGACACATTTTGTGCAAAAAGTTCAGTAACACAAATTAAAGCACATTCATTTCTGATATACTCAATGTAATTTGTTAAATTATGAAGAAACTGCATCCTGTGTGCTAAATATGACTAACAAAATGTCAAACAAACACAAACTTGCCAATCGTAATTCAAACTCAGTTAATACACATGACAAGTCTAACATCACTCATTTTTTACACAATCAATAATAATCCATATTTAAGAATCTAAACAATCGCGAAAACATGGTTCAACAATAAAACCAAATTTGACAATTCAATATTCATATTTGGCTAATATATACAGATATACAGATATAAGAGTTTTACATAAATGAAGAACAACAACGATCAGCGAGATCTTTGTTTGACTGGATGACAAGGAGGAAATGATTGCAACCTGAACTTGTCTATTTACCCATTGTTGATACAACCCATTTATGTTGAATCAAAAGTCCAGATTCTTCTAAAACTGATCTCTAATCTAATATTACCAAGGAATCGATATTTGGCTCAAACCCACATCAAAATTTTCAGCATAGAAACAACAAATGGCTGCACCAATTATATGTAGATATCACAAAATCTAACCTGGAATTCTTTTACAAGCGACCGGTGTGAACTTTCCCCCTCCCCAAATTCGATATTGATAAACAAGAATTTTTATAGGTTTCCAAATCGACGAACATAAATTGGAGGGTTTTAAAACACCAGAGTCTCAGCGACACTTTTCCATCCAACATCAAACTGCAATTCGGGATCGAAACTTATTGAAATCGACGAACAAATCTCTATGTTTGCAAGATTAAGAATACCTTAAAGCCTATAGAAAGCCGGTGGAGGAGGAAACGGGGCGGGATTTAGGGTTTTGTAGAGGTAGAGATAGAGAGAGAGAGTTAAAGTGAGAAGAAATAGGAACGCGGAGAAGCAGAGAGAGAAGTGCGCGAGAGCACGTACCGGAGAGTCCAAGTTACTATATTTAGATACAGCAGTTTGAGCGGGAAATTGAATTGAAATAGAAAGGGCCTCTAACGACTTCAGCCTTTATTTATATATAGATTTGAAAAACAAGACTTTTTATAATTTAGGGAGAAACTAGTTTCCCCAAAAATCTTGTGAGAAACCTACAATGAAATTATGAAAAGTTCAAACCAAACTCAAACGACCACTACTAAAAGTGTTTAAAAGTTGTTATATTTCTCAGTGTGTGGAGAATCATCAGTCATGCACAAACGTGATTTGGCCGTTTTTCTTAGTGACTGGGTTTCTTTTATATTTCCTAATATAAAAAGGAACTCTTATTATAGTTTTAGAATTAGACAATATTATACGAGATCAAACTTTTAGAATTAATTTTTTTGGGGAATTCTATGTCTCCTTCTTTAACAGTCATTATTGTTCATCAAATTATGACGAACTAACTCTTTTGTGTGTGTGGATTCGATGTATCGTGTATCAAACCACGATTCTAGAGTTGCTTGTTCTTGATTTGTTGTAGTTGATTTATTTCTTAATCTTTTGTTATTGCAATAACATGAGAAGATATTGTGAATTGCTTAATTGAACTGGGTGTAATTTATTATAATAGCTTGAGTTAATTATACGTTTAGCCGTTCTACAGTAGAATCTTATTGATGATTCAAGTTTAGTTTATTCTTTTGTGCTTAGGGGAATTTGTGTTGAATAAGTGGACTTAGAGGAAAACTTGTTAGCCATAGCATAGATTACTAAGATCTTAGCGGACTTATAAATTAGTGAATGGACATCAAGAGTAATTAATAAATTAATTCAATAAGCTTAGATTAGTATTCCCTCCGTCTCAAAATAGATGTCGTTTTATGAGTTAAATTTTGTTTAAAAATACTTGTCGTTTCACTATTTTCAAAGTTTTTTATTGCTCTATACTAATTATACCCTTAATAATGATTGTGAGCTATCTCTTACCTAAGCATTTAATTACCTAGGTTGTTGAATTATTTTAGGGGTATTTGGGACTTCTTCACATGCATTAATAGCATTTCTTAATATCTGTGAAACATTCCAAATATTTTATGTTGGTCCCAAAGGGCAACAAGGGTATGAAAAATAGCTAGAGGGGGGTGAATAGTTGTTTTAAAATTCTTTTCGTACCCTTGATAAACTCAATTGCAAATGCGCACTTTATCAAATAAGCGTTATGATATGCGCCTAAGTGAGTGAGTGAAATGCACAGCGGAATTTAGTAAAGTAAATAGGCGCAAAGTATGATAAAGGGGGCGCACACACACTCTAAGTATTTTGGCTCAAAGTGGATGAAATAAGAAACTAAGGCAAATGATATAACAAACACAACACAGTTCAATCAATCAATCTACAGTGAATAAACAAACAAATAGTTAGATATGATATGACTTGAAAGGGAATAGCAAGATAGTAAGTACGCGCTATTTTGAGAGGTTCGATCGGAAAAATGATCTACGTCCTCTACCAAGATGGTTAGTCTTGGATTTCTAATGGAGATCTTATATAATGAGAGAGTGTTACAAATTACAATCGTTTTGAGCTTATACACTAACTCATGATCTATTTCTATGAATGAACAAATCCTAGACAATAACCGGTGTATCTCTAAAAGAAAGATCTAAGTAATCAAACTTAAAGAGGTGCGTGTGTGATTTTAGATTCAAGGCTCTTTAGATCTTTGAGATTGAGAGCACAAGATAACTAAAGTGTTTTTGCTTGAGGATCTGGGCTAAGGATGAAGTTATGAAGATGTTCTTGAGAATTCTGGAAATAACAAAGGCAATCTTCAAATCTTCAACAAATGCTTGAGAGAGAAATTCTTGAAATGCTTAGCAACTTCAAATGGTTGAAGTTATGGGGTATTTATAGTAGAGCCCCAAAAACTAGCCGTTGGAAATCCTTGGTGAGTCAGAGAAAGGACGGATATGTTGTCGCTCATTGAGTGGAGCACGTGTCCTTTTATAGCCGTTAGACACATAACACAAATATGACCGTTATGGACAGGTGTCCTTAGATGCGGGTGCATACGTGTTATTTAACCACCGTTGGATCATTGGCGTAGTTTGAATCTCTTCCAGTCTTTGCATCTTCAATAAATCACTGAGTGAATAAATCACTATAAGGCGCGTGAGCTAAGAGAGGCGCGTTACACTTTGCGGGCGCATAAGAGGCGCATGCGCACTGTGAAGCGCGGCGCGGCGCGTGAGTGAGGCGCTTGGGCGCATGGCGCATGACTTGGCTCAAACTCGTGATTTTCCTGAATCTCGATCTTCTTGCCCTATCCTAAACCTATTCTATTACAATGGACAACATAAAAAATGAAGAATAAATACTTCTTACATGTGGGTCTAAAGTCCATGAAATAAAACTTAGGTGATGGATCAATCAAATCTAATCAATCCTATTACATTGAAACTGAGATATAAGTGGGCATACCCAACATTTTGAGACTGAAGGAGTAGTACATAATACCCTAATCCATAAATCTTTCTACACCCGTATTTCAAAGTCTTGTCTCTGCCTTTACTTTTGTCTGTTAGTTAATTTAGTTAAAAATCACAAATCAAATCCTTTTGTTGCTTTTAAATTGCTATTTAACCAACTAAGTCTGTGTGGATTCGACACCCGCTTGTTACAAATACTACACTCGTAACTTGTGCACTTGCCAGGGTTATTATTTGTTCATCAATGCCCATACCAAAAATATGATTTGGGACGTCTAAATGCTTCTCCAAGTATAACTTGGACAACGCCCAAATCCAACATTTATAAAATTCATAAAAGAAAAGTGATTGACTTTAATATCATGATAAATTAAAACATCCAGGTCGGCAATAACTGTCAAACCATGCTTCTTAAGCACTGTAAAAATATAAAATTCATGTATCATACAAATTCTCTCAACGCAATGAGAAGAAAAAAAGGGCTCTCGGCGAAAGAAAGACAACGAGGGCTCTGGACAAAAGATATAATTCTAATTTCGAGACATTAGCTAAACTAAACTAGTTCAATTGCATAAATAGAAAGCATATAAAGAAAGCGGAAAATGAATAATAAATGCTTGCCAAAGAAAAGAAAGATGAAGATCATTGGAAGAGGGAAAGAGAACAAGAGATTAGGAGAGGAGAGACATGGAAAAACTGAAAAGATGCTCCTTCTTTCCATAACAACTCGTACTGATTTTGTTTCGAGTGTTTAATTTGCAGGTCTCATTTTGCTAAAATGTCCACATTTATTCATTTTCTTTACCCTACTTGACTTGGCATATTCACACACAAAAATTGTGGATTTCGTTCTCGTGTGACACGAGAACGAAATTGTTATGAGACAAAATGAGTACATCTTTCATTAGTCTACTTCCTTACAAATTTTTATCACTATCGTTCCTTTAAATCTTCTTTAACAATCATTTTTATTGAGGAGCGTCGGAAACGACAAATGATTAGGGTTTAAGGAGGTGACAAGTGATTAGGGTCTAAAGCGTACTAATGCTAAACGCATAATATGTGTGATATGGTTCATAAATTAGAAAGGAGAAATGTATACGAACACTTCCATCCTTAAACAAACTATAATGCTCCGTATACATACAGCATGTACCTTAACAAGCACTTAGATACATGGTAAGGGGTGTTCTAGCTTAACTATAGGTCTCGAGTTCGAGACGTGAGAATGCAGCAGTGTTAAAATCTTGTTGTTTGGAGAGTTTTACCGCCCGTGTAGTCTTACCCAGCTCAGAGTGGTAGCTCACTTTACTGCCATTTTTTTTGTAACAAAAATAAATATAGCATGTACCTCCAAAATGAATACTCCAACATTGATCATGGCTAAAGCAGAAGACATAAAATAAAATAGATCATGGTCATTTCCTTCAAAATTGACCACATTATATATTGTGTATAGAACTTATTTGATAAAATAAAACAAACCTAATTACCAGGACAATTCCAAGAATCCAGATTTCCTTGATCAGTCCCACTTTGAGAATTATCATTGTTCCCCTCAAAATTCCCCAAATTTTCATCTCCACCTCCAGGAAGATCTCTCCATCTTGTTGATGAGGAAGAGCTGGGAAACCCACCAAGACTTGGGTTGACTTGTTGACCATCATCAAGAGAGTTGTTAGTTAAAGAATTTGGTAAGGTTTGTTGTTGTAGGAGAGATTGGAGAGTGGAGAGGGGGTTCTGTAAATTCAATAAATTTTGGGGTTGTTTTGCGAAAACATGATCAGAATTTGATGGAGTTGTGGGGGAGTCGGAGTTGAAGAATTGAATTCTTTGAGCTGAGGGGCGTAAAGGGAGGGTGGTGCCGCCGCCCGCAAAAAGATCAAGACGGCGAGTAAATGGAGAAGCAGAGGCAGAGAAAGGGGCGGCGGGGATGCCGGTGAATTCTTGAACCATTTGACGGAAATTGGAGGTGTCCGTAGTGAGTACGGTTGTGGGCGCGCGGCGAGAAGCTCTAGTACGCTTCTTGGGGTTTTTCGCCACCGCGCCTGGTCTTTGCTGATGTTGATCAGGTTGTTGTGGCTGAACAACACGCGCCGCCGCAGTACCCAAAAGAGATTGGTTGGGAACAGTGACAAAGTCACTGAAGTTAGGGTCGGATCTTGTGGACCAACCCGGATTCATATTGAATAGTGGGTTTGGAGCGGAAAAGGGGGAGGAATCTTGTGTGTGTTGGGAAGAAGGATCAAAGAATGAAGAGGCGGACGGTTGTCGTGGCGATGGGTGGATCGGGATCGGGTTCGGGTTGGTGATGGAAGCGAATAGAGCAGAAACGGATTCGGATTTTGAATCATATTCTTGATCATCTCTATCGGTTGATGATTGTAAACTACCACCACTACCAGAATCCATTTGTGAGTGTGGACAGAGACAGAGGGAGAAGGGGAGTAGATTTTTAGATGGTGCACCAAACAAATACGTTGTCCTTTTCCATGTTTAGAAAGTCTTATCTCAATTTACTGAAGCCTCGTGTTAAAGTTTTTTAAATAAGGAAAATACTCTCTCCTTCCCATGTGAAGCTTCACCTTTTACCCAAATGGGTGTCCCGTTAAAAGCTTCACCCGTTCTTAAAATAGTAAAAAATGTAGGTCCCACTTATCATACCCACTCACTTCTTCCTCTCACATACTTCAATTATGGGCCCACTTATCATACCCACTAACTTTTCCCTCTCACATATTTAAATTGTAGGCACCACTTGTCATACCCACTAACATTTTCCCTCTCACAACCTTTCTTACACTCAACAATTTCCATAATTTGCGTGTCATCACCAAAATGACGAAGCTTCAAATGGGACGGAGGGAGTATATAAATTTAAGTATATACTCACTCTGTCACGTAATACTTGTAGTTCTAGTACTTTGCACACATATTAAGTAAAAACAATCAATACATAGCAAATAGACTAAATTACCTTTTGAACAATATTCAAGTACTAAGGCAATTAAATGATCTTACAGTGACAACTCGGGTGCAGCACTCCATCGCTTCGCCTAGCAACAAATCTATAATCTATAAATATATAATAACAGAAGTGTGAGAATGGCGCCCAAACAGGTTTTTGCTATTCTAAGGGCATTTATGTCTTTTCGCTTTGTGGCACATGATGTCATTTTTCTTGAAAAATGATGGCATACAAGTACACATGGTATCTGGCAAGGGGTACACTAGGAAGTTTGCCCAATGGGTTGTTTTCTTTACCCTACCCTCTTCTCCTCCTCCCTCCTCATTTACTCATATTTCACTCTCTCTTTACCCCACAACTCTAGAGAGAGAGAGAAGTTTTCTCTCAAGTTCTCCAGCGCCTCCACCGCCAGCCGCCTCCACCGCCAGCCGCCTCCACCATGACCGCTCCTACCCACCTGCTACTCACCTCTTCCAGGTTCGTTTTCTCCATCTCTTCTCTCTCCGCCACTTATCTCTGTCTCTTATTTCTTTCCGTCTCTCTCTCTCTCTCTCTCTCTCTCTCTGTGTCTTTATAAAAATAAATCTACTTTTTCTGTTGATTTTGTGGTTGTGGCTGGGAGAAAAAACTTTTTTTTATTATTATTATATGTGCTTTTGTGTCTAGAATATAGATCTGTCTTTTCTAGAATTTTCTTTTATGTCTGTGTTTCAAGAACTTTCCTCATGATTTTGTGGTTCATCTCAGGGCTATCGGTTGCCTTTTGTTACATATAGAATGGTGGTGGTGGTCGCTGCTACGTTGGGTGGAAGTAGCAGCCGGTTGTCCTGGCGGCGGCGTTGGTTGTGGCGGCGGCGGTGGTGGTGTCCCTCATATTTCTTTAAAAAAAAAAATGTTTCCTTTACTTATTCCTTTTAATTTTACTTAACAAATTTTGGTTTTTTTTAATAATGTTTAGTGTATATATATTAAATTTAACAAAAATATAAAGTTTGAGCTTTTATTTTCTTTTGTTGGTGCAGAAATCCCAAAAATGGGTACAGGTATTGTATGGCCTGTAATTTGGAGTATTCTGAGGACGATTTGATAGCGGATCTCAAGCTTGAAATTTGGTGAGTTTCAACTTTCTAACTATCCAAATTTAAAGTTAGTTAAATTGTCTACAAAATATTCCTCTACTTATTCTTTTTACTTTCCATATCACATTTCCTTTACTTTTTCTTTTTGTAAGAATTCCTTATGACATTCCTTTGGAAAAAAGAATTTCATATCACATTTATAATTGTGCTTACATAATATAAATTACATACAAGGAAACTTAAGATATACGGTATAAACCTAAAAAAATAATTAATTTTAATAAATCATATTTTTTTAGTAAAAGAAAAAATTCATTTGAAATATCCTTTCCAAAGAATAAAGAATTACTATGTTGTATAGTATTTTTAATTGAATTAAAAACTATTTATTTTATTAGAAATGAGTAATAGTATAGAAGTATGAGTGTAAATTGGAAAGATGGAAAGTTACTTCGAAAACTGGAATAAAAAACTTAATTTATGGCGTTCCTCCTACCCTCCAAATTTTGATTTATATATCTATTCCATGGTTTAAAATTTTAATTGGATTCCTTTGTTTGTTCTTTCGGAAACGGTTACTTTTGTTTGGGAAATAATTTAGATGTGCTTTCTTTTGTTCAAAAGATGTGTAAATTTGTATCTACTATTTAACATTGTTAAACATGATTTGTGTGTGCAGATTAAGGGATGGTGGCGCGGGTAGAATTAACGGACCTCCGATTACAACTTCAATTAGCAAACAAAAATAATGAGTACACACAAAAGATGGATAAAGATTGAAATAAATTATTCTTCTTTCCCCATGAACTGAGTTATTAAGAATTTTAAAAGGACTAGCTTCTCTCCCTTTAGGTAGAGAAAGAAATGTGGCTATAGAGACTAGAGAGGGAGGAAAATTGTATTAAATGAGAATTTGGAGGAGCTATTGATGACGTGCAATAATAGATAAACAGTTGGTGGGACATGGCCTCAATTGTTCTATAGACTCAATTGATTACTCGCTTTATTCAGTTAATTAGTACTCCCTCCGTTCACCCCTCATTTGCACGTTTATTAATAAATATTAGAAGTGATGTAAATGTTGTGAGTGTAAAAGTAAAGTAGGAGAGAGAATTAGTGGGAGAGAATAGTGAATTGATTGGTGTTGTGAGTATAAAAGTAAAATAAAAGAGAGAATGAGGGGTGAATAGTAAAGATTCTTTGCCATTTTAGGAATATGACTTACTCTTGGACGTATCAAAATGGAAACTAAGACTCTTACTTTGGGACGGAGTTTATTACTCCTTCCGTCCCAAAATAATTTTTTCATTTGTCATTTTTCATTTTCCTAAAAAGCTCTTCTCATTTTTAGGCTTAAAAAGTTTGAATAGTCATTCTCATTTCTAAGCTTACAAAGTTTGAATAGTCATAAAGAAAGAGCTATATGGTAATTAAAGCTGCTACTGACTTTGATCAATTAATGGGAAATGCACTCATGTGTCTGGAAATTGCGGTCAAACTACCATGGAGTTTATTGCAAAAGTGACACGCGTAATTTGTACAATATATTAATTTGACTCGCGTACTTTGGAAACATCAAATGTGGGTTGCGTACTTAATGTTTTGAAAATTTTGATATCACTTTTTTAACACCCGTTAAAAACATAACGGGGTACTCCAAAAACCTATTCTTCCGTCAAATTTTTATAACACACATTATTTTCTTAACAAACGTTACTATTTTGTAACACTCCAAATCAATTTAATCAAAACCCAAATTAGAATCCCTGAAAATGAAAATAGTTCAATAATAAACAAATAAACCAAAAACCGATATTCTTCCTTCCCAGTTCCCATTCACACTCCCCCAAATAAATCAAACCCCAAAAATTTTGAAAATGAAAAAGTGAAAGATAGCTGGAAGCTCCCCAGTTTCCTCCTGCTCTCATTCAGCATAATCTCCCCCTTTCCAGTATCAACAGCACCATCTCCGCCCATGCCGTTTTGTTTTGGCTCTCCGCCGTCAATCAACAAACTCAGTTGATTAATTTCGATTTCATAACCAGGAAATTGGAGAAACCCAGAAAAGGAAATGGAAAGGGTTATATGATTTGTAAGAAAATCGCTGCTTACAAAGCCGTCAATTTTGTTGAATCCGGCATGGTCTTCGGACCTCGGCACTGGCACCACAACCAAGCACGCCGTCGCCCGCATTTGAGAGCTACTCCGATGAACAATCAGTAGGAATCCCCTCTCCGATCTTGACACCCACCATGTTCTTGATCTTGCCACCGACGGCGCCGATGAGGTCGACCCGTACATGAATTTGGTCAAGGGCCGGGGTGGGTCTTTACTCATAGAGAAATTGAAGTGGGTTTGCTTTAAAATTGGGTTTTCAAATTAGATCTGAGCCTTATTGAGTTTTAAAGTTTAAGGTTTGAAATATGGGTTCTATGAATAAATATATAAGCGGATGGGGATGTCGGTTAGTGGTGAAAATGAGTTTGATTAAGGAGTGAGTGATTCATGGGAGATTACCCGGAGCTGTGAGGTGTGGTGGTCGGAGGGATATGGTTGGTGGCGGATGAGTGATGAGTGGTGGTTGTCGGGTTTGGAAGGGACGATCCATGCGATTGGTGTCAAGTCTGATTGTGATGATTTAGGAAACATCCGTTAATTTTTAACTTACGTTTAAAAAAAATAACGCATGTTACAAAAATTGACAGATGAATAGTTTTTTGGAGTACCCCGTTATGTTTTTAACGGGTGTTAAAAAAGTGGTATCAAAAGTTTCAAAACATTAAGTACGCAACCCACATTTGATGTTTCCAAAGTACGCGAGTCAAATTGATATATTGTACAAAGTACGCGTGTCACTTTTGCAATAAACTCAACTACCATGTGTCAAGAAATTACCGTGAAACTGCCATGCGTTGAAACTGAAATATCTGTCTTTTAACATTTTGAAATTTGAAATTAGCTCTTTCTACACGTATCACGTGGTGCAGTTTTTTTTTTTTTTTTTTTGAAGGAACATCACGTGTTTCAGTCTAACAAAGCTGATCTGCACGCCATTTTTTTTTATATTTTTTAAAGGGATTTTATGAATTAGATTAAAAAAATATATTATAAATTGCTGTAATTTAAGTTAATTCATAATAATAATAATAATATTACGTACCTAGCAATCAAGTTATATTAGAAAATGAGTGAAGAATAATGAGTGGTTGGGATGAAGAGAGAATGAGTAGATGATTATAAAAGTAATAAAAAGCTTCAATTTTTGAATTATTACAATTTAAATGAAATGCCATAATTGGTAAAATGTTGCAACTTACTTGAAACCTATGGAGTATGTGATTTTATTTGGTAAGTTTTTTTTTTTGAAAGAAATTTTATTTGGTAAGTTAGTCAAATGTATATGTAATTTAATTGAGTATTGGGTCGATTGTGTCTTAGGACCTCTTTTTTTTCCGTTCCAAAGTAGTGTGTCCGTCTTTCTCCCTAATTTGTTATTCTCCATCTTCTTTTTCCGTTATCAATTCGTAATACTCCCTGTCTCATTCGAATTAGGATAAATTTCTATTTTAGGTGTTTCATTCGAATTAGGTCAACCCAAAAATAGAATTGTTTTGTTTAATGAGTCTCATATTCACACTCACAACAATTTTTCACTCATTATTCTCTACCCCACTTTCTCTCTCCTACTTCACTTATCATACTCACAAGACCTACCCTACTAACATTTTTTCCTAAATTAATCCCCGTACCCAACCCAAAAAACTTAATTCGGGTGGGACGGATGGAGTATTAAAAATTAATTTGACACCAAAATTTTGATACCTATGGTTGGAGATATTTTTTATACCATGTGAATAGTGCTCCGTAAATACCAAAATTTGATTTTAATACCTATAGAGTTAGGACCACCATTGAAGTTGCCCTTAGTGTCACGTCTCTTATTACTTTATTTTCTTCTCCTTTACAATTAACTGTTCTAGATAAGTTGTTAGAGCATGCACAAATGTGAATGCAAAATTTGTTCACCACGTGAACGAAAATGGTCTTTGAACGAAATTTCGTTCACACAAGCTTACATTGTGGTAGTGAACGAATATTCGTTCACAAGTATATATTTTAAATAGTAATTAGATATTATAAATTAATACTATAAATAATTAAATATAATATTTTATTAATGTGTCTATACAGGTCTTAAAGCGCGCTTTAATGGGCACCTCGAAGACCTACCCACTCCCCTCCAAGACTGGATAGAGCTCCTTTTCAGGTACCGATCTCGGGTTAGTTTTAATTGAGGGATGGTGGTTGTTTGATTTGAGTTTGGGAAGTAGGCATTTTTAACACGAGAAAGTGGCGTAATAGTGAATCGTAGGCGAGGGCATCTATACCTGCCACAAAAAAAAACCTTAATTATGTATTTAATTGTTTTACTTAATTGTGCAATTTTAAAAATTAAACATTCATAAATAAAAATCAAATTACGACATTTAAAACATTATATACATGAAAAATAATTAAAATACAAAAAAGAAAGTGAACGTTTTGATGACATAAGCGACATCGTTTGGCGCAAGAGAAAAGTTAAATATATAAAATATTAAAATTGTGTCAAATATATACAATAAAAAATTTTAAATTATTTTTAAGTAGTGAAATATTAAACTTATGTGAAATATTATAAAATTAGATTCTATGTATAGAGAAAAATAAATTAGAAATATTTTTAATGTTTTTATTTAAATAATATAATTTCAAATATATCAAAAATACAAAATACACATATATAGCCCGAACCAATTTTCGTTAACGAATTCGTTCATGAAATGAACGAAAATTTTCGTTCATGGTCATGAACGAATATTGGTTCACCAGTAATTGCCATGAACCAAATTTGGTTCATAAAATTGCACTTGGTGAACCAAAATTGGTTCACCTTTAAACATGATCTTAGCGAAAGGTCAACAATTTGCACCTCGTGAAAGGTCAACAATTTGCACCTCTTTTACCATCATGGTAACAGGAGAAAATGAAAAAAAATACTCCCTCCATCCCATACTTATTCCTACAAAATGAAAGTGTACGGGGATTAAGAAAATATGTTGGAATATTAAGTATTGTGAGTGGTAGAAGAGAGATAATAAGTTAGTAGATAGTTGTTGTGAGTGGATAGGAGAGAGAAAAATGAACATTTTAAGTAGCAATAATGATGTCCAAAATAAAAATAAGTAACGATAAGTATGGGACGGAGGGAGTAGTGTAAAAAGACAACCCTCTAATCACTTTTGTCTTACGAAGAAAATGACAAAAGTCTTTTGTCATAGGTCATTTTTAGTGGAAAACTGTTTAACGTGTGTAATGGAACAGAGAGGACAGCCCCACTCGCAGCATGAATTCTTTCTACAGATTGGACACAAAATAACCTTCTTCGTTAGGTCTGCTAAACCTGAGCTACACCTCAAATGCAATTAAGTAAGGATTAAAAAGATTCCTTTTTTTTTTTAAATGGGTTGCTCTCTTTCAATATCTTCGCAATATACTACATCCGGCCCAACTCAATCGGCATTGTTTGATTTTTTTTTGTCAATTTGATTGAACTTTGACTCTAATTTTATGAAAATCTATACTCCCTCCGTCCCATTTCAAGTTTCACCAATTACCCAAATGGATGTCCCGTTGATTGCTTCACCATTTTCTAAAATGGAAAAAATGGGGGCCCACTTGTCATACCCACTAACTTTCTCCTCTCACATAATTAAAATGTAGGCCCCACTTGTCATACCCACTAACTTCTTTCCTCTCACAACATTTTTTACACAAATAGCTTTTCTTAATTTGCGTGCATCAACAAAATGGTGAAACTTGAAATGAGACGGAGGGAGTATATCTCTATGCAAGTTTGAAATATGTTATTGATACTATTTGTAACAATTAAAAAATAACAACATTTAAAATTGTAAAATAATAGCTAGATTTTCACAAAATAATGGTCAAAGTGCGAATGAATTGACCACATGGACAGTAAAAGTGCACATTGAGATGGAATGAAGGTAGTAACAATTAACAAACCTCCAAAAAGCTCCTGCCAAAAATAAAAAGCTCTCATCGCGGATCCTTTAGTTAATACTCACTTTGTCCCAAAATAAACTTCTCATTTCATTATAGTATTAATTAAGAAAAAAATATGGTAAAAGTAGGTGTCGTCCGTTTATATTTGCGTCATCTTATTTTATTTTCAGTCTTCTGTTCTTCGTTTTAATGTTTTTTTTTTGAAAGGTTCTTCGTTTTAATGTTAAAGTACTTCTTTAATTTCAGGTTCCTTATTCTAATTTTGGGTATATTATCATCATATTAATTACTTACTTTCATTCTGACTTTCCATCAACCTTCATTACATAGTACATAAACATACTCGGTTCATATGCACATAATTAATAAAATCTAGACAACTAAATAATTTTACAATAACAACACCTACCATAATTAGGTGTATATTTGAAAAAAAAAATACGAATTTATGTTGGAAAAATAAAAATTACATACATTTTTGGCCAAACTTTAAATATTTAAATTACATGTATTTTTTACAAACGGACAATTTTATTAGACCACAGATAGGTCTCCAAAAACATGTAGTTTAAGGGGTTGAAATTTGTCCCAAAATATATTACTTCCCAACACATTCTTCCATGTATTTTGGTTTTACATCTTCTTCCATTATCTACCCTATCTAATAAACTCTCATAACACAAAAATGTCATCTATCGAAATAATCATAGTTTATGTCTTAATTTATTCAACAATATATTGGCCCGTGCATCGCACGGGTGTACAGCTAGTAAGGAAAATAAGGGCAGTTTAAGCAAAATGTGCCAATGTTTTATGGAAAATTGCAAAACTGCAAGTATTTAGGGACTCAAATGTAAGTTAGAACTGCATGTATTTTGAGACGGAGAGGGTAATAAATATATTAATGAGGGGGTCTCCTGTGCAACCGCCACACCATGCGACGGCGCACGGAGCCGCCCTTCTTTTCTTTTTTTTTCTTACCAACAAAAGTAACACTTATTATAACGAAATGTAACAATTTTTTTTCTTCAAATGTAACACTTTTTTTTCTTCAAAATGTACCACAATTTTGCTGCAATAGATTAAAGATAACATAAAGATTGACAACTAAACAAATGTCGCACTTTTTATAAAGGAATGTAACACTATTTTTTTCAAATGTAACACTTTTTTTTTTAATGTATCACAATTTTGCTGCAATAGATTAAGATAACATAAAATTGACAACTAAACTAATGTCACACTTTTTATAAAGGAATGTAACACCCTTTTTTTTTCAAATGTAACACTTTTTTTTTTCCAAAATTAACATAAGATTGACAAACTAAACTAATGTTACATTTTATAAAAAAATGAATGTAACATTTTTTTTCTCAAATGTAACAGTTTATATTCTTAAATGTAACATTATATCTGAAATGTAACAATTTTTTATTGAGAAAGTAACAATTTAAATGCATCGCGATTATATATATGAATTTTTACTCTTTTTTAAAACAAGAAAAGTAACATTTACTAAATAAAAATGTTACATTCATCTATATAGAATATTATAATTATATATTCACTTTGTTACACTTCAAATATTACTTTTTATAACCACAAAAACTATCAAACAATTTATTTTTTCTTGTAAAATTGTTGTTACATTTGACTGTGAAAAGTGTTACTTTTTGAAAATGAAACTGTTACTTTTATCAGAACAGAGAGTTACATCTTAGCTTATGAGCAGCTCAAACTTTTTGTGTGTAAAAAAATATATTTTTTAAATCAAACCATATCACGACCTATGTAGTTTTATTCGTCTCGTCGAGACGAACACAGCGGTATTTTTATTTATTTTTTCTGAGTTATAAATATCAAGATATAACATTTTAAAGTTATTGAGGTTTTTTTTTTTTTTTAAAAAAAAAACCATGTGTCGCGCTGGGAGTGGAGGAGTCACTGGCGGGCTGGTCGGGCGGGCTGCTCCATGGGCCAAGCACGCCGCACGCCCATGCACGGTTGTATGTGAGACTTTGTCTATATTAATTGCATTATTTAAAAAGCTACTTCATGTACTAGTATTTAAAGCACACTTTACAAAACCCGATGTATTAATGACACATTGTTAGTAGTAGTAGTCTTTATTTTTGTTCCCCATTATCTAGAGTTTGAGATTGCTTCTGATCTACGTATCTGTTAAAAGTGATTATTAGTAAGTGATTATTTAATACTGTATCAATTAAAAACTATAACTATTTTTGGATGTTACATGACTGAAAATGATCATGAAAAGTAAATTCAAAAATATCCTTTAATATATATGATGTCAATAAAATAGATAGATAGATATGCATACAAAAGGAAGGTGATTAGTGTAAAATTTACACAAATAGCAACTTTTTAGAATCACTCTTGGCATAAGTTGGGTCCTACGTAGTTGTTTTTGCCAACACACATTTTTTCGTGTTTTATAGTTCAAGGTTAGAATCAATTTTAACACCCAAATGCTACAAAACGTGAATATAAACCTCTAAACAACACTATTAAACCCACACTTAAATGTCTATCATTTCCTTAGTAAAAAAAAAGATAATGTACAAATTTATTTTTAAATATATTTGATTAAAAAATTGGACGTTTATTTTAATACACTTAAATTGTAAGCCTCGCATTTAAATTATTACCTTCGCAATCTATTTTTTTTATTATTTTTTTTTTTACTTAAATCATAATTGAACTCAATACATAATCATTAATAAAAGCGCCTAGGAGACAAATCCTAAGGAGAGACATACTTTCACTTTAACTATTGTATGGAAGAAAAATAGAACAATTTTTTTTTCCCCAGCAAAAATAGGACAAATTGTTAGACTAAGACCATGTCCAATAGTTTCAACTACCAAAAACATTCAACTACCTTAATATTACGACACCTCATCTTCTCTCTCCATCCACTTAATCATTCAACTACACTCTCAACTACCCCTCCCACAATAAGCTAGTTTAGTTTAAAATTCAACTCCTCCCAACTCATCATTCTATACCCCACCACTTTTTATTTTATTTATAATATTTATTTTTATAATTAAAAATAAATATTGATATTAATAATTTATTATTAAAAAATAAATTATTAATGTTTTTAATTTTATAAATTCGAGATTTTTTTTTATTTTTTTTAATTCAAACTTAATTAATTTTTTTCGAAGCAATTAAATAAATACGAGAATATTTTAATTTTAATAAAAATAAGAAAAATTACAATAAACTTAGCTCGTTCCACAAATGATGAAAAACCAAAAAAAACATACGATACATAGACTCGACTCACAGTACAATAAAATTTAAAAATCACTGATTTCCGAACTTTGTCCATATGTGTTTGACTAGATCCTTCTGCAATTGTTTATGAGCCCTCTGATCACGCAAATCCGATCTAGTACGTACATGATTTTCAAACGCTGGTAATACCTCAGTTGAGAATGGTTGTTGTGTACTAGACCCACTTGCCCGGGCTGATCCTGATAGTCAAGCCAATTTTGAGAATACGTACCACGTTCGTCCTCAACGATCATATTATGTAATATGATACATGCTCTCATGATCATAGCCAAGTCCTCTATCTGCCACATTCGAGCTGGTTCTCGAATTATTTTAAATCGAGCTTGGAGCACTCCAAATGCCCGTTCTATATCCTTCCGATAAGCCTCCTGGTATTTTGCAAATAACTTGTCTTCTTCACTTTGAGGAAGTTTAACGGATTTGACGAAGGTCGGATAAGAGGGGTAGATACCGTCAGCAAGATAATATGTCATATTATACTGACGTTCATTCACAAAGAAATTGACTCGTGGAGTATTTCCTGCTTCAAGATCATCGAAAACTGGTGATCGGTCCAGAACATTTATATCGTTTAATGTTCCCGGACATCCAAAAAAAGCATGCCATATCCATAAATCATGACTGGCAACGGCTTCAAGAATAACCGTAGTGGTTCCCTTATCACCTCTAGTAAATTGACCTTCCCAACCAGTAGGACAATTTTTCCACTCCCAGTGCATGCAATCAATACTCCCGATCATCCCTGGGAACCCCCGCTTCTCACTGACCTCAAGAATTCTTTGCAGGTCAGCTTCGTTTAGGGCTCTCATGTACTGACGCTCGTACAATTGAATGACCCCCTTGCAGAATCTCCGTAACGCCTCAAACGCTGTAGTTTTCCCTATTTTAATGTATTCATCAATAGAATCAGCGGACATACCATATGCTAACAATCGCATGGCTGCGGTACATTTTGCTAATGGAGATAGGCCTTCTCTGCCGGAACAATCGGATCCTTGTGTGAAGTACGTGTCATGGCTTGAAAGATCCTCGACGATGCGGAGGAATACATGTTTCTGCATCCGATATCGGCGCCGAAAATAATCTTTATACATAGCATTTTCGGAAAAGTAGTCATCAATCAGGCTCTGATTGTGCAAAGCGTGATCTCTTTTCAAATTTTTTCGAGTTTTTTTCGGAGGTTTATCATCAAAAAACTCGTTTATGATAAAACTCTCCTCAATTTCAAGTTGCCTTTTGTAGGCTTCGACATCAAAAGGAAGAAATCCAGATGGATCCATTGATGTAGGAGGAATTCTGAAAAAGGAGAGAGTGTTTGATGTAGGGAGAAGGAAAGAAGAATGTGTTTGGTGTAGGAAGAATGAAAGAAGAGAGTGTTATTTATAAGAAAATGAGTGGCTGAGGTTGACGGATTTGAATCTTCTATTGAATTGAATTAGTTAAAGGATAACAAATGAGTGGTCGTGGTTGACGGATTTGAAGCTTCAATTCAATTGAGTTAATTGACGGACTCCAATAATAGAATTACATAGATTTAATTAAAAGGTAAAGTTACATACTGAGAATCTTGAAAGTAGTACATCAGTGCAGAAAATTGACATAAAGCTAGAAAACAAACATTAATTGCCAAACAGCTCTTCAGTCAACATTTCAAAAAGCTGTTGTTGATGATGATCGCGAGACTCCATTTGACTCAACTGCATCCACATTTTCCTATTTTTAGCCCGAGTCTTGTTAAGGGCAATATTGTTTGCCTTCTCTTGTTCTGAGACTAAGTTGTCCATTCGTTCCAATTCTTTCTCTTTGAATTGTTTGAATTCTGACCACTTTTGTTCCTTTACCGGTGACAACCCCACTTTTTTCTTCCCCGCCTTTTTCTTAGCTGCCTCTCTTCCCATAGGACGAGGAATGGATCCAACCGAGCTTGAATCACCTACATCACCTTCTCGTGCTCTCTTAGATCCACTGCTATCAGATCCAGTATTTCCTCCAACCTGACTTGCATAGCGTGGTTGATCTCGGGTAGCTATCCACTCGTCCATCAAATTAAAAGTGCTATTGTTAGCATTTTTATATAATTCGTGAGCTTTTTTCAAAACATCATTATCCGACCACCCGCTTTGTTGCATACGCTTAGCGTTATCGTATGCACCTACCCATTTGCCCAATTTGGCATTTATATAATTGAAACGATTTTTGCATGAAACTACGTCACGGGGAGGGTTAAATTCACAATGTTCGTTACAATATTCAACAATCTTACCCCAAAAATTTTCGCTCTTCTGATTTTTTCCGACTACACTGTCGGTTCCAAACTTAATCCACCCACTGATTAGCACTATATTGTCCTTCGTGCTCCATTTCACCATTTTTCTCCGACTAGTGGTTGAACCTCATGCATCTGGAGTTAGAGTAGCTTCATCAGCACCGCTATTGCTACCCATAACCATTTGTGTTGAATATTCAGGATATTCTGATTCTTGAGAGGGTAGTGGTGGTGGTGGAGGTCGTTGAAATTGCATACCATAATATGGATTCCAGGTGGGTACAGCTGAAGGCATGGCATTTGGTTGATAATAAAATTGTGGGACATTTTGAGGACGTGGTTGGTTAGAAAATTGATTTGGCGATTGAAAATCATTAGGATTGTAGTAATTTGGTGGAAAATTACTTGAATTCTGAGTGTTGAAATAAGGATTATTCGGATTATTGGGATCCATTTCACTAAAAAGATGATGAATATTTTAAAAAATAAGGGGTTAAAGAAGGATAATGATTTTTTTGAGAGAAAAGAGAGGTTTTTTTTTTGGTGTACAAATAAAATGAAAGTTATATCAATTTATAGAGAAAAAAAAATCCAGAATTTTCGCGAAAAAAAAATAAATAAAAAAATTTTTGCTGTAAAATAATTGAGCTCGAAAATTTGGGTTGAAAATGATATCTAAAAATCTGGACGGACCAATCCTAGGCTGACACTTGGCAAAAGGAGAAAAAACAAAAAAAAAAAAACTGGCAGACGCTGCGCCTCACGCGCCTCTGTCGGCGGTGAGGCGCACGCGCCATGTCGGCACCAACCAGGCGGCGACGCGTGTCCATGGCGGGGCCCCTCATTTTTCATTCAACCCGGTTGAGTTTTTTCAACCTCCCAATTCAACCCCCTACCTCTCAACTACCTTATTGGAGCCCCTCAACTAGTTGAACCCACTTTCAACCCCCTCTCAATCACCTTATTGTACATGGCCAGACTATATACAATGGTGGGTTGAAAAAGGGGATTGAAAAGAGGGGGGGGGGGGGTTGAAAGGTATTAAGTTAGTTGAAATGGTGTAATGGAGAGTTGAAAGGGGGTTGAAATAATTTCAATACGGTTGAGAGAAAGAAATGAGACCCATGCCTTGGACACGCGGCGGGCAATGAGAGAGCTGACATGGGAGCGTGCCACTCACCACCCGACAAGGCGCGTGAGTCGGCCAGTTTTTTTTTTCCCTGATTGGGAAACGTGTTATGCAACTATTGGTTCTTGAGATTTTCGAATTTATTTGTCATCCCAATTATTTTAACTCAATTATTTTACAGTAATTGTTTTTTATATAATTTTTTTTCCACCAAAAATCATAATTTCCCCCCTTTATAAATAGATGCAAGTTTCATTTGATTTGGACACAAAAAAAACCCCCTCTTTTCTCAATATAAAGTTCTCAATTATCCTCCATTAACCCTTATTTAAAAAAATCCAACATTTTTTTAGTGAAATGGATTCCAATGATAACCATTTATTTGTTTTAACAATAATTATCGTCATTTCTCGTATTTATTTAATTGCAATTACAAAAAAATTATTAAGTGTGAATTAATTTTTTAATTATAAATGATAATAATAATAATAATTACTTTACTAATCATAAAAATAAAGAATACAAATAAAATAAAAGTGGTGGGGTATAGGATGATGAGTTGGAAGTGAGTTGAATTTAATTAAAACAAACAATTGTAGGGTGTAAAAGTGAAATGGAAGTTGAATTATTAAGTGGAAGATAAAGAAGATGATGCGGAGTGTTAAAGTGACAGTTGAATGAGCTATGGTAGTTGAAACCAATGTGGATGGTCTAATAGGCACTAGAAAAGAAATTTACTTTGTTCAAAAAAAATAAAATAAAAATTTAGTGACTTCTAAATCCCCTCCGCCGGTATTCGACCGCCGTCATCAACTAGCCGTTAAAAAAATACTCGAACCACGCACGTCATTTCCTTAAATCAATTTCCCCCATTCAACTGGGACCCAATGGCAGTCTGGCAACGGTCACCACCCATCCAATCCCAAACCAAATCCACTAAAATCCCATCCCTACCCAATTTCTCCGCCACCACATTCAGCGACCACTCAATCACCCTCCGGTCGCTCCCCCGCCGCCACAATATAGGGTTTCAACCAAACCCTACCAGAAAGCTCATACGACCTATTCAATACATAACCTAAATCGATATGTCATCGTTAATTCGGAGAAGAAAACCGTCTGAAAATGAGAAACCGCCGGCCTCCGATCTGCAGCCGGATGAAGAGGATGACGACCTGAAAAAGAAATTATTAGAGAAAGAAGAAAATGCAAAGAAGAAAAAGAAGAAGAATAAGTGGTCGTGTGTGGACAATTGTTGTTGGTTTGTGGGGTGCATTTGTGTGGTGTGGTGGATTTTGCTGTTTCTGTACAATGCGATGCCGTCGTCTTTCCCGCAATACGTAACGGAAGCCATCACCGGGCCGTTACCGGATCCTCCCGGCGTTAAATTGCTTAAGGAAGGTTTGAGGGCGAAACATCCGGTGGTTTTTGTGCCGGGAATTGTTACAGGTGGGCTTGAGCTGTGGGAAGGCCACCAGTGCGCCGAAGGACTTTTCCGGAAGCGACTTTGGGGCGGCACGTTTGGTGAAGTTTACAAACGGTAATTGCTTTTTCTCCTCTCTGTCTATTATTGATGCTGTTTGTATTAGATTTTCTTGTTTTTGTTTTCAATTAATAACTTGATTTTGCCAGTTTCCATGTTCTATATATCGACGGGCATATGGTTTTACTCTATAAAAGGCTTTCAATTTGTATTTGTATGAAATTTGTTTACATATTTGGTAAATTGGTTGGATATAAAATTGCTACTGCTACAGAGATCGGAAAAATTCGTACTTGGGGGGTGGGGGGAGTTAGCTGGTATCTGTTTTCTGAATGGTGATATACGTACTTAGCTTTAAACTTATTGCTCTTTCCATCTCAAGATGAGCTTCCAATTTATGTTTTCTTTAGAAGTTCATGAACGATCTCACTAGTTCCCACGCTAGGACAGAACAGCCCATAGAAAAAAAAGAGGTTCATTTGACAAGAAAAATATAAAAGGCTTGACAAAAAAGAGCACTTGTTTTTGGAGGTTCTACTTAACCTTGTATAGATGTTGATGCCAGAAGCAAACGATCTGGGCATGAGATTATTAACATTGAGCCGTTCAACTGGATTTAGTGATCCATTTCTAACCGAAACTGATGTATTTTATGGCGTTGTCTGATTAAAAAGGTGTAAGATTAGTCTAAATTCGGTTAATCTTGATAGGGTGCTTTCTCTTACCATCAACCTTAGGTTGCGTTTGGTAGCATCAAGTGCTGCTTGATGCTTAATATAATGTAGGGTAATTTGGAGGTATGACGTATTTGATCACATTGAGCGCTAGATGTCGAATGTCGAGTGAGGCTCTTATTCGTTAAGCAAGGATTTTGATTTTCAATCATTAAGAGGATGTTGGACATATTCATGTTGAATGAAAGAATTAAATCATGCATCCTACCTCCAAATTACCCTACATTGTATAAAGCATCTAGCATCAAGTGCTTGATAGTACCAAACACAACCTTGGTCTAAATTCCTTGCTCGTTTCCAGTATTCTGCTCTACTAGTAGTTCTTTTGTTGATATCAGTATACTGAAGTTGCTGATCTTAGAATTCAAATTTATTTGATTAGGTCTTAGATAACATGTGGAATATGCTTGTACATTGCAGACAAGGAGAAATACTGGTAATGGGATTCTCCTTGAAATGTTTGATGGTGAAAACGCTATTTTTCTTGAGTATAAAAAAGACTAATTTTGGAAAGTGCAAGAGCTAGGTAGTTTTTGTTGAAAAAATTTAATCTTAAATTAAATGGCGTCAACTTGCTTAGATAGTTTAACCTTCAATTTGTTCACGTGTATATTCTAAATTCGGCCAGTTATTATATGTATAGTTTCTTTCCGAGCAATGCTAGGGGCACAAAATAAGGTCACAAAATCTTGCTCACACAATGAGGTGGCGATATTTTATTGGTTGCATCAATAATGGACTCGCCACACTTTAATTAAAAACACCAATAAAATCATTACACCTAGGATTTTGTGAGCAAGATTTTGTGAGTTTTTTGTGCCCCTTGTATCATTCTTTCCTTTAAGTTCCCTTGGATCTTTGATGTTTTATGATTCATTCATACAGTGATCCATACAGCTTTGCCAATAGTACTGATGTTTAGTGCTTGAATTATGATCCTTTTATCTTTGTGTTATACTCCCTCTGTTACAGAAAGATAGTCTCATTTTGACTTTTTATGGTCAACAAAAATGAACTTTGACCAACCATTGGTGACAATCTAATCATTCCAGTGAAATTCTAAAATTTGTAATTGATAAATCATTAAGTGATTTATCAATAACAATTTTTAGAATTTTATTGTGATCATTAAATGGACACTAATGTTTGGTCAAAGTTTATTTTTGTTGACCATAAAAAGTCAAAATGAGACAATATTTCTGGAACAGAGGGAGTAGTACTTAGATAGTTGCTTTAGATGAGGTAAAATCATATGGAATTTGGATACTCTTAACATCTGTTGCCCTACTTTTACCATGTTTCTGATAAATTTTGGTAATTGGGAATAATTAGCTTGTTCTTTTGTATGGCTATGGTGCAGGCCTTTGTGCTGGATAGATCATATGACTCTAGACAATAAAACTGGACTGGATCCTCCTGGCATACGGGTCAGGCCTGTCAGCGGACTCGTAGCTGCTGACTACTTTGCCCCTGGATATTTTGTTTGGGCAGTTCTGATTGCTAATTTAGCTCGAATAGGGTATGAAGAAAAGAATATGTACATGGCCTCATATGATTGGAGACTTTCATTTCAAAACACAGAGGTATATTTGATCCCTTCATTTGCTTCTATGTGCTCACTGCTCAATAAAAAAAAAAGGGCAGCCCGGCGCACAAGGCATCCCCGCATAGCGAGGGTCCGGGAAGGGTCCCCACCACAAGGGTGAAATGTAGGCAAACCTTACCTTGCAGTGCTCACTGCTCAATGTATTCTTATATTTTTGCTAAATGTACATTTATCTTTTATACTTGTATTTTTATCAAATGCACGTTAATTTCATTTTTTGCAGGTGAGAGACCAAGCATTGAGCCGAATAAAAAGTAACATTGAACTGATGGTTGCGACAAGTGGCGGGGAGAAGGCAGTCATTATTCCACATTCGATGGGTGTTCTTTACTTTTTGCATTTCATGAAATGGGTGGAGGCACCAGCTCCAATGGGTGGTGGAGGTGGACCGGATTGGTGTGCTAAGCATATCAAGGCGGTAATGAATATTGGTGGACCATTTTTAGGCGCTCCTAAAGCTTTAGCTGGGCTTTTCTCTGCTGAAGGCAAAGATGTCGCAGTTCTCAGGTTTGTACCATTTCGTCTTTTCTTTACCTAGTCAAGGAAAAAAAGACCATCTGCTAATTGGCCAAATACGGTTTATAAGAATCAGATTCATTTACTCGCTCTGTCCCAAAATGATATTCCCATTTGACTAATCAAACATTTAAAAATATGAAAACCTGCTTCACTTATGTTTTGTTTATGCACTTTTAAGCCCAAATTGTAGAAATGGGAAAAAAAATTTGGACAATGAGAAATGGCAAATGAGATCGTTTTGGGACGGACGGAGTAATATATTTACCCCCTTTTCTCTAAGTTTTTAAGTAGTTTTACCTAAACTGCAGGGGCATTGCACCTGGTGTTTTGGAGAATGATCTGTTTCACCTCCAAACATTGGAACACCTAATGAGAATGAGCCGCACCTGGGATGCGACAATGTCTATGATACCAAAAGGTGGCGAGACAATTTGGGGTGGGCTTGATTGGGCGCCTGAAGAAGATTATTCTCCTAGCAAGAAAAGGAAAAGAAATAATGATACTCAGATTTCAGGCCAAAACAATGGTGGCGGTCATGTATCTCAAGCAAAACATACCAACTATGGAAGGATTATTTCATTTGGGAAAGATGTAGCGGAAGCACATGCATCCGAGATTGAGAGGATCGACTTTAGGGTAAGTCTTGTTTCATTGAAGGAGAGCAACATCACTTCTAATGATTTATCTTTCCGTAGTTGGTTAAAGAAAGTGCAACGTGGTGCTACAAGAATCCCACTATCACTGGATATCAAAAAAAATAAAATAAAAAATACATATGTGAAAAATATGTTTAAAAGATCTTATTTTTTCTAGTAATAGTGATTGTTACTGTGCAGGGGGCAATCAAGGGAAACAATTTTGTGAATGCTACCCATTGTGATGTGTGGACGGAGTACCACGAAATGGGTGTTGGTGGAATCAAGGCTGTAGCAGAGTACAAAGCTTATACAGCCGGAGAACTAGTTGACTTGCTCGAATTCGTTGCTCCAAGAATGATGGAACGTGGTTCTTCTCATTTTTCATTTGATATAGCTGAGAATTTGGATGACCCAAAATATAACCATTATAAATACTGGTCCAACCCCTTGGAATCAAAGTAAGAATCATTCAATCTTCACTTACTAAATACCCCCTGTCCTAGGAAGATCTTCCAACCTTTTTTTTGTCGTTGTTATGAATGAACTTGTGAGTAATAATTATAAGTTTTGTTTAATTATGCTAATGAAAACCTAATATTTGTATTGATACACCATCAACAATACTAGTATCACTAACAAGTTTTAGATTTTCATTAGAATAATTAAATCAACCTAAAATTATTGCTCAAAGTTCATTCATAGTAACGACGAAAAAGTGAGAATATCATTTTGAGGCGGAGGGAGTAGTATCTACCCTACCCGTCCCAAAAAGATAGTCTCATTTGACATTTGGTGGTCTAACACAAATGGACTTTGACCAAACATTAAAGGGGATTATGTTTTTATCCTATTGCAGGTTACCGAATGCACCTGAAATGGAAATATATTCAATGTATGGAGTGGGTATTCCAACTGAAAGAGCTTACGTTTACAGGCTGATTTCTACGGCCGAATGCAACATTCCATTCCAGATCGATACTTCAGCTGATGATGAAGAGAGTTTGAACGATGGAGTTTATACGGTGGATGGGGACGAGACAGTGCCTGCTTTAAGTGCAGGATTCATGTGTGCGAAAGGGTGGCATGGCAAGACCAGATTCAATCCTTGGGGGCTTAAAACTTATGTTAGGGAGTATGATCATGCTCCCCCGGCTAATTTTCTCGAGGGGAGGGGGACTCAAAGTGGGGCCCACGTCGATATTATGGGTAACTTTGCGTTGATTGAGGATGTTATGCGAGTTGCAGCCGGGGCTACTGGAGATGAATTGGGAGGAGATCAAGTTTATTCTGATATATTCAAGTGGTCTGAGAGAATCAACTTGCGACTTTGAATCTGGTAATTATGTAAATTGATTTGTGCAATATTATTTATGTAAATTATACTAGGAAATATGAGCATGGCATAGTAGGAGTATATTTTAAATTTTATTTTTTTCTGGGAAACGTGTGATTACATTTCTTCAATTCATTTGTGTTTGCTCAAACAGTCATAGGACATTGTACTCTGCTGGTACATTTTAGTCAAATTTCAATTTAATTAGCTTAAAGATTTTTTTACTTTTTTTTTTTGTTTGTCAAGTTTAATCAAACTAGTCATTGGTTCATGGTTTGGTGATGTGTGGTTTGTAGGGATTGATTGACGATACTAGAATAGGAAGCTGTCAAACTTCTTTATTTATGCCCCCCATTCCCTAAATACAGTATATTTACTCCTAGTTACTACTGCATTTTTCTTTAAATTTAAATGAGTGTCCATTTTCAGAAAAAAAAATTCCCCAAAAGTGTTCATTTTAATCATAACTTTGTCCTTAAATTTTTTTTTTTTGGTTTTTTATTTTTACCGGACTCTTTATACTTGTAAAATCTAAATGTTTGTAAAGAGAATTAAAAGATTATATATGCATTTTGCCACCAAATTGTACAAAAAATAAAATTTGAATACTCATTTTTTTTTTACGATGTCCACGCTATAAAGAGGCGAGTAGAGGGATCGAACTCTAACGCTCACCGAGGGTGAGGCTTGGCTTTACCACTAAGCCACCCCTTTGAGGACAATTTGAATACTCACTTAACGACAGAGATAGAGATAGTAGTATTTAATTTAAGTAGACGGCCATCAAGAGTTGTTTGAAAACAAACCGGGTCAGGTCGCTGGTGGTCCTATGTTACTCTAGTCAGTCAACTTGTCCTCCGTTCCAATTTTCAAGACTCCATCCGCCCCCATGAGTCAGCTTTTCGAAAGAGGATATTCTGTCAGACTAAAGTTGTTAATTACTCCGTCCATTTTATAATACATGATGTTTTAAAAGCAATTTCTTTTCCCAAAATATTTGACGTTTTACTATTACCAAGAAATAATTAGTGTTGTTTACTTATTATACCCATATTCATTAATTGTAAACTATTTCTTGTATAATCATTTAAATGCCTAGGTAATTGGATATTTTTAGGGGCACATATGTCTTTTTAATATGTATTAACTGCATTTCTTAATATGTGTGAAGAAGTCTAAAACGACATGTATTATGAAACGGAGGGAGTAGTTAGTTAGTTTGACTTTACACAAAAATTAAGAAAAAATAAATGTTATAGGTAAGAAAAGTAAAGTTAGAAAAAATATGAAAGAGAAAATGAGTAGAAAAATTTTGTTGTGAGAATGACAAATGGATCTCATTGTCCATTTTAGGTAATAAAATAACTAAGATCTTTAGTCTAGGGGAGTAGTTGTTAAGGAAATATAGTAAGTGTATACTCTTTCCGTCCCAGAACAAGTATGACTTATTTCTCTTTTAGGCCGTCTCATAACAATTGAGACGTCCAAAATGGAAATGTTTTAATATATTTATTTTCAACCAACCTCAATCATTCTCTCTCTTCATTTTCCACCATTCATTTTATTCAACCAACACTACTTTTTACCCCACTCATTCTCTCTCTTCATTATATACCACACATTCACTATTTTCTCTTAGTTATTATGCACACTCCTCTAGTCCTACTCCATCCGGTCCAAAATAACTATTTTTTTTTTGTATTTGCACAACTCTTAAAAAATGTAATAATTATGATGACTTAGTGACAAAAGATCTAACTTTACCCCTATTAAGCGTGCAACTTTCTTACATTAATCTCTCACTAAGATAATTAATAAAAGAGAACAAGTTTCAATGCAAGGATAAGAGAGACATTTAGCTCAAAAGTGACAATTATTTTGAACCAAAATTTTGGTTCAAAAGTGAGAGTTATTTTGGATCAGAGGGAGTACTTGTTTGGGACGGAGGGAGTAATTGTTAAGGAAATCTTTTTCAATTTTAACTAAATACTCCCTCCGTCTCAAAATAGATGTCGTTTTGAGAGTTAATTTTTATCTCAAAATACATGTCGTTTTACTATTTTCAAGGCAATTTTGTTGTTGTATACCAACTCTACCCTTATTAATGATAGTGGACTATCTCTTAACCAGTTATTTAATTGCCTAGGTAATTGCATTACTTTAGGGGTATATAAGACATTTTTACATACATTAATTATATTTCTTAATATGTGTAAAGTGGTTGAAACGACATCTATTTTGAGACGGAGGGAGTGGGAGTTTTCGATAAAACACCTAAAACATTAAAATAACAGTCTTTATCTTCTCTTTGAAATGTATCGAGTTCGGTTAGCTATTGTTATCAAAATCTATCTATATATATATATATATATATATTAAAGTTGGGGAAGAGAGCTAAGGTTTTGCCATGTGGATAAGTCAAGGAATAAGCTTGAATTTGGTGATGCCACATCAACACTATCCTCTTAAATAAGTGATTTTTCATTTTTTTTTCTATTAGTTAATAGTATTAACTAATAATATTAGTTACTCCCTCCGTCCCAGAGTAAGAGTCTTACTTTCTATTTTGGTACGTCCCAAAGTAAGAGTCATATTCCTAAAATGGCAAAGAGTCTTTACTATTCACCCCATTCATTCTCTCTCTCCTATTTTACTTTTATACTCACAACACCAATCAATTCACTATTCTCTCCCACTCATTCTCTCACATACTTTACTTTTACACTCACAATATTTACATCACTTCCAATATTTATTAATATGCGTGCAAATGAAGGGTAGGACTCTTACTCCGGGACGGAGGGTCTCCATCCCGGACTAAGAGTCCTACCCCTCATTTGCACGCTTATTAATAAATATTGAAAGTGATGTAAATGTTGTGAGTGTAAAAGTAAAGTATGTGAGAGAATGAGTGTGAGTAGTGAATTGATTGGTGTTGTGAGTATAAAAGTAAAATAAGAGAGAATGAGTGGGGTGAATAGTAAAGATTCTTTGCCATTTTAAGAATAGGACTCTTAGTCTGGAACGTACCAAAATGGAAAGTATGACTCTTAGTCTGGGACGGAGGGAGTACTATATATGGTAACTATTATAACTAACTATAATAGTAACTATTACTAATAATAGTAATATTTCACTATAATACTTAACTACTATTGTTAACTATTACTAATAATAGTAATAGTGAACTATAGTAGTTAACTACTATAGTTAATTATTACTATTATTAATAGTAGTTACTATTATAGTTAACTATAATAGTTACCCTATATATAGTAATTATTATTAGTAATAGTTACTATAATAATTACTTTATATAGTAATTATTATAATAAGTTAATATTGTTAAACAAATAAAAATTGACTATTGATAGTTAACTATCATTATAATTAGCATTTATATATAACTATTATAATTAACTATTAAATAAACTAAAAATGATTATTAATAGTATTAAATAATCATAATAGTTACTATATATATTAATTATTACTATTAATAATATTATTAATTAATCATAATAGTTACTATATAAGTTAACTATTATTATAATAGTATTAGTTAATCATTATACAGTAAATGTTAATATTTAATATTAATAATACTCACTCTATTCGAGAGTAAGAGTCCCACTTTCTATTTTTGTACGTCCCACTAAAAGTCTATTTCCTAGAAAGACAAATGATGAGAAAGAATGAATAGTGTTTTGGAAAATTATACCCTCAACACACTTGCAATGTTTACCAATTTTCTATTGTGTCTTTAATAAGTGTGCACAAACAAGGTAGGACCCTTACTCTAGGGCGTAGGGAGTATTAATTAATTATAATAGTTAATATATAGGATAATTATAACTATTAGTAGTATTAGTGAATAATAATAGTTATTATATACTCCCTCCGTCCCACCCGACTTAAGACAAATTACCATTTTGGGCATCCCACTCCACTTAGGACATCCCTAAATGACAAGTTTATATTACTTTAATATTCAACGGGACCCATTTGTCATATTCACAACAACAATTCATTTACTATTCCACCCACTCATTCTCTCTCATATTTACTTTTCATACTCACAACACATCCTCCACTCATTCTCTTTCCTCTTAAAATAATAATTTTTCTTAATCCTCGTTTCAGGACCAATTGTCCTAAGTCGGGCGGGACGGAGAGAGTATGTTAATAAGT
The DNA here is from genome assembly GCA_026119855.1 of Campanula takesimana. NCBI lineage: Eukaryota > Viridiplantae > Streptophyta > Magnoliopsida > Asterales > Campanulaceae > Campanula > Campanula takesimana. The sequence continues at coordinate 320,049 of JAOWBW010000851.1, forward strand.
ACAATTAATAATATTAGTTAATTATAATAATTATTTTATTTATTACTAAAAAATTAACACAATTTTCCTAAATTTATAAGCAAACATTTTAATTCATATCAATATAGTTATATTAAAAAAGTTATTACGTTACGTTACTAAATAAAATCATAAAAAACAAAATACGAAAAAATAGTAAATTAGTTTCCCGTGTAAAGCACGGGTTACCCATTAGTATAAGATAAAAAGTTATTTACTCTCTCCGTCTCGATTTTAAACTTTTTAGATTGACTTTACACGCTTATTGAAAGATTCAACGAAAAATTAATAAAAATAAGTCAACAAAAGTAGGGAATCAAAGATATAATTGTTCAAAACGCTAGTTACTCCCCCCGTCTCAAAATAGATGTCGTTTTGAGAGTTAATTTTTGTCAAAATTACATGTCGTTTCACTATTTTCAAAGCTTTTTTATTGTTGTATACCAATTATACTCTTAATAATGATAGTGATATATCTCTTACCTAATCATTTAATTACCCCAGGTAGTTGAACTACTTTAGGGGTATGTGAGACTTCTTTACATGCATTAATGACATTTTTTAATATGTGTGAGTGAAACATTCCAAAACGACATATATTTTGAGACGGGGGAGTATTAAGTAAGTAGGTTAAAAGTAAGTTTGATAAATACCATTATTTTTTTTATACTATTATGTTAAAGCAATAAACAAGACTTGATGAGAAGAGCAAGCAATCACAAGAACACAAATTTACGTGGTTCACCAACTTTGCTACGTCCACGTGTAGGGGAGAATATTATTATCAATTTGGAGAAATGATTACAAAATCACACTATTACTGCTGCACAAATTTTAATCACAAAATTTCTAACTGTGCAACTTTAGAATTACATATCTCTCTGAGCACTCTAATAATTTGTCTATGACAATCTGAGGTCTGAGGCTGATTTTGATCTAAACTAATGGCCTCTATTTATACCCCTTAAAGCCTAGCTCAAAATCTGGTAGGAACTTGGAATCCAAGTCCAAAACTGACTCGAAACCTTCCCTTTTGCGGAACAGAAACTGCAGCAATTTTTTTCTGAGATTTAGCCCTGGTCCGGCCGGGTTAAGGACTTAGTCCGGACGGATCCCTCATTGTCCGGACGGATCCTTTTTCTTAGCAAAATCCTCAAGTTCTGAAGTCTTTTTGGTCCGGCCGGTTAGTGGCGGATGTACACATTTAAATTTGGTGGTGCCTATTTTTTTAAAAAAAAAAATTGACGGCCCCCGAATTTTTTTTTAGCAATATCTTACAAATGTCATATATATGTTACTATAGGGGCCTACAGAGCACTGTCCATGATAGCAGTCACCTACATTTACATACATGTCCATTTCAATAGGACCAAATTTTCATTAAAAATCATCAGATCCTTGCTTACTTTTCCATTCCGATTTTGCTGTTCTATTCAAGTGTCAGAAAGGTGGCTAGCACACTCAACAATCAATTTATAGCATATTAAGGTTCCAACCTCAGGAAAAAAAAAAAACTATATGATCACACATCAGTGTAATGCAGCCAACCCTTGTTGTTCTATTCAGGTTTAAGAGAGGTGACTAGCATACTCGGCAGTCAATTGCAACCTTAAGCGGGACGGAGTTAGTAAAATACTTAGACAATATACTCCAAGTAAAATTCACAAATATAAATATAATAGGCTTCAATATATCAACATTATATTAAATAAACGCAATTTACATATGATTTTTCCTAGGATTCATCTTTTGAAAATAATCTAAAATCTCATCCTCTCCAATAGTCATGAATACATCTCTTTCTACAAAAGTTACCAATCGGTCATTTAACCATTCATCCCCCATCTTAGACCTCAAATCGCTCTTTACATGCTTCATAGCGGAAAAGACCCGCTCAACACTTGCGGTTGCTACCGGCAAAAGCAAAGCAAGCTTCCCAAGCTTATAAACCACATGATAAGTCTCATTCTTCTTGGTTGCCACAAGTGTCCTTGAAAGATCAACAAGCCCTTTCAAATCTGAAAAACGAGAGTCTAAGCGCATATCCATAATATAATTAGCCAATTGATTGCGGATAGATGATTCACATTCCTCCAAAAAATCATTAGGATACAATTGTGTCATCCTCATCAATTTGTCTTCATCAAAAGAAGCAAACAACGAAGAAGGACTCAAGCATGCTACACATTGTAATAATTCGGTGCTTTCCGCATTAAACCTTTCATCAAGTTCTTTCAATTGCACATCTATAATACTAAAAAAACAATCATTCTTGTAATGATGTAGATTAGTAACAAATGAACTTTGACGACGGGATTTCTTCAACAAGTAATAGGGTCCATCCATATCCGGCACATCAATGCCATGTCTCTTACAAATTTCATCAACACTATTAAAGAGTTCTTCCCATCCACTATCCCTCTTTTGTTGAAGTCGTCGTTTGGCAATTGTAACAAGATTCAAGGCATTCATGAGATCTTGCTCACGTCTTTGTAAAGCCAAATTCAAATCATGAGTAATCCCTAAAATATCAACCATCAAATATAACATGAAAATAAAACGAAAATCATGTAACCCATTTATCAAAGTGCTTGCTTGACCACGAACGTCACAAGAAGCATCTTCAACAATTGTTTCAAGGACTTTAATCACCGGACCATACAACCTCATTATACTCGTAAGAGTCTTGAAGTGGGACCCCCAACGAGTATCACCCGCCCTCGTAAGAGATGATTGTTGATTTAAACCTCTACCGGTTTCTACCAAACCCTCTTCAATTATTTCGGCCAAATGAGCAAATTGTTTGTCTCGAAGCAACTCATGCCTTTTGTTAGAACAACCAATAATATTCACAACATCATTAACCAATCCGAAAAAAGCACCCACATCAATATTACGCTTGACAGCCGCAACTAGTGCCAATTGAAGCTGATGAGCAAAACAATGAACATAAAATGCAGAAGGATTCTCCTTTTGAATTAAAGTTCTTAATCCATTTTCACGACCACTCATATTGCTTGCTCCATCATACCCTTGACCTCTAATCTTAGACATACTCAAATTATTCTTAGTCAAAAGGTCTTGAATTGCATTTTTAAGTGATATGGCATTTGTTTCTTTCACATGTGCTACCCCCAAAAATCTTTCCACAACACCGCCTTTGGAATCAACATAACGCACAACAAGCCCCAATTGTTCTTTCATAGAACAATCACCGGATTCATCCGCTAAAATAGTGAATACATCATCTCCAATCTCCCTACAAATTTTTGAAGTGGTTAAAAATGCACATGCCTTTGCAAGTTCTTTTTGAATGGTGGGGGAGGTCATCTTACGACTCTCATGTTGACCATGAACCTCTCTTAAGACATTTACATATTTAAGAAAATGACCTTGATAAGAAGAATCTTTTGCCTCGTTATGGCCCCGAAAAGCTTGCCCACCCCTCAGAAGTAATCTAGTAGCTCTAAGTGATGTCTTCAAGTTCATTACATAATCACTATCTTCTTGTTCACTTTGTCTATTCAAACATGTTCTAATGCTCTGCTTTGAGTTTGTGAGAACTGTGCATTTTGCTTTACTTGCTTGATGTGATTCACTATTAGCATGTAAGTCAAGCCCCTCCTTCATTTTATTCCAACGCCTAAAACCATTCTCTTTACCAACAAAAGATTCACCACCATACTTACTCACATCTTTAAACAAATAGCATTGCAAACAAAATAAGGCATCTTTCGATTCACTATATTCCAACCAATCTTTATATTGACTAAACCACGTATGATTAAATTTACGCTTTTTACCTGAGATTAGAGTGGTCGGATATTCTGGTAGATTTGGTTGTTCCGGTCCTTTATGGAGATACATTCTTCTAAACTCTTTCAACATCATCCGGGTGAAAAACCAAAATTGAATCCCTTTTCCCGGGATCACTTTGTAGGGTCACATCTTCGCCTCTTAATCGTATTGTAGGTTGTGGACCTTGTGTTTCTTGAAGAACTACCTCCGGCTCCTCTTGAGCAATTGGAACACTAGCGCTTGCTTTATTTCTCGGAGTCATTGTAATGAATCGATCCAACAACCTATTACCAAAATGAATTATGATTTTCAAATTAGTATCCTGCTGAAGAAAATCAAAATAAGCACACTCAAAATAAAAAAAAACAAACCCCCAAAAATTCCGCAAGAACCCAGTTCACAAAATTGAAAGAGAAGAAGTTTTCATCAGTTTGAATGAAAGAATCAAAATCAAGAAGAAAATCATGACATTGAAATTAATTTTAGGGGTTAGGGCCTTTGATTGGATTTTTTCTTGATTTCTTGAGGGGGTTGTGGAGGGGGAATATCTCCATCCATTCCGGCGATGGTGGCGGACTGCGATGGCTGTGTGGGGGCGGCCGGCGGCGGCTGTGGCGAGCGGAGAGGCGAGCGACGTCGAGTGGCGTCGACCTTCTGTTTCTACTTTTTTTTTTTTTTTGGCGTGGGTTCTTTCTTATGCGTACAGTATAAGCTTATTAAGTTATTTATGAGGTTTTTTTTTTAATTCCAAAACGACGTCGTTTTGTAAAAAAAAAAAAAAAAAAAGATTTTTTTTTTTTTTTTTTTTTTATCGGTGCCTGGGCACCTGTAGGCACTTGCCCAGGTCCGCCCCTGCGGCCGGGTCCTTGCCCTGGTCCGATTGGACCCCTGTGGTTCAGCCTAGGAATTGCGAGATTTTTTCTGTTTTCTAATCCTTTAACTCAGCGTCTCAAATTCAAAAGCATTAACCCAACATATTAAATGAACTTTATAAAAATAAAAAAACATTTTACTATTTATTGAATAAAACAACTAAGAAGAAGGATTCTTTTTGTAGATATAAAAAACTGGCGCCAATCTGTTGGTCCGCAATGGCGTTTGTAAATTTCAAACATTGAAAGTGGGTATATTTATGAGCAAGTAATCTTGGATTAATCCAAACATAAAACTCAACACATTTGGACGGATGGATAGGAGGGAAGAAATCTATCGCAGTTGGTACACGTTAGATGCTGCGGCGCATTTATTGGAAATGACAAAATACGGGTCTATCGGATTCGGACCCCATGAGTCAGCTTTTCGAAGAGTGTACTGTACAACTCATCACGCTCCGTATTGAAGGAAGTGGGTAGGTAATAAAGCCACTACGGCAGTGCCAAGGGCGGCTCTCATATCTGAATGCTTCCGCCATTTCTATTATGGGGAGAAAATAATTGCATTTTCTATTAGAGGCACAAATACATTTAACCAAAAACAGGTTTACTTTTTATAACATCCAACCACCTTTGTGAATTAAATTTCCATCACTTTAATTTTTTCATTTACATATATTATTTTATTAGAATTTTATGATATAAAATTAATAATATATATTATTAAATAATATTTTTTAATTCAATTAATATTTTAGTTAATTGCACAATTTCGAAAAGTTAACACTCACGAAAAATGAAAGTTTTTTATATTTTAACAAAAACGACGTCGTTTGGCGAAATAAAAAACTTAAATATAAAATATTTTAAATTTGTCAATTATATACAATAAAAAATTAAAATTATTTTTAAATAGTAAAATATTAAAATTATGTTATATATTACAATATTACATTCTTAAAGAGAAAATATTTCTAAACTTTTTAAATATTTTAATTTAAATACTAATATAATTTTAAAAATGAAAAAAATACACATATAGATCGAACAAATTTTCTTTCACGAATTCGTTCATGAAATGACAAAAAAAATCGTTCATGGCCATGAATGAATATTCATTCACCACTAATTTCCATAAAACCAATTTTAGTTCACAAAATTGCTTGGTAAATCAATATTGGTTCATCACTAATCATGGTCTTACTTTGAAAGTACATCAGTTGTTTATGAATATATATTCTCATTCAAAATAAATACTGTATTTTTTTTAAAAAAAATAAAAAATCTTCAAATACAATTCATTTTAAATTCGTTGTAATAAATAAGTAGATAGTACTCCATCTTTCCCATAATATATCTCTCTCTTTTCTGTATATTAATACGAAAGAACTGTTTTAGTAATAATTTTAAGTTTATTTAATTATCTTATACATTTTTAGAAAATTATATTTTACATTATTATACATCACTTATATTATATTATGATAAATATACACTAAGTTATTTCTTTATCGATGAATACGTACTTTTGAATAAATAAAAAACAAACATTGTAGCATGGATGAGTAGGGTTTTATAAAAAAAAATGTTTTACTTTAAGGATAAGTAAAACTTGTTTTTCAAAGACGCTGACACTTGTTTGTTAAAAAAAAGCGGTAAATTTTTTGCAAATACTGGCAAGCATCGTAGATGTCAGTGTTAATATTACAAAGTGCCAGTCATTTTGGATAGGAATTTATAAATATTGTCGTTGACACTTTTCATAAGTGTCAGTTTTAGTGTTTAAAACTATCAACTATTACATTGGCACTTATAAACATTGATACTGACACTTATCAAAAGTGTTAGTGGTAGTGTCAATAAGTACCAGTGTACATGGCTGACACATTTTAATATTACCACTGACACTTACGATAAGCGACAATTTTTTATAAAAATATCACCGCGTGTTTTAAAATAACTTTCCATTTATTACAAAAATGTCACCGCGTCAATTTAAAAAAACGTTTTATGCTAAGTTAGACACGTTTTTTTTTCCTTGCAGTTTTTCATACTATTAAAAGCATATTTTTTTTTTTTTAATATTTACTTTTGAACAGAAGAGAAGAGGAAGTAATGAATTCTCAGCCTTTATTATTTTTAACTGAATCAAAAGACTAGAAAAACTACAAAACTAGTTGAACAGAAACAGGTGGGGCGTAGCGTGGTGGGGACGGATTGAGTAATTCGAAAGAAAGTGTTATCGTTGTTGTAGTAGAGGGAGGAGAGCAGATCTTCCGTACCCATCCGATATGCCACTCCATGTGCCTTAAGTGATCTAACGGCTCACAGTTTTTAAAATTAACATTTTATTAATATTATTCAAACATATTAACGGCCGGATCACTTTGGGCACATGAATAGCACACCGGATGGGTATAGGAGATCTGGTTTCTAGAGGGAGGGAGGGAAGGAAAGCGCCAGAAATGAGTCATTTTCTTTCACTACTTCTGCTCCACTCCACTCCAATAAAGGAAAAAAAAAACACACCTAAGCATTTTTTTTATTTATTAATACTAGTATTATTATTAAAAACTAGTGTGACACCAGGCCTTTAAGGCGCGGGCAAAATACTTTTAGAAATAAAAGAAAAATGAATAACTATAAATATAATAAAAAATAGTAAACATTAAATTAACAGTATAATTACAAATTTTGAAAAATTTCTTTGTAAATAACATTTGTTGTTTCATCGACAGTTTTTCCTTCTTCATCACAGATTTATTTGGGTTTCCAATGGCAGGGATCTTTTGAAAAGACATTAAGTTAAACAATGTCTTTGTATGAAAGTTTTTGTCCTTTACTCCAAAGATAACTGGAGAGTCTAAAAACACGAGTTTGTATCGAAGAGCCACAATTTTGAATCCCCGGCCAGCATTGACAACAATAAGCTTAGAGATTATATTTAGTTGTCCCTCATGCAGTTTGTTTTTAAACTTGCTTATTAATTTGGCATGAACTGTTGCTTGTATTCGTTCTCCCTAGAAAAAAATAGTTTTATTTAGTAAAAGTAGACATATAAAAAAAACTTCACCATAAAAAATAAATCAAAGCAGTAATAACTATTTAGTGTTTACTGTTGGTCCCAAAGGGGCAACAAGGGTATGAAAAATGCTAGAGGGGGGGGTGAATAGCGTTTTAAAATTCCAAACCCTTTTGCAAATCAATGGCTTATGCGCACAGTTCTCAAATAAGCTAAGTATAGCGCGCAGAGAGAGTGTGAAATGCACAACGGAAGTTTAAGTAGCACCTGCGCAGGAAAAAGCTGCGCAGAGATAAAAACGCACGCACTAAGTTTGAGGCTAAAGAGCGGCGCAAAAATGGTTCTAAGGCAATAGGCAATAACAAGCACATCAGAGTGTAGCAATCAGAAAGATCAAACAAAGCAGTTCATAAATAGTTAAGCAGGAAATATGCAGTAAATATAATGAACACGCTATTTGGAGAGGTTCGATCGATGAAAGATCTACATCCTCTACCAAGATGGTTAGTCTTGGATTTCTAATGGAGATCTTATAATATGAGTGAGTATTACAAATTACAACATTTGAGCTCAATACTAACTCAAGAGGTGTGTGTGTGTCATAAATTCTGGGCTCTGTGAATATGAAGGATGAAGAGCACCAAGAATTCTGGTGATATAGGGCTTTTCGACTTGAGCATGAGTTTGAAGGTTTGAAGAACTTGAAGGTTGTTCTAAGGAATCTGAAAATTTTGAGCAGCAGTCTTCAGATCTTCAAGGTCTCTCAATGAAGCATGAAACTCGAGCTCTTGAAGCATGCAAGCTTGAAACTTGGAAATGGGAATGAGCAGGCTATTTATAGCTGAGCTTCAGAAACTAGCCGTTGGAGCTCTGAGCAAGGACGATGTGCTGGCACAATATAATTGGTGCGCAGGTGTCCTTTATAGCCGTTGGGGCTCTGATCAAAGATGATGACATGGCACAGTATGATTAGTGCGCAGGTGATTTAGAGCCGTTGGAGACTGAGCATGAAGACCCAATTCAAAAGCTTCTTCTAGAAGGTTGACAGCTGTCTTCACTTGAGATATTTCTTTGAAGCGTGTCTCCACCAATGGTTTTGCTGAGTGTGCTTATTTTGTCGTTTGTGCACACCTCAGCACTCTTACTCAAACCAAAAAGCGTAGCTTGTCTTGTCGCTTTCCAAGCTTCTAGAATATGAGATCAGGAGATGAGGAATTTGACCAAGGTTGAGGGTCTGCGCACAAAGGCATGCGCATTGCCGGCGCGCATGGATGCTGCGCATGGGCAGCATGCGCACCATGCTTGGTCACTAAAAGATCTCTTCAGAGTTTAGGGAATAAGACCTTGAAAACTGAGCAGGGTCAAAAGTTGCGCAAGATATCTATGCGCAATGGCGACCTGCGCAGAGAACATCCTGCGCAGTGAAATGAATCCTGCTTAGGAAATCTTCGATCCTTCATAGCTTCAAGTCCTATAATCTAAGCCTATACTATAAAAAGGACTTGGCTAAAAGTTGAAGTTATAGACTTCTTTACATGAGGTCCTAAAGTCCATAAAAGTACTCATAGGTGATGGTATCAATCAATTCTAACAAATGTAGGAGGGTTAAGTGATAAGCATACCCAACATTTACCTCTTAATCCACAAGAATAAACTCAAAAGTATTGGGTAACTTCAAAATGTCATTATATTTTTACTTACCACTTGCGTGCAACAAATACCTTCACACTCCAGTCAGATAGACCATTCTTTAGTTCACGAAAGAGACTTATTTTCATTTCCATTTTGTGTTCTTACTTGAAGAAGAATCGATGTTTACAAAGTGAACATGCGTTGAATAAAGACCAATTGCTTTTATACTAAATAAAAAAATCTTTCATATACCAGCAAGTAAGAACTAAATGTGTGTTATTCTAGATTACATTTTTATTTAACCAATGTGTATCTTTACCAATGTAACATTAAATATAGAATATGAATAGTTATGAAATAATAATTACATATATATGAATTTATTATAAGCATGCACACACATTTTTTTTATTATAGTTTGCTTTCAATGATTGTGTTTGAATTTTCCTAATAAATGGGATTTATAATGAGAACATTAATTTGGTTACATGTTTCGAGGTTATTTTTTATTCAAGTTTATCTCTTAATTTTTAGATTTTGATTCAAAACAACTCAAAGTAAAAAAATCTATAACTTAATTTTCTTTAACGTAATTTCTTTTATTTTTGTTATAGTTTATTCCAAATTTATTTTGCATGAGTAATTAATGTTCAACTTTATTAAATATAGAATAAGAAACGTTATGAAATCATAATTACAGATACATGAATTTATTATAAGTATGCACACATTTTCTTGATTGTAGTTTGCTTTCAATGTTTGTTTTTGAATTTGCTTAATAAATGGGATGTATAATGAAAACATTAATTTGGTTACATGTTTCGAGGTAATTTTTTTTATTCAAGTTTATGTCTTAATTCTTATATTTTGATTGTACTCTCCGAATTAAATTAAATCTATCTATGTACTCTCCAAATTTTAAACTTACATTTAAATTCACTAACATATCTTCAACAAAACAACAACTTGATATCAAATATAAACTGATTAAAACATCTAAAATTCTAAATAAACCATAGAACTATTTTCACCCTAGTACACAAGTAAAAAATGACATCAATTACAATCTCTTAATGACTATTTCCACCCTAGACACCTTCTCTTTAAACCAATTGCAATCCCTTCTTTTAGTTGACTTCATCTTTGTATCTTCCATTGCAGTGGTTGATTTAATTCTTCTGCAAAAAATTAAAGTGACAAAATGATTTTAAAAAATGAAATGTTAATACATAAACTATAATAAATAATGAAATGACATAACATATTTAATATTTGTTGCATTACCTTTCTTGAAAATCTGTAATCTTAGACACCTTATCTTTGATTAGAATTTCTGATACTTGAAATATGTTGAAAATAGTTATTTCACCTTTGTACAGTTTGCATGATAACATCTCCCCTCTGCATAAAATATCAAACAAATATTCAATAATAAAATTTTAAAAAAAGTAAAAAAATTATGCGATGAAAATATATTAACTGGATGTTTTCGATATTTCCAAGATCTTAGCCTCCATTCCATTAAATTTGTCATCTTGTGTAGTGTATGTACTTGCAATACTCCCTATGACATCTGTTAGAAAAGTAGTGTTGTTAATAGATATGACAAGAAGAAATTGAAAGAATAGTAAAATTTTATATCAAAATTTCAATAACATTGAATGAAAACATGTTTATCATAGCTTTCGAAAGCTCGAGTTCACGGATGTAGGATAATGATGAAGACATTTTAATTCAAAGTGTTGTTGTATGTAAGTTCATACTATTAAAAGCAGGTTTTTTTTTTTTTTTTTTTTTTTTTTTTAATATTTACTTTTGAACAGGAGAGAAGAGGAAGTAATGAATTCTCAGCCTTTATTAATTTTAACTGAATCAAAAGACTAGAAAAGGATTTCGAACTGCTCCACCAAGGAGTTAGCTCCACCCAATGGTTGAGATTAGAGCCACCTCATTTTTCCTACACCCAACGGTTCAGATGGAGCCAAATTCGGTGGGACCCACAAAAGTGGGAGTTATCTTGACCGCCCCTGATTTGTGTGTGTATGTAGCATTCATCTTAGCCGTTGGGTGGAGAGGTGGAGCAAATTGGGTGGAGCGGTTCCGGATCCACTTGAAAACTACAAAACTAGTTGAACAGAAACAGGTGGGGCCCAGCATGGTGGGGACGGATTGAGTAATTCGAAAGAAAGTTTTATTGTTGTGAGTCCTTTTCTTTTACTACTTCTGCTCCACTCCAATAAAGGAAAAAAAAACACACACACCTAAGCATTATTATTTTTTATATTAATACTAGTTTTATTATTAAAAATATCATCATTATTTTACTGTTGGCAGCAAACATCAGCCAGCGCGAAAGAGAGAGAGAAAGAGAGAGAGAGAGAGAGAGAGAGAGAGATATGCAGGCGGCACAGGCGGAGGCAGGGGTTTGAAGAAAGGAGACATGCCCGACTTCATCCCTACAATTTCACCCCCCTTCTTTTCTTCGTCAATTCCAATAAGGTCTTCCCCCCAATCTTTACTCTTCTTTCTTTATTCATTTTTTTTCTGGGTATTATTTATTTTTTAATTATCTTTTTTACTCTGCTTCAGTGTTTAGCTTTCCTTTTTCCCATTTTATTACTGGTAATCTTGAATATATATTTCTTGTTTATGGTTTGTGATCTGAAATAAGAGGTTGCTTTGTTATATGGGGATTATGGATCTTGATTGTTCTTTGGGTTTTAGGGAGGGAAAATGAATTTTTGTTTGTGTTTCGCATGTGCTTTTGACTTTTTGATTTGCCCCTTTTCTTGTTGCTTTTATGAGGTTTTTGTTTCTCGGGTTATGCATGTTTTATTTGATTTTCACTTCCGGGTTTCTGGGATTTTCCTTGTATGAACATTTTTCTTTTCTCAGTAATTTCTGGCTTTTGTTGTCCTTTCTATTAAAAGGAATTTGATATTGGTTTGCTTTTTGTTACTCGATTTCCATTTTCCACAGTGGGGGTATGGAATTTTTATATGTGGATGAATATATATTTACGATAATACTAGGATTAATACTAAATCATGGACTTTCTGGGTTTGAATGTTGTCTGACTAGTTAACATTTCACGCTGTAGGGTCACTTTTGTTTGTTTGCTGTTCTTGATAGTTAAGCTAAGAATTGCTGTTTTTGATAATTTAGGAAACTATAGTTTTGTTAATGACTAATGAGCTCTGCTATTGGGAGTAACATTTATGTATGTATATAGTACCCTTTTTGGTTAAGTTGTCGTTTTTGACATTCTGTAAATCTTTGATGCTTTACTAAGTGTGCTGACAGCAATATGATCTTTTATGGTGTACGAGCAAAAATGCCCACTAACAGATTTTTATTCCTGCTAGTGTTGTACTGTACTACATTCAATGCATCAGAAGTTGTACGGCGCTACACTTCAATGCATTAAGTCTATATTCTTTATTTTCCGTGTTTAGTTAGTACTCTCTCCGTCCCAAAACGATCTTCCCATTTGACTATTCAAACTTTTTAAAGAATATGAACACTTGCTTCAGTAGCCATGTTTTGTTTATGCACATTTAAGCCTAAATTGTAGAAATTGGAAAAACTTTTTGGGACAATGAGAAATGGCAATTGGGAAGATTATTTTTGGGATGGAGGGAGTATCATTTTCCAGTTTATGTATGATCTCTGTGGTTTCATTGTGACGCTGAAAACATAGTTAACTTCAGTTGGTGCTGATGAGCAGGTAAGCTAAGCTCGAGAGGATACCACCTTGTTACATATAGTTAGTCAGGGTCTGCTCGAGGATTTCAAAATCATATTCCAGTTTTCTAAAGAGTTTTCCAGTCCGGAAGAATGCAAGGATTTCTTAAGAATGATTGTAGTCTCAGTACTGCTCATTCTACTGCCCCATGTATTGTTGGTTATCCATCTTGGTGGACTTCAACTGAACCACAAGTTGAACATTCGTCTGTATCCAACAATTTAAGCTTGAAGATGGCTTCTTCTCCCGTACCCCCAAATGGACAAAGTGGGAAACAATTGGCTTTCCCGTTTCAAGATCAGGACTCGTCATCTACTCTATCAAGTAGTCAGTCTGAAGTAGCTAGTGCTGGAGAAAGCATTGGATATGGACAAAAGACTATTGCATTTCAGTCTGGTAATGAAATTGTTTCTTTTTGTTGCTTATACTTAACGATTTTGTTAGAAAAGTCCAGAAAACCAGTTATTTGGCTTCCCAAGTCGGGTACAATAGTGAAACTGAGAAAGAGGTAGTATTGTTCGAGTCCAACAATTTACATGTTTGGGATTTGCGATGGAGGGAGTATTTTTTTTGGTCTGATTTCCATCCAAAACATGGACCCTAACATGTGTTAGGTTGAAAAGTACATGCCGTCTTGGTATGAAATGGACAAGGAGGGTTTGGTAGAACTGAAAATAAAACTATTTAGTTATTAGAGCTGGGGTTTTTAGAATCTTGTTTGGGTTAAAACTTAAAAGTGAATTTTACCCAGTGTTCTTCATATCCACAGGTTCCTGCTGGTTGGTTTAATGCACCACTAAAATGGATGTGATCGCACACATTAACTATCATTGGCATTTATCTATGTGTACTTATAACGAATTACTATTACCTTGAAGATGGCTACACCTCCATTCGTCGAAAGCATAAACCTTTCAAAAGTGGATCCAAGAAGAATGGGGGTAAATGGGAATAATCTCGTTGCCTTTTTCTTTCTTTATTTTTTGAAGTAAGGCTTTATGTCCCCCTCCTTGTACTTTTATTTTATTGCTTTTAATAGAATTTAGGGGGCTTTGCCCTTTTCGTTTTTTTTTTTAAAGAGTATATAACGACTAAAAATTGGAGTTCTTATTTAGAGTTGAAATCGCACTATCTCCTCCCAAAACTGCGTGTTCAATTCGGCACTGCTTTTGGGCTTGCTATTGCCCTAAACTAACCTAGTAATATATATGTCCTGTGGTCAGCATATAATGAGACTGAAGATAAGCTTGAAGAAGGTCAGATCAAATCAACTTTGTCATTGGGAAATCAGGATTGTGGTTCGTTACCCCTTCAAGTTGATTTTGGACAGCCTTATGTAAGTTGATAATGCTAGTCTGTTTGAAGTTTTTAAGTTGGGCTGATTAAGTTACACAAATTATAAGTTACTAGTGATGCTTTTTGTTGTTTTACTTTCAGGCTTGTATTCCTATTTCTTACCCCAATCCATACTATCAAGGATTGGTTGCTCCGTACGGGCCACAAGCTGTGGTGAGAACAAGTTTCAGTTATTATGATTTGAATTATGCCTGCCAATTATTAGCAACTTCACTAAATATGAAATCTATTGTGAAGAAGATTGCAGCAAAGAATGTTGTCAGTAATTTGTGCATCATGACTACTTCGACTCTTTACTAGGCAATTTTTCACACTCTCCTCTCGTGGGGAAAAAATAAAAAATCTAGGCATCATGGTGATATTGAGACGTGGCACCACTACCACTTAAATGCTTAAATGTAGTGTGGTGTTATACAAACCCGTAAAATTAATGAATACACCCGTAAGTATGCTTGAAATTTTAAATGGTACAATACTGTGATGCACAGTACGGGTGTCTTCATTAATTTTACGGGTGTGTATAACAACACCCTAAATGTATACATGTTGAAAAAAATATATGAAACCAATTAATAGACGAATAATATGCTATTATTTGTTTGGTTGGTGATATCATGTCTGTATTATCACCTATACCCAATATTCACTCCATTTGTGGCTCATAACAATGCGAAGGTGAATCTTACGATGCGATTCCCTTTTCTCCTAGTAGCTTCATACTGTAATTGGTCAACATGGAGTTTTAGAGCACCATTTACCATTTTACCTTTTACGTAATGCACAATCAATATGTAACGACCCAAACTTTTCAATAATAAAATAGTCTTTAATCAAATACAAAATCCTCAAAATAAAGCCCGTTATCCCAACGGCTAGTACAATCTAACCATAATTTAAAATAATGCGGAAGCATAACTGTCTATCAACTTTAACGGCTAGTACAACCCACTAGCTTAATCAACTAAAACATTAAAGTAATGACTTCAATCTTCTTAAATACGCCGCCATCCTTGCGACGATCCTTCACCTACTCATTACCTGGGAGGGAAAAATAAATAAAAGGGGTGAGCGAACAATGCTCAGTAAGTTCATACGGGATCTCTCCGGGTACTAAGAAGAGATGACCGAAAGAACGGAGCCAAACAATATTTCAATGAAAGGATAATCATCAATAACGTAACTGTAACACATTCAAGATTTACAGTTCCAAATACTTAGAAGAAATTGTGGCACTATCACAAGTTCGTCAATTCCATAGTAACAATCAGTGGCGAAGCCAGAAATGTAGTGGAAGGGGGTCGAAATTATAATATAGTGTTAATTTTTCCTAAATTTAAGGGGGTCATAATTGCAAAAAATAATATTTTTAATGGTAAAAATGTTATTTTTCTAAATTTAAAAGGAGTAAAAATGGCACAACTCCAAAATCAAGGGGGTCGAATGACCCCCATCCCCTTAGGGTGGCTTCGCCACTGGTAACAATACACCTTTTCAGGGTGTTAAGTGAATAAGAGACCTTACACCTTTTCATGGTGCTCCCTTATTAAGATATATCATGATCATTAAACTATCTCATCAAGTAGCATATAAATGTCCAAGTTCTTTTCAATCAAACTAGACAGTTTTCATTTAGTCCTTTTCAATCAGACTAATTCCTGCCAAGTCCTTTTCAATCAGACAAAGCTAACTGCACCTGTTTCATTTAGATACAGTAATATTCATTCACAGTGTTCATAGGTACAAGAACACATAACACAATTCAATTCACTTTGGATACCCATTGAACAAGAACATATCAAGGGTAAGATCATTCCAAAAGACGTTCATATAAAAGGAGTTCAAATACTACCGGCCACTTGGTAGTTACACTTTAGAAAGAATATGAGGATCCTATTTCAAAAAATGAATCTCAAAATACTTAGGAACGTAATCCCTTACCTGGGCGTGCTTACTTCTCTTTGCAAAACCACGCGCACGAACCTACAATCATGCAAAATAATACTCTTAGACAAAAGTAAATACTATTTACTTTCCGTCCCAACATACTTTACTTTCTTTTGTTAACCTCTGAGTTACTCTCTTTAAAATTAACCCCTTCTAAGGTTAACTACACATTCTAGGGTTTCCCATATTACCCATTTAGATTTGCTAAAATACCCTTTTAGGTTTACCAAAATACCCCTAGGGTTTCTATGATTAATTCCCAATCTTAACTTTCAGTCATACCGTTACACACACTAAATTCACCTTTCTCAGCACACACAAAACACGCACACACCCACACACGCATCACACACACACGCACACACACACTACACAGCACACACTGCGCACAAACACTCACACTGCGCACACATAACACACACGCACACACTTCCACACACACTGCCATGCACACACACACACACACACACACACACACAAACCATCATCTTCCTTCTTATACTTTCATAAACAAACCCCAATTCACAATATCAACTTAGGGTTTCTAAAACCATTGATTCTAACGGTTAATCTTAACAAAGATGGAGAAGAAAGGTTTAAGGGTCTAGATTTTACCTTTGTTGAACACCTCCTCCTCTCTCTCTCGGCTCTTCTCTTTTCTCTGCCGCCTCTCTCTCTCTCTTTCTTTCTCTGAGTTTCTTTTCTTGATTGAACAATAATGAGGCTATGGTTTTCTAGAGAAGTTTATATAGTATAGGGTTTCCAAATCCTAACCCATAAAGGATTCCTTCTCCAATTAAAATAAAGACTTGGGTTTTACTTCGACCCAGTAACTAAAGCCCAAAACCTTCTTTAATGACTCGGTCCAAATAATAATTAAAAGAGTCCAAAATAATTAACAATGAGGGAAGGGGGCCGGATATTACACAATATGTGCTCTACAGTATGATATTCTTATCTTGAAGGTCCTGGTCTTCATTGTTAGTGAAAAAGGTTCATGAATTACTTTGCGTATTCATTATGTCAAATTTGCATCTTCTTTTCTTATATTGACCTCTGCTTTTCTAATGATGGTTCTTTTTGTTTGTGCTAGGTTCCTTCTTTTTTAGCATTTACATAAATAATTAGTCTAGTTTCTTAAAAAGTTCGATTTGAAAGCAGTATTCATAGTGAATATAAGTCTACCAGCATGATTTTTTCCGCAACTTTTTATTCCCTTAATAAATAGAAAAATTAAGTCTGGAGTGTGATAACCGCAGCCCAAAAACTAGTCTCTTTTGGCAAGTCAAACTTTTAAGAATGTAGCTTTACTTGTACCTTCTTGAAAGTATTTGCCTATTTTTCTGGAACAAATTAAAAGAGAAAAAGGTATCATAGTACAAACTACTTGTGGTCTTATAAAGGCCCTGTTTCTTGTCAATTAGTTTCTCACTTGAAAGTTGGTTCATATAAACCACACAAGCTATGCGTTTGTAATGCTATCACGTTATGAGATTCTTATGCCTTACATATCAGCAGATCCATCATACCCAAATGATGGGAATGGCGTCTACTCGAGTGCCATTGCCTCGTGAGCTTGCTCAAGACGAACCCATTTATGTCAACGCTAAGCAGTATAATGCAATTCTCCGCCGAAGACAATATCGTGCTAAGCTTGAAGCTCAGAACAAGCTTTCAAAGCCTCGAAAGGTATGTTCCCTCCGCTTCCACTTTTTATTCCACTGTGAGATTCAGCTACTCACTCCGTCCCAGAAAGATAATTCTATTTGACTTTTTATGGTCAGCACAAGTGGATTTTGACCAAATATCTCAATGATTTATCAACAACAATTTTTAGAATTTCATTATGATGATTAGATTGCCGTTAATATGTGGTCAAATTCACTTGTGTTGACTATCAAAAGTCAAATGATGAGACTATCTGTCTGGGGGACAGAGGGAGTACTTACCACCACTCAAAACATTAAAATTCTTGTTTCAAATGTACGTTGGTCAGCCTTATCTCCACGAGTCGAGGCATCTTCATGCACTGAAGAGAGAGCGAGGGTCCGGCGGTCGCTTCCTCAACAAGAAGAAGCTCCAAGAATCCACGACCAATGCTGTCAACGGAAAAGACAAATCAGACACTGCTCAATTCCAGACAATTACCAAAACGCCATCTGAATCAAAAGTCATCACAAAGTCCTACAGTGATGTAACAAACAGCAACAACATCTTCCACCAGCAAGGACATAGGTTCTCGGTTTACCAGTCCCATGTAGGCAGTGGGCCCATGCATGGAGGTGGGGACGGTATGCTAGGTGGGACCCACAACCACTATCTCTCGGTTTTTCGCTGAGAGATAAGTGGGAGCAGCGAATCATCAATCCCGGGATTTGCTGATGGATTAAAGGGAAGTCATCCTTGGCTCAGTTACTTTTACGTTTGAAGTTGGTCTACTACTTGGGCTTGCGAATATGCAAGACATGGAAGGTTACTAGCTCCATGGTTTATGGATTAATTTTTTTTTTTTTGGCATTTTGGTAGTAGGAAACTTGATTAATGAATTTAGATCTGCACAAATGCTTCTGCTGCCCTGTTTGTGAAATCGAGTACTGGTTCTGAATTTGCTTCATTTGTTTAATGTATCACAAGCGTGGTTTTGCGTATGGCGTTTGAGCATACACATATACATATATGTATACAGTATACACACATATATACGTATATGTACACACACATACACACATACATACATACATACATATATGTATATGTTGTGATGTCCTTGGAGTTGGAGGCCTTCATTTTTTGCTTGTGTCTATGATTCGTTGCCTCTCTTCTAAGAAATGTGATGGAATGTCTAATTGCTTGTTTTTATCAGACATGCTCTTAATGCTTCTTGTCAGGGGTTGTTCTTTAATGGGAATTATACTAGGTAAAAACTGAGATTTATACTCCTCTACCCTGAAATATTACATAAAAACATGTTTTCTTATTGTGTTTATTTGTTCCATTTAATGTAATCCCCTTTGGTCCTAGTTTAGTTTGGCCATTTAAACAAATTTCTCTCTTTGGTCAAAATAGCTGCCCCTTTTGGATAAAAAAAATTGATCCAAAATAAGTGTCATTTGTGAGTAGTAAGCATTCGAATGTCATTCTCACCTATGCAACATTTAGTGGGACCCACTTGCTATACTCAAATCAACTAACCGACATTTTATTCCCTACCTCATTTTCTTTCTCCTACCTAACTATCTACCCTCACAACGCATCACCTTTTCCCTTAATTCTTGTGCCGTATCATTTTTTTTTTACGATGTAAGCATGAAATTGCGAGGGTCTTAAATATGAGGCTGAAATTAACAATCAATTACTCCCTCCGCTCCAAAATAACTGTCACTTTTGGACCAAAATGTTGGTCCAAAATAATTGTCATTTTTGAGCTAAATGTCTCTTTTATCCTTGCATTGAAGCTTGTTATCTTTTATTAATTATCTTAGCGTGAGACATTAATTTAAGACAGTTGCACACTTAATAGGGGTAAAATTGGAGCTTTTGTCACTAAGTCATGATAATTTTTACATTTCTTAAGAGTTGTGCGAATGCAAAAAAAAACAATTATTTTGGACCGGAGGGAGTAGTTAACTAAATTTAAAAGCAATAAAAAGAGAATTAGGGTCCAAAATCCAAATACGGTTCTCGGACTCATCACCCACTCTCAAATAGAGTTAAACCCGTCCATTATCAACATTCAACAGATTCAAATCCGCCCCATCATCTCTCTCTCTCTCTCTACTCTTTCTTCTCCGTTTTCTCTTGCTCTCCTTTCGTTTCTCAGACTTGTTTACCACTCCATAACAATCTTCCATTCTCCGTTTCACTCCTCCCGTCGACATTGACCAACCTTCGTCTCAAACAGTTTCATCATCCCTACCTGATTTTTTTGACTTCCTTAGCAGAAAATTGTCTACAATTAATGGAGGCAGGAGCGCCGTACAATCCTCGAACTGTCGAAGAGGTTTTTAGGGATTTCAAAGGTCGTCGTTCCGGCATGATCAAAGCTCTTACCATTGGTTAGCTTTTGTTTAATTTATTTCTCGATTCCCTGCTTCTAATGTAATAGAATTTCGTCGTTTTTTTTTCTTTCCGCATTTGAGTTTGTTCGTTCCTCGTTTTGTTGCAGATGTCACCGAATTCTACCATCAGTGTGATCCTGGTTAGGGTTCTCTCTCGTTCTCTTGATTTTTTACTGTGTTTTTTGTTACATTTTCTGTGCATGTTAATTTCATGCAGAATTAATCTGTTTCTCGTTTTGCTTTTTTTCTTCTAAGTCATGAATTACTAATTCTTCACTGGAATAGTGCCTTTGGTTGTGGATTCGGTGATTTGTGCATTTTTTCCCCTGTAAGTCACGAGTTACTAATTCTTCGCTGGAATAATGCTTTTGGTTGTGGATTTGGTGGTTTTGTTAGAATTGTTGTACTTGTACGTGCATTTTTTTTAAAAGTTTGTTCAGTATTGTAATTGTTGCACTGTTACGAGTAATTGCAAATTAAATAAATAGCAAAAGCCGCTATTGATGGATTGTTAAGTATGATTATAGAGGTTAATCATATGTGTAATCGATGGTGATTTATTGATTGGTTTTGTGATGCAGTTGATGTACATTGTTGTTTTGTGTATAACTCATGCTTCTAGGTTTGTAATTTGCCTCCAGGACTGTGTACTTTAGAATGGCTGTTTGTTAATGTGATGTTAGCAGCTTCTAGAGCAGTTATAGTTTTGGGGTTAACTTTGTCTTTGTACACGAAATATGTTCATTGCTGTTTGATTTACTTTTAGCTTCGAAGTTAGAATAATTGATATGCTGCTCGCATTAACACTATCCTCTCACATTGAGCTGTTATACTGCCTTGTGCTATCAATGTTAAGGAAGATTGTGATTCTTCCCCTGTAATGACAAATTGCTTATGGATTGTGTACAGAGCGGAGGATGACATTGACATAGCATTACAGAAAGTAATACTCCCTCTTTCCCTAAATGAATGTCCATTTTTATGAAGTTTTTGTCCCAAAATGAATGCCTTTTTTGAAAATAACTTTGTTCCTAAGTGCTTTTTTACCAATTTTTTTTTCACTAGCCTCCTTATACTTGTAAAACTAAATGTTTGGGAACATGATTACATCATTATATATGAATCTTTGCCGCTAAATTGTACTCCCTCTGTCCCCCTTTAAGGTTCTTACTTTCCTTTTTAGTTTGTCCCAATTTAAGGTTCTTACTTTGTTTTATTACCTAAAATGGAAAGTGGGTCCCACTTGTCATTTTCACAACAAAAACTTCCTACCCACTTTACTTTTCATACTCACAACATTTACCTTTTCTTAATCTCCGTGCAAAGTCAAACTAAGAACTTTAAATTGGGACGGAGGGAGTATGAAACATAGATATTTTCAGATGTCCCTTGAAATGAAATTTGGACATTCATTTAGAGGGAGTAGTAGGTTATAGTACTTGAGTAGTTTCAGTAAATTTCTTTTAGTCTATTTGCTATAGATGTGGCAATATTTGAGTTTTTCACCACCTGGGAAGCTGGTGCCGTGGAGGTTCATAAAGTTTGATACAACAGGTGAAAGTTTACCAGGATAAACATGGGTTCATGATTATCATAGTTATGCAGAACACTAGTTTGGTTGTCTTCCTGGATGTCACCGTGTTTTCTAAGCTTAGTGTGTAAATTAAGGATGATCACAGCTTGTTGCTTTACTGTCTTACGTGTGCATGATGTTGCAACCTTGTTAAGTTATGGTGTCCGATTCTCTAGTAATTATGATGCAACTTGGCGTTTATCTGCAAGTCTAGCGTGAAAACAATAGAATACACACATAAGAAAAGCAGAGTCCTAATCTGGAATGCGGCGTTTTGGATGTATTATGCAGCAAGATTTTTTTTATTTGTCCTGTGTATTTCAACTTTTCTTTACTCGAAGTTCCTCTTACTGCTACCACTGAGGCATTACATTTGAAGACCCTCTTCATTTTTTCTTTTTCTAAGATTATCATTTTCATTTCTGTGAATTAACATTCGTGTATCTTGTTCCGCACAGAAAAGGAGAATTTGTGCCTGTATGGATTTCCAAGTGAGCAATGGGAAGTCAATTTACCTGCTGAAGAGGTGCCTCCTGAGCTTCCAGAACCTGCCCTGGGTATCAACTTTGCTAGAGACGGGATGCCAGAAAAGGACTGGTTATCTTTAGTCGCTGTCCATAGTGATGCTTGGTTGCTTTCAGTCGCCTTCTATTTTGGTGCCAGATTTGGATTCGATAAAGCTGATAGGTAATAACTATGACTCGCCTTACATTTCACCCTTGTGGTGGGGGACCCTTCCCCGAACCCTTGCTGCGCTGGGATGCTTTTGCACCAGGCTGCCCTTTTCTTTTTGATTCTAAGAGTGCATCATGCCATCATCTACGGTTATTTACTTTAGGAATGACTAATTTGGTTTCTCTTATCTATTAAGTTATTGATTTTGTGTTAAGTATTCCTTAGAGTGTCTATAATGCTTGGCACTCCACATATTAGTGACATTGTTTGGCTGCATCGAATATTATATCATGCCATAGCTTGAGCATATCATATTATCATATTATGTCATGGCTATGAGTGTTTCACCCTTTGTACTGTATAGGGGTGGCAATTTTGAGCCCAATTCCATTTATCCATCCAATAACCCATTAAAAAAGACTTAATGGGCTGACCATTCAATCCCAATAAAATTATTGGGTACTAAATGGATAAATCCATAAAACCCAATTATTAAATTGGACAAATTGGGTTTTTAACCGGGTACCCAATGAGTTTTACCCACAATCTAATTCTCTCTTTATCCCATGAAATAGATAATATATTTTTATTCACATTAGCCTTCTCGCCGCCTGTATGCAGCCACTAATTGCCAGCAAGTTTTTCCGGCCACCACACATTTGCCGGCTACCGTACTTTTTCTGACCGTATGAATTTTATGTCGAATAAATTTCGGCTGCCTAAATTTTTTCGGTCATCAGAAAATTTTCCGACCACTTGTTCATTTTCCTTCCAAAATGAATTTTCTGGCTGCCAATAAAACAGCCACTGCCACCAACATAACAGCCACTGCTGCTGCTGCCGCCAGTGCCACCCCCGATCACTGCCACCCTCGACACCACCATTGCTGCCCCTAACACAGCCACCATAACATCCACCACTACCTCTAGAGTCGCCACCATAGCAGCCTACGCCACCATATTAAATTACACCCTTATACAAGCACACGATCACATTAGTTTGGTACTACCGCCGTCCCAAAATGAATGTTAAAAAAATTTCAAACTTGTTCTTAATTAAGAGTAAATTTGAAAATGTTTGGACATTCATTTTGGGACGGAGTAGTATTTTTAATTATGGTATTTATTGTTATGTAAAGAAAGATTCATGTATGAATTGAATGTAAAATTAGAGTTCTAAATATGATGATGCACGTAAGGAAAAGGCCATTGAAACATCAGGAAGTTATTGTTATATAAGGAAATGGCCATTGAAATCATGTTTATTTAGGGAGGTGCTTTTTGACCTTGTGTATAATATAATTTACTTTTTTCCACTACGAAACAAAATCAGTATTTTAAAACTTTCAACTTAGAACTGGAATGTTCTATTTTTTCCGCTCTTTTATTTACCAGAATAGATAATTGAATTAAGTAGGAAAAGCACACATAATTATTTACTACTACATAATTAACAAACATAGCTAGTAGCTATCCGTCTTGGGCCTCTTGGCTTTGGAAAAACCAAAATATCTCCATTTAAATATGATTGCCCCAAGGTTGGGGGACCAAGAAATAACGTCGGGTGGGGTGGGTGTGGGAGTGGGAGTGGGAGTGGGAGTGGGGGTGAGGGTGAGGTGGTGGTGTGGTGGAGGTGGAGGTGGAGTTGGGATTGGGGGTGAGGTGGGGTGTGGTATGGTGGTGGTCTTAATTGGTTTGGAAACAATGGGTATACCCGGATATTATCCATTAAGTAATGGATAAATTTGGGTATTATCCATTTGTACCCCTTAATAATTAATGGGTATAGTGGGTAACACCAAAATTTATCCATCAACACTAATGGATATATATGGGTCTCATCCATATGTATCCGGGTTACCCATTTTGCCACCCCTAATAATGTAGATGCCTCTGGTTGTTTTCTTATTTGCATTGTTCAACATGAAATACATTTCATGAAATCTTTAACTGGTGAATCTTTAGATGAAGTTGGTGGTTTAGCTCAATCTTAATTTCAAGTGATCTACTAGTCTGTTACCCTTCATGTTAGTTAAATAGCTAAATCAGCAGTGGTTTGGTTGTGCACTAAATGCACCGTGATTTTGGCTCGTCAAATTTGAGCAGGATCGCTAATGAGGGGAAATGCGAGCCTGTACACATTATTCAATCCCTTGAACATCCTAAGCTTTCAAGTGAGTTCTGACTCGGTAGCTGTTTTTAAGCTTCCCTGTCTTTACCCAACTTATATCTAAAACCTCTGGATAGGGTGTAGGTTGAGGTGGGTGCGTGTTTGTCTAGCTTTGCGAAAAGTCCTCATCATGTCCTCTTTTGTCAAAGGCCCTTGCTATTTGGAGGCATGCCCAAACTTGATTAATAAATTATTTTTCTGCTTACGTTGTCTCATAAGTAGGATACCTTCCACACATTGATTATTAAATTTGCAGTAGCCTGAGGAAAGTTAGTCCCTCGAGTCATTGGGACACCGGTTGATTAGAGTAGTCTTTCAAAAATAACCCACCAAACTATATAAAGTTGTCATAGGCAGTTCTTTTAGTTGAAATATAGTGTTCATTCCTGTCAACTTAGAAACACAAGATAATAAGTATGATTCTTTGATGCAAGGTCACTTGGGTTATTTCTGTATCGTTGAGGAATTGCTGGCTTTGTCTGAGTGCTTTAGTTTTCTGATGCAGGAAGCGGCTTTTCAATATGATAAATGATCTACCGACAATCTTTGAAATTGTTAGTGGTAACGTGATGAAACAGCAGAAGGAAAGATCTGCAGTCTCGAATCACAGCAGTACTAAAGTGAAGTCAAACTCAAAAATGGTAAATGGTCTTTCCTCTTGACATTAATTTTGATTATTTTCAATTTCCTATACGTTTTTTTTTAGAACTCACAATGCAATAAGCTGTTGCTCCAAAATGAAATTTGGGTCAAGACTTGATCTCAATATGCAATTGACGTATGTATACTTGCAGCATCCATGCAGTGATGGGGGTCTTTTGGTACCTCAGCCTTTTCAATTCTCATTCCTTTCTGCTAAAAGTCCAACGCTCAACTTTTTAACTTTCCGCTTCTTGGAGAATAAAGCCTATTTATTCTCAAGTTTCCTTCTTGATAAATATCATAGTTAACAAAACTAAGGGTATACTTATGGCAAACCAGTATTCTTTGTGAGGAGTATGACCTTGAAACGTGCGGGCAGAGAAGGGATATGGAAAGAGGATACAATACTAACAATGATAAACTCCCCCGTCTTAAAAGATGGTCCCTTCTTCCATTTTGGGTTGTCCACAATACACTCCCTCCGTTCCGGGTAAGTTGCAACAATTTGCCATTTTGGGCATTCCACTTAAGTTGCAACAATGTCAAATAAAGAAACTCTTTATTACTTTTATAATCCTCCACTCATTCTCTCTCTTCCTCCCAACCACTCATTATTCTCCACTCATTCTCTCTCTTCCTCTCAACCACTCATTATTCTCCTTTCTTAATCTTTGTGCTTCCCCTTCCATGTTGCAACTTACCCGGAACGGAGGGAGTATTGTCTTATTTCTATAAAAAAACTAAAATATTGATGCAATTTCAAGAAAGTATAAGCAAATGAAGCTCCCATTTTAAGAAGTTCAACCATCATCAAATGGGACTAGTTTTTCTGATGGAGTATTTTGAAAATTTCCAAGTTATGTAATTTGATTGTCCATTCACTGGTACCGGCATAATGCAGTGTTTGCATCCCTATTTCTTAACCATCTTCTTTTGCTTTTTGCTTGCAAGCAGCGGGAATCTGACCTGCAGGGCAGGTATCCCAATCCTCAGCTGCAAATTGAAGAAGACGGAAATGAAGATGATGAGGAAGATGAGCATGGAGAGACGTTGTGTGGGGCATGTGGAGATAATTATGCATCTGATGAATTCTGGATATGCTGCGATTTATGTGAAAAGTGGTTCCACGGCAAGTGTGTGAAGATCACCCCAGCTAGGGCAGAGCATATCAAGAAATACAAGTGTCCAGCTTGCAGCAACAAGAGAGCTCGCCCTTGATGGCTTAATGTGTATGTGCCACTTAGATTTGTCTCTTTAGCTCTTTGTACTATTCAATAGCCTTTGTTAACAATCTTGCTCGTTAGGGTTCTTCCCTTTTTTTTTTTTTTTTTTTTTTTTTAAAGTTTTACGGGATGTGCATCATCTCGTTTAGTGTAACTGTACCATTGATCTGTTGTAGTTTTCAGTAATTGTAATTGATAGTGTATACCTTCTTCTTCTTCGTCTTTTAAAAGGCCAATTTGATATGAAAGTGGCCATCAATGAGATTTTTAAAGGCCATTTCGATATGAAATTGAACTATTTTTAAAAGGACGTTTTTAACCAATGTTCGTTGCACTATTCACTTTTTACGTACCAAGTTTGATGAAATTTAGGAGTTTTGGCTATCAAATCAATGAAATTTAAAAGGACAAACTATCCTTATGCTCCTTGTACTATTCACTTTTATGGGTTTTGAAATTGTTTGTCAAAGGCTACTGAGACCAAGTGTTACCTCAAGTGCTAGGTAACACTCCAGATAACACTCAGTGACGGACAACACACATCCGAGAATAAAAACAGCTTGTAAAAGAGTTTTGCAGCGGAACAAATAGTACAAGAGTTATTTTTCTCAAGTTATATAATTATAACTTGAGAGAGCTACAAAGGCGAAGACTTTATATTCAATATGAGTACCAAATACAAAGCCGAAAAAGTTCCCTATTCCTATTACAATGTATGAGCTATGGAACTAAAAAGAAACAAAGTACGAAATCCTATCCTAGCCAAAACACACTCAAACCCAAACCCAAAATATTTGAGTGTCGAGAAGACTGTATGGGAGGAAGGATACAAAGGAGCCAAGAAGTACTTTGTTCTTGTGCTAAGGATGTGTGTAAAATTTGGCTTGTCTTCAATCTTCTCATCCAAGCACTATTTATAACCTTCAATACTTGATGGCTACACAAAGAAACAGCCTTGGGGCTGCCTTGGACGTTGTGAGAGAGTGGGGAGAGTGAGTGGGCTTGCTCTCCACTTTTTGTGCAAAGACTTGGTCACTTTCCATGATTTTCTCAATCAATTTCTTTGTGCCCAAGTCTAAGCTTCGCCCACTTGTACTCCATGCTTCTCCATGCTAGTACTCTTCTCTTTGATCAGCAACAAATCATTTGAATGAGTCTTCCCACGTTTTTCCATATTTAACACATGTTAAATATGTTGAAAGTCCTCCATTTATGTGTAACTTTCTTTTAATCATTTCTCCATGTATTTAACTCCTAAATCCACCTTATTATATCCTGAAATATGGACCAACAACACAGACATCTAGACAAAATATTAGGACATTAGTATAAAATTAATATTAGAAAGAAATGTCAAACTATAATATAATTTTCGTCAGGTAACACTTGACTGTCAGTGGCAACATCTGATGTAACACATTTGTCTGCACTAACAGGTTTAAATTATGTGGAGTACCAAATTTGAATAATTTTTTTTTATGCACAATACTTTTAAATATATACTACTACCTCTGTCCTTAAATGAGTGTCCAAATTTTATTTTAAGGGACACTGAAAATCTCAATTTTGTTGTACAATTTGGTAGCAAATATTCAAATATAATCTTGTAATCTCATTTCCAAACATTTAGTTTTGCACGTATAAAGAAACCGGTGAATTTTTTTTCGAAAAAAAATATTTAGGGAGAAAGTTATGCTAAAAAAAGACACTCATTTTAGGGCAAAGATTTCTTGAAAATGGACACTCATTTAGGGACAGAGGGAGTATATTGTATGGGTATAATTTACGTACCAAGTTTGAATAAGTTTAGGAGTTTTGGCTATCAAATCAATGAAATTTAAAAGGACAAACTATCCTTATGCTCCTTGTGCTATTCAATTTTATGGGTTTAAATTTATGTGGAGTACCAAATTTGAATAGATATTTTTTTATGCACAATACTTTTAAATATACTCCATCCGCTTCAGATAAGTTTCAACAATTCGACTTTTTATGGTCAACATATATTAACTTTGACCAAGCATTGGTGTCAAACTAATGATCACAATAAAATTTTAAAAACTGTTATTGATAAATCACTTAATGATTTGTCAATAACATTTTTTAGAATTTCATTACAATGATTATCGACATCAATATTTGGTCAAAGTTCAATTATGTTGACCAAAAAGTCAAATTGTTGCAACTTAGCTGGAACAGAGGGAGTATACTATATTTTTTTCTTTAATTCTCATGCCGATGTAAAAAAATAGTACTCATTCCATATCAGAGTAAGAGTCATACTTTTTTTTTTTGTATGTCTCAAGTAAAAGTATGACTCTTAAAATAGGAACACTCTTAAAATAGCAAATGATGTACGGAGTATAGTGTTTTGTGAATCTTAATCTTTATAATGCTTGTATAACAACAAAAAAAGGTAAATTGTCACTAAGTTATTTTTTATCCACTTGCATTATGAATTATGTTTTAAATGATTATATTTTTAACTTACTTGCAATATTTATCTATTTTTTATGTGACGGAGGAAGAAGAGTACAAATTTTTTTGAAAATGAATGGGTAGATTGTACGACCCATTTTATGTAAGAGTTATCTGTAACATCACATCTCATATCCAGCAATATCCATTTGCTTGTCATTTTCTCTTTCACTCTCAATACTCTTCGGTCTCAAAACAACCTGCACCCTTTTTGAAATGTACGGTAATTAATAAAATGTGTAAGAAAAGTGGGTGGTGTGAGTGGGAAGAAGAGAGAAAGTGGGGTAAAGAATAGTAAGTGGATAGTTGTTGTTAGTAGAGAGGAGAGAGAAGTAGTGGGAATCTTTTCCATTTTGAGAAAGTGAGACTTACCAATCAATGAGATACCCAAAAGGAAAATATGTGTAAGATGTTTTGGGACGGAGGAAGTATAGCTTTAACCATAACTCCACAAGTCAAAGAAGCATCAGACGTGATTTCCTTCGCAAATCCGATTCCAATCCGTTTTCTGGATTTACTAATAAGGTGAACTCAACAGAAAATGGGGTAAAAGTATTAATTCTCTATCTATAATGAATTTGAATAAATATGTACTACCTCCGTTTCAAAAATGAACTTTCGAAATTGCTTTTGAATTGTGCAATTTCGGACATTTATTTTGGATTAGAGGTAGTATAAGAGAATGTGAACTCAAAACTAAATTGAATAAAAATATCACCTCTCTCTATAATGAATGTGAACGTGACTATAACCCAAGGTACTCACTCCAACAATGGAATTGATGTAAAAGATCGTCACTTTTATTCGACTATAAATTGATTTCCACTTTAATCTATTCTATATTATCACTCCAACAATATAGATCATCAAATGAAATTGCATAACATTTTAATTGAATTTTTACAGATTTGATAATATTTGATTGGTGAAAAAATAAATATAATATAACTATTACTACCTCCATCCCAGCTCAATGTGCACTGTTTTATTTTTCTGGTCATTTTGACTGAACTTTGACCTTAATTTTATGAAAATCGATATATCTCTATGCAATTTTGAAAAATGTTATTGATACTATTTCTAACAATAAAACAATAACAACTTTCAAAATTGTATAATAATAGCTAGATTTTCACAAAATAATGGTCAAAGTTCGAATGAATTGACCACATGAACAGTAGTAAAAGTGCATATTGAGCTGGTACAGAGGTAGTGTATCTATATCATGTCTTTAAAATAAAACTAAGAAAAAAAGAGGAAAAAATAAAAAAATCAATGAAAACATTACTCATTAAAGGTAGGCAACTAGACATTTGAACCAAACATCGAAATGATAATTTAATGTACATTCTTTAACTTAGAGATAATTAGAGCCAAACATGGGTATGGAAATATCCGACTCCCACCGTTCCTAGATTTTTGATTCATAATAGATGGCCATTTCTACCTGACAAAAACTTGTGGGAGACGGTCTCATGTGTGAGACGGGTCTTATTGAGAGAGTAAATAATTTGCCCCCTTATGTGTGGGGCGGGGTAAGCCCATTTTCTCTCTCAACAACAAGACCCGTCTCACGTGTGAGACCGTCTCACACAAGACTTCCTCTTCCTACCTACTCATTTTCATGTGCCAAACAAGGCCCAAAAGGCCAAGAGTGATAAAAAAGGTTATGAATTATTAGGAATGACATCATAACAACATACTCCCTCCATTTCATGAGAAACTTATTTCCTTTTTCGTCCGTTTCACCTCAATTGAGACTGTCCAAAGTGGCAAACTTTTTAATATTTTATATTCATCCAACCCCACCACTCATTCTCTCTCTTCATTCTCCACCACTCATTTTATTCAACCAACACTACTATTTACCCCACTAATTCTCTCTCTTCATTTTCTATCACATATTTTCCTTATTTTATTAGTATTCCTTAGTTCTTGTGCTTTTTTTTTTTTAGTCTCAGTTCTCATGAAACGGAGGGAGTATATAGTTGTTGGATTACTAGAGTTGTATAATATGATAAACAAAAATGTACATAAATATCTCATCTTCCAAAATACATGTTATTTTAAGATCAATATTGAAATTAAATTCATTTTGGGAATGGGTGAGTATGAATCTCCATATCATCATAGAAACACTTATTAAACAAAACTAGATACTCAAATCAATCAATCAACCCAAATCTGTATTACATCTACATATGATATGAAGTTATTTGTATACTGACAATAATAAGAGCAACTCCAATCAACATAAACTCCAAAATTATGGAAGAAATTAATGAGCGCAAAAACAGATTCAATTCACACTTCAAATTTGACTTGAGCTTCCTGGTCCTGGATTTGGGCCTAAATTGGACATCCTCAGACCTTGTTTTTGATTAAAAGAATTCACCTTCTCCAGCTTAAGCCCAGCCTTAAACTTTGCAATAAAGCTATCAGCTTTAGTGTCCACATCTGGGCTCGGACAGAACAACGGCGACGGCGTTTGAGTGCCGTCGCTAGAGTGTGATTCAACCTCATCAGGTTCCGGCGATCCACTTCGTGAGCTGTCTGTGCTTAATAGCCTAGCATAGTCACCTTCCACCACGTATTTTAAATCAGGCATTTTGAACGGCGGAAGCGGCGGCGGCGGTGGAATCAGACGCATCGGCGACTCACCCCCGCTTGAAGCATCGTCTATGTTGTTGAAGTTGTGGGTTTTTGCTGGCATTGGAAGTTTTTGGGAGGTAGGTTGAGGCTTCCTGGTTATGGGTCGTGATGGACGCGCCGCCGTAGGCGGTGGAGGAGGCGGCGGCGGAGGGGAAGTGTAACTATAAGTAGCCGGTGTAGTTGGGGGATTTTTCTTCCGCTTGTCTTTTTTGGATGTAAATAAGTTGTGGAAGACTGACGGCGGCGGCGGTAGTGGAGGCGGCGGCGGCGGAGGAGACGGTGGCGGAAGCTGAAATCGGAGGGGCGGCTGCTGAGGTTGATGCAATAGAGCATCTAAGTTGTCAGTACTCCGTTGTCTTTGCCTCTTTTTCTTCTTCTTACTATTATAGAAAGATGTCAGAAATTCTTTAGTTGCATTTCCGCCGCTTCTTTTCCTGTCACTTCTGCTGCTCCTTTGCTCCATTTCTTGAATCGACGCCATTACCGGCGGCGGAGACGGTGGTGCTGGTGGCGGTTCTTCCGGCACTTCAGCTACAGTTATCTTGGGTTCTAAACTGGCATGCCCTTTTCTTCCCATCTTCTCTTGATCATGCCCGAGACTTTGATACGTTCGCTTTGTCTTCCTTTTAGCAGCCGGAGGAGCTGATGTTGTGACCGGCGGTTGTGGCAGAGGCGGAGACGGTGGTTGTAGCGGCGGCGGAGACGGCGATCGTGGAGGCGGACCATATGAAACTTCCCTGGGAAGATTCACAAGATTATCAACATGAACATCTTTGGTCACAGAATTTTGCCTATCAAGTTCTTTCCAGCTCCGGCGTCGATACGGATGATCTGAATCCCAAACCCGGTAACTATTCAAATGGGTATCATCGGAAAATCTCCACGGATCACCACCGTCGACTGCTAATTCACGTAGATCAGGATAAGAGCTACTGATTCTATTCCTCCTCAACCCACCAACATTTTGATCGGAAAAATCATACCAATGTTGATGTGGTGTTGATGGGTTAGATTTCGGAGCTCCATCAGATGAACTCGACCCAATTCTTCGATACCCTTCATAACCCCTATCCTGATTTCTATTTCTACTAAGAAACCCAAATGCCAATGCAAATAAAACCAACACCAAATTAATCCAATCCCAACTCTTTTTAACTAAATTTGGTTTAGAATTATGAGAAGAATTTCTAACAAGTGAAGGAATAACAAAGACCAAAAAAAGAATTGCAGCCACCAATAAGAGCAAAACCAATGATCCTAAGTTGAAAAAGATCGATGAAGCGCGGCGGCGATAGAGATCGACACGACGGAGATTGGTGGTTGTTTGAAGCCAAAATGGGGATCTTGGGTAATCATCATCACCATCTTCTTCCATGGCTTTTTTTTTTTTGGCAAGGTGAGAGTTTCTTTGGAGGGGGAAGCTTTTAACTTGTTTGTTGTTTGTTATTTGGTGCTTTTGCTTTAACTTTGCTTTAGCCTTGTGATGTTGCTTTCTTTGGGTTTTTAACGTTTAGAAGTTTGGAACTCTTTTTGTTGCATAAATTGCGCATGTGGGGGACTCTTTATTTATAACAATCATGTAAGAATGATACTAGAGGCACAAAAAAGTCACAAAATCTTCCTCACAAAATCCTAGGTGTAATGATTTTATTGGTGTTTTTAAGTAGAGTGTGGTGGGTCCATTATCGATGCAACCAATAAAATATCACCACCTCATTGTGTGAGCAAGATTTTGTGAGCTTATTTTGTGCCCCTAGCTTTGCTTAACATTAACATGTAAAGATTTGAGAGGAAATTTGTTGTGCCTTTCCGTGGCTCCCACCATAAGAAATTGGCTAGTTTTTCAATACAACGAAAATGAACATTTTCTTTTAAGTATTACCAAATAAAACTTCTACCTTTAAAGTGGGTAGATCTTATACAAAACGTGTTTGTACAACTTTTAGAAAAAATGAGTATTTTAATAAGCGCATTTCTTCAATGTAAGTGTTGGTGCAAATGTTATAAAGTGTCATTCACAGGACTTGGAACTGCTCCATCCCTCCACCCTATGGACTCCATTCAGCCACGTAGGCAAGCTCGTCATTTTTTTTGATGAAATCACTTCAAAAATATGTGGGTTCCACTGAGCTTGGACACGTCTTAATTGTCGACAACAAAAATAGGCGAGGTGGCAGCATCCAGGTCGTTGGTTTGAGCAAGGGTGGAGCAAAGATGAAGAGTGGAGCGGTTCGAAATCCTCATTCATATTAGAATTTATAAATATTGAAACATACACTTTTAATAATTATCAGTGCTAATGTTACAAAGTGCTAGTGTTCAATAAATTTAAATTATGTCACCGCGCATTTTGTAAACAAGGGTAAGGGTAAGTTATAAGTTATGAGGATTTGTTTAGTTGATAGTGGTGGGGCCGTTGTCTTCTTAAACAAGAAAAATGAAGGGGGGGGGGGGGGGGGGTTAACGTAATTACATCACACGTTGGTTGTTTTTTTTGTTAAGAATGACAACCTAATTAGTAATGCCGGGTACCGTGTAGTGCTTTTTTGTTATAGCTATGGAGAATGTATCAAACCTATCAAATGGCTGTTTTCCTTGAAACCCATGTGCTAATCTACATTGGTATTGGTATAATACTAAAATGATTAACTTTTTCTCCACAAATTAAATTAAAAAAACTATTAACATTATTTTAAATATTAATCTCTCTTTAAGGGTCTTATATATTTTTCCCTCTAAATAATACTCCATCTGCCCCGCTTTAAGGTTCTTACTTTCCTTTTTAGTATGTCCCAATTTAAGGTTCTTACTTTGTTTTATTACTTAAATTGGAAAATGGGACCCACTTGTCATTCTCACAACAAAACTCCTTACACACTTTCTATCTCCCACTTTACTTTTCATACTCACAACATTTACTTTTTCTTAATCTCCGTCCAAAGTCAAAGTAATTCAACGATCTTGCATTTTTTATGACATCATCATCACATTAGTCTTAATCACTCATGATGGTTGAATCATCTGATCCAGTGCATCATTACCACACATAACGTGGGATCATTTGTGTTGGTACTAATGATTTTAGGGGTGTAAATGGTTCGGTTTGGTTCGGTCTCGGCCATTTTAGAAACCAAACCACTAGTCATCGGTTTGGGAAAATTCAAAACCGAACCGAACCACGAAAAATTTCAAACCGAACAAAACCAAACCGTCATGGTTTGGTTCGGTTTGGTTCAGACCGCGGTTCAGTAATGTGGTCCAGACTGCGGTTTAGACCGTGGTCTAGAATATGGTTTAGATCGTTGTTTAAACCACCATTCACACCGAGGTTCATATCACAATTCAAATTATGGTTTACACTCTGTTTAAAAGAGAAAATTCGGAAGAATGAAAATATTAAACGAATAAAGAAGCCGAAGGAAGTGAATATACTACAGAACTTTGTTAACTATGTGCCTCAATGAATATAACATTCGATAAAATGAATATTGAATAAGATGCAAAACGAGAGTTAAGAATGATGTAAGTTAATGTAAATTATTTTAATAATTTAAAGGTGAATGTTACTTAAAATATAAATATATGACTAATATATGTGGTCTGGTGGTTTGGTTTGATGGTTCGGTCTGGCGGTTCGGTCTGACAGTTTGGTTTGGTTTGCTTCGGTCTGGTTTGGTCTGGAGGGGTCAGACCACAAACCAAACCGAACCACGCGGTTTACCAATTTTTGAGACCGAACCGAACTACTTGTGCTTAAAAACCGAACCAAACCGTATGGTTTAGTTCGGTTCGGTCCCAAACCGCGGTTTGGACCGAACCACTGACACCCCTAAATGATTTCATCTCAGCAAAGAGCAAATACAACGACATCGCTCGTTGATCGTGACTCTAATTGTATAGTTTATTATTATATTTTGAGTAACGTCTTGATCATAGTTACCAGGAACGGGGACATTTTGGGACGCGGGACGGGAACGGGAACGAGGAACGTGACTTGGAAAATTTTGGGAACGCTGGGGGTAGGATTAGTTGGTACGCCAATTGGGAACGTGGTACGGTTTTATTGGGAACGTGGTACGTTATTCTTTAAAGTAATTTGGGTCGCCAATCATATATACACACAAACATATATTTTGAAATAAATTGACAAAATGTAACATAAAAGTAAACTAATTAACTTTATATTACTAAATATCAATTCAATTTTATGCTTGGACTCATTGTACAGTACCATAAATTGGAGTACTACTTTTAATAATATGGGTTGTTTATGAGTACAACTTTCCGGAAAAAAGGATGGGTGTAGTTAGTAGTATTGAATTTAAGAAGTCTAAATCAATTTAAACTTCTCTCTTCTTCACCTCTCCGTATCCATTGCATACGCATTCTCCTTTCCAGTCGCGAAGTCCTCTCTTCTTCGTAGTCATTCACGATTCTTCTTCTTCAGCGGCGACTCCATTCCCAGCAATGATCAGAAGTATTAGACTTCAATTCAACATCTTCGACCTCAATTCAACATCTGATAGGCTGTTTCCTCGGGAACTCGAAGTCCAAATGAGATTCAAAGGGCGTCGACCAAAGAATAAAAGGTCCGTTTTAACATTT
Source organism: Campanula takesimana (assembly GCA_026119855.1). Lineage (NCBI taxonomy): Eukaryota > Viridiplantae > Streptophyta > Magnoliopsida > Asterales > Campanulaceae > Campanula > Campanula takesimana. Next base: position 356,511 of record JAOWBW010000851.1, read on the forward strand.
ACTCTTTAATTTCTGGAACGTCGTTTTGAGCGAACCAACCGCCGTTCCCGAGCGAACTGGGTCGTAAACGTACCGCGTTCCGGGACGCGCGTCCCGGGACGGGGAACTAGGGGGGGGGGGGGGTATGACGTTCCTGGTAACTATGGTCTTGATCGTCCATAAAATAATAAAAAACAAAAAAAGAAATAGGTAAAGAAGATTGGAGTGGGTAGGAACTTTTTTGGGGATTAGGAAGATGGAAACGCGTAATTTAATACTCACACTCTAATAATAATTACTACTCCATCCGTTTCAAAATATTTGTCGCTTTTAGACTTTTTCACACATACTCCCTCCGTCCCTATTTACCTTACAAAAATTGCCATTTTGGGTGTCCCCATTTACTTTACAAAATCCCAAAAAGAAAAGTTTTTATTACTTTTTAAATAGTGGGACCCACTTGTCATACTCACAACAACTATCCACTTACTTTTCTCTACCCCACTTTTTCTCTCCCACTCAACTATCTACACTCACAACACATCAACTTTACAATCATTTTCTTAATTTTTGTGCAAAACCTCATTTTTGTAATGTAAATGGGGACGGAGGGAGTATTAAGAAACGTAATTAATGCATGTTAAGAAGACACACCTGCCCCTAAATAATTCAACTTTCTAGGTGATTAAATGCTTGCATGAGAGATATTTTCACCATCATTAATAAGAGTATAATTGAGACAAAAGGGTAAAAGTGCATTGATAATAATAAAGCGACATATATTTTGAACCAATTTTTTACTCGTAAAGCGACAGATAATTTGAAACGGGGGGAGTAATAAAGAAAGAAAAGAAAGCTGTAGACGACTAGACCTACTGCTACATGCTTTTCTCCTAATCTTTGATGAAGAAGCTGTCTATTACCAATCAATAAACAAAAAAAAAAAACCAAACTCTTTCTCTCTCTCTCAAACTTAATCACGAGTTGTACTTAAAAGAATCATTCCCATATGGGTGCCAATTAGTAGTATTTATTACTGTCACTTTCATGGTTAACTCCATCATCCGTCCCACAAAAAAGATAATTGACTTTTATGATGGTCAACTTAATCAATCAATCAAACAAACAAACACAATAATTTTATGAAAAACTCTATAAATATATCCTTATACAACTCTAAAAATATTCACCACTAAAAATACTATCAATAACATTTTATAAAATTGCATAAGAATAATGGATAAAATTATACTCCTTCTGTCCCAAACTTATGGTTAGTTATTTCCGTTTTGAGCATATGGTTACTTCCTCATAATGTTCAATTTCTCTCTCCTCCTCACTTACAACAATTATACACTTCCTCTCCTTTCCACTCACAACGCTTACTTTTTCTTAATTTCCGCGCATTTAGTTTTAGTAACCGGGACGGAGTGAGTAGTCAAAATTCAATTGAGTTGGCCATAAACATAAACGCGAAATGACGGGAGTTTACTATCCTATTCCTACCAGACAGCTAGACATGGCGGCGAGACATCCAAACAGTAAACTACAAGTCCAATAATAACAGAAATAATTGTATAGTACATGCATATATGAATGTACTTATGCACAGACCAAGTCAAGTGTGTATGCAGACACGTTAGTTAAATCTACAAATATATACCTCGAATTGCTACATGGGGCAACCCATTCCAATTCAAACTCAACCCGAGTAGAACAAGCGAGTCGGATACTCGACCATGGGGTCGACCCAACATCCCTAAGGACTCTGGATTCCAAATTTGCGATCAAGAGCAAAACTATACTTTCATTTTGGAACGGAGGTAGTACATACAAACTCTTAAAGAAGAATCATAACAAGAAAAAACTTTTCACTTCTGAAGTTTTCGCATAACAAACATGTTATGTGAAATCTTTTCACTTTCAAGTATAATGTTCAAATAACCATCTAATTTCAGTTTCACATAACAAACATGTTCTAAACTTTTCACTTCAGAAGTTTTCGTTTATCATGTATGAGATATAGTGTACATACATACACGCCTCGAGTTATAGGAAAAACTAGTGTTATACACATACGGACATAGTAGAATGGGGATGGAACACTCAAACCTGCAGTGGCGAGTCGTGGCCCAATATGATGACAAAGAGTCAGTTCTATCTACACAAAGATTGTCGAGGCAACGTTTTTTTTTTTCTCTTCATGAAGGTCAAAGAAAAGTAGAGGCAACAACTAGAACACAATGACGGCTACTACGATTAGCGCTGCTATTGTGAATATCAGAGCCTGCAAATTTGATCAATCTCGACTATTAGGAAACAAAGAGCTAACATTATCAACAATAGTGGTGAATACAGGAATTTGTTGAAAGGGGGTCAAAATAATTTTAAAAGTAGAAAATTATTCGTATTCTCATGACTTGAATAAATGAGGGTCAAAAGTGGGGAGGGGGGGGGGGGAAATAATCTCCCTCCGTCCCAAAATGTTGTTCCCTCTTTTTTAAAGACAAGTATGAAGGAATTTTGAGCAATAATTTTAGTTTATTTTATATGTCCTAATGAAAATATAAACTTGTTATTGATATACCATTATAAATACTATCATTAACAAGTTTTATATTTTCATTAGGATAGTTAAATTAAACTAAATATACTGCTCAAAGTTCCTTCCTACTAATGTCAAAAAAAGAGGGAACATTTTGGGACGGAGGGAGTCTTTTTTCGTGGTAAAGGGAGGGAAAGTTATATTTAAAGTCGCATGAGTGCGTCCTCATTCCTACATATAGTGGTATTATTTTTTTCACAGCATAAACAGGGTCAAATGAGCCCTCATGCTTTGGGGTGTCTTTGTTACTGCTCAATACCACACACAGGAGTGCTACTCTGTGTGTGTCTCTGTGTGAGTGTGCGAGAGAGAGAGAGAGAGAGAACACATACAGCTATTGCACAAGCAGCAAGCCCTGTTCGCTCCCTGGGATCTTTTTGGTAGTAATTTCCGAAGTAGAGAATAGTGGCATAGTACCACATCAACGGGAATATGAATCCAAGCAAAAGACTGCAAAATGAGTTGTATTAACATGAAAAGGATGCATTATGCACACATGCATGTACTCCCTCCGTCCCATAATGTTTAGTCCCCGTTCACTATTTAAACATATTAACAAAACAATTTCATTTCCATCACTATCCTCCTCTCTTTTGCCTTTGTCTTTCATCCTCCCCTCACTCTTTCTCTTTCTCACCTCCCATCCTTAGTTATATCACAGGGGGAATTATGAAAGTTCAATGAATTTAACAACCCCCACCTTAAATTATGAAAATGGGGACTATCTTTATGGGACAAACAAAAATGGTAAGTGGGACTATCTTTCTGGGAGGGAGGGAGTATTATGTATGTGTGTGCGTGTAACGAGAGACCATCAGAAGAAGTAAGCAACGGAACAAGAAGAACTCACGAAAACCATCCAATTCCACAGCCACAGCAAGGGAGGGGTTTGTCAAACAAACTCAGTTGATTGTTCCCCTGGTCTTCAATAAGGCTATAACTTCCACTTTTATCCTCAACTGTATTCATACCCAAGTAAATTTTGCAAAGAGGTCACACGTTTTGCAATAAATTCTTACATTCTCTTGAAAACAAATAATTTTTAGCGGTTATAAGAAGGAACATCTCAGTGCAAAATCATATCGAAAAATCTCAACTCGAACTGAACGACAATGCCAACATATATAGAAATGAAACGACTATCATGCAGTAAGTCCGCGTATAATTAAAGGCAAGGAGTATCTACATAGGAAAAATAATACAACATGAATTTCAATTTTTAGAAGATTCATTAGGATTTTTTTTTTTTTTTTACTTTTTTTTTTTAAAGAAAAGAAGATTCATTGGAAGAAACTTTTAACAATAGATTCAATCAACAACTTGCTTTGACCATAAAATGTATTGAAGAAGTTTGCACCAAAACTCAAACTGAGAAATGTGATGAGAAAACAAATCTCATTACCTTGATCCATGTGTTTGACTATTAAGGAAAATATGCTGAACTGATGTTCTTGTTCCTCTATGGTACCTATTAAAGAAGACACGAGTCACTTAAGCAATCTGTATAAAAAGTGCAGTTACATAATACGCGTGATCTTGATTAAACTCAGTTTAGCCTTACTCCCAATCACTTGTAAAAGAAAAATGGAGTTACTTTGAAGGAAGAAGTTTCTCAGCTAAAATGAACAAAGACATAAATCAACACTGACCTTTGCTAGAATGCAATAATCAGAATAAAGTTTTTTCTTGGGTTAGAAAAAGCACAATGCACTACACAAATCAACACTGATTTTATTATTGATGGCCATCACATGAGGAAAGTGAGTTTGCATTTAACTTCCATTATATTTTCCTTATACTATTTAGGATTCTCTCAACTTTCTTGGGTACAGTTATCAACTCCTATAAAATCTTAGCCGGTGAGAAAAGACACTCCAACGTCTATACAAAGTTAACTACCCAACCGCCCTAGTGTGCAACAGTGCTCTAACAATACTGGGAGAAACAAAAGTGAATGAGCAGACTCAAACTCAAGACCTTGCAAAACTAGAGCTTTAGTACAATGTTAACTTTATCAACTCATCTTAAAACTGAAGTTGATTAAGGAAAAACAATGTATCCCAAGTATTACATCATATACTCTATTGCAGACAGTGATTCACCCATAAATAGAAACATCCTTTACCTGGAAAATGTATAATGATTCAAAAAGGATTTCTAGTTTGAATGAAGTTAATACAAACTAATTCTGATTACTATTTTATACGTTGAGTTGATAATTTAGTCACGGGTTGCTCAATCAATCTATTGATTGTAAGCTCAGGATGGGTAGATGTCGTGGCGGTTCATGTGCCTTTATCTTTGGATAGTTGTTATGATTATGACAAGTGGGTCCCACTATTTAAAAAGTATTAGAAAATTTCCATTTTGAGACTTGGGACAACCAAAATGGCATTTTTTGTAGATTAAAGAGGGACGGAGGGAGTATGTAAAAATCAATGACGTTACTTTTCTGAACAATAAATTGGGAGTATAATGTTACCATTCTTGGAACTTGGAAGCCCCTCAAGTGAAGCACAGTCCGGTAAATCTTTGAAGAAACAGCCACAGAGAAAGAACGGTAACCTTGTTCAAGCTTCCTTATATCTGCCGAAGCATCAAAGAATCAGGTATACTTTTTGAAAAGCTGAAATAATGTCAAGAGCCAATCTACTCCAGCCAGTACAAAACTAGAATCTAACTCAAATGAATCTTAAAACAAAAAGAAGAGAGAACCCAATACAACGTCGACTTTCGAAATAGAAAAATGTAAAGAACAATTCAGGATTAATATTCCTTTCATAAATGGTTAAGTTTCAAAATGAAAAGACAATTCTTAGCACAGCTTGTCACTTCCTCTATACTCCCTCTGTCTCATTTTAAGAGTCAAAAAATTCCTAAAAGAGCGCCCCATTTTAATAGTCAAAATTCTAAAATGGAAAGTGACCCTACATGTCATACTCACAACAATTATCCACTAACTCTTCTCTACCCCACTTTCTCTCATACCCATCCACTTTCTCTCATACCCATCTATCAACACTCAACACATCACATTTTACTTAATTCTTAAACTCACCCATTTTTTTACTCTTAAAATGGGACGGAGGGAGAGTATACGCCCTAAAGTTATTTATCTCGTTTTCCGTTACAATTGGAAAATGCGAAATGAAATCTTCAAAATACTTTTTCAAGAACTACAATGCATGTTCTCATTTCTTCAAATTTCGTTCAAAACAGATGACAATTAATTCAATAATACAGTGCAACTATGTATGCAAGTGAAAGTAATCACGCAACTTTTAGGTTTTTTGACATTGAAACGCCTAGTAAAAACATCTTGACTGACCCCAAATCAAACAATCAAATTCAAAAGAATAAAAATCAAGAAATCCAAAACCCTCCATCAAGAAGGGAACTCAAGCCAACTCCAATTAAGCAAACTTGATTATAAACATCCCTAGAGATTCAACAATATAACTTGCTGATTGAGGAACATTGAACAGTTACCGTAAAACCCAGAAATTGATGAAAGCTCGAGAGTAGGTGGCCCAAAAAGGATGATGAAGAAGAGTAAGCGTAGCCCCTCGCCTGTCGCTGTCGGCGGCAGACGGTCGGTGGTGTTTCCCGGCCCCGATTTTCCAAGTGCAGCAGTAGAGTGTGTGTATCGCGACTCTACTGAATCGGGTAATAAGAGACGGATAAGTCGGATTTAGAAGTTCCGATCCGCAGCTGACAGTTGCAGCCTAAACGGATTTGACTATGCACTTGGTGAATTAATGAAATAAGAATAATACTAGGGGCACAAAAAAGTCACAAAAATTTGCTCACAAAATCTTAGGTAGTGTGGCGGGTTCATTATCGATGCAACAAATAAAATATCGTCACCTCATGTTGTGAGCAAGATTTTGTGACCTTATTTTGTGCCCCTAGCATTGCTCATGAAATAATCGGTTCTAAATAAATACTCCCTCCGAAGATTGACTTTGCAATCTTATTAAAAAAAATCAAGGCAAACTTGGGTCAAGAATAGTAGTGTGTGGAGGATATAATTTTCCATTTATAAAGCAAGTCGGTAATAGGGGTGGAAATGGCTCGGCTCAAACCGTGGTTTGGAACCGAACAAGCCGAGCGGTTTAACTCTTAAACATATGTGGTTCAGCTTGGTTTAGAAATGTGATAAACCATGCTGTTCGGTTCGGCTTACGGTCTAGCCCTTCCAAGCCAAACCAAACAGAATCATATCAGGCTGAACCACGAGCCGAACCGTGAAACCGAACCGTAGAGCCAAACCGTTGAACATACAAATTCAGTTTCAACATGTTAAGCTTATCTTAGTAAGTGCTGTGGCCTTTTCTAAGGCATATTCATGTACTCCCTCCGTCCCAAAATGATCTTCATACTTTTTTCCTATTATTGCTAAGGAAAAAAGTATGAATATCACTTTGGAACCGAAGTAGCAAATGACTTTGGCCTTTTCTAAGGCATATTCATGTATTCCCTCCATCCCAAAATGATCTTCATGCATTTTTCTCTATTATTACGAAGGAAAAAAGTATGAATATCATTTTGGGACGGAGAGAGTAAATGACTGTGGCCTTTTCTAAGGCATATTCATGTATTCCCTCTGTCCCAAAATGATCTTCATACATTTTTCTCTATTATTGCGAAAGAAACAAATATAAAATCATTTTGGGACGGCGGGAGTAAATGACTGGGATGGAGGGAGTAAATGACTGGCCTTTTATAAGGCATAAAAAAGTATGGTATGTAGAAGGTGTTGTGGTTCAAACCGCGGTTCAAACCGAGCCGAACCAAACTATTATAGTTTAGCTCAGCTCGGTTTGGACTTTTTTGTGGTTCAGCTCGGTTTGAGATTTCTCTAAACCGACATATGGCGGTTTGACCTCTAAATTACCCCAAACCGAGCTAAAACGAACCATTTCCACCCCTAGTCGGTAAAAAGTAGATATGTAAGTGATGTTTTTTTTTTTGTAATATACTCCCTTTGACCCATACCAATGGTCACTTTTTGGTCAAACCAACTTGAACTTTGACTAACATTTTTTTGTTAAATTATTAATCTCTATATAAAAAAAATTAAAAGGTACTAAATTAGTGATAAAAACATTATTAATAACTATTTTTAAATTTTACGGAGATAAATTATTTAGCATAAAATGTTAGTCAAACAAGTAGGTTTTACCAAAAGTGCCAGGTGTGGGACGGAGGGAGTATGAACTTTATGAGGAGAAAATTGTCCAAAACACTGTTTATACTTTGCGATTTAATAAATAAAGCAACTAAGTGCGATTTAGTGAATAAAGCAATTAAAAACCTTAAACTGTGACATACCAAAAAAGAAAGTAAAAAGCTTAAACTGAGACAGAGGGATTCATTATTTTATTTTATTATTTATTTTATTTCGTTTCAAAATAATATCCATTTTACTACTAAATGACCTTTTTTAGGACTTGAGGACATGTATATTTTATTAAAACATAAAACGACATTTATTTTATTATTTATTTTATTTCCCTCTGTCCCAAACATTATTCTTTTCAAAAAGCGACATATATTGTCACAAACGAAACGAAAAGTAAGACATTTATTCCGGGATGTACGGAGTAAAAAACTAAACTTGAAGAAAAAAGTGAATAAAAGGATTGAGAAATGAAAATTCAAATTTCATGGGTGATTACGGAAAGTTAGGGAAACCTGAAGGGCGTGCACGGAAACGTGTCCTTTACGTTTTAGGTCTTATAAATTATACTAATAGTTCTCAGTGTACTGTACTCGCAAACAGTCACCGGACAAACACAATGGGCCGGAAAAGCAAGCTCAAGGCGAGGGAACAAAATCTTCCCATGGAGGTGGAAGAAGTAGAAGATGGAAACGAATTGAAGAAATTAAGAACCCATTTGAAAATTGAGGCAGTTAAAAGAAACCCTAAAAAGGTTTATCCTATAATTGGCTATTTCCCCACTGGATTCAACCCCATAAAAAGCCGTATCAATGCTGAAGACGACGATCAGGAGAAAAATCCAGATCCTAAGGTTAGGGTTTTGAAGAACGTCGATCGGAGCAACAGGTTGCAACTCGTGGTGAGTCCTAATAAGTCGCCGGTGGAGTTTGTTGGCACCAATTATTCCGGTGAGTCGGCAACGCCTCAGATGTGTACTTATGCTCTTGGGGTTCTAGACAAGAAGACTGGCACTCTAAAAATTGTTCAAATTGAAGCTAATAAGGTATATTTCTCACCAGTTTTATGTTTGTAGCTTATAGTTTCTTTCATTTTTTTTTTATTTTTTTTTTAATTCTAGTGATCAAAGTACCATTCTTGCTCTGTTTGTGTTAAATTTTAAGGTTTACTGTTAGTCTAATTTTATGCAACTTGATTTATCTGGAGTGCAAGCTAGGTTTCTGGTCCCTGATTTATGTTTGAATGTCTATGTGAGGCTAATTTGGTGTAGGCAACCATAATTTATCTCTATATTGTACTCCCTCCGTCCCAAAATGATCTTCAACTATTCAAACTTTTTAAGGATATGAACACTTGCTATACTAGTCATGTTTTATTTATGCACTTTTAAGCCTAAATTATTGTAGAAATGGGAAGAACTTTTTGGGACAATGAAAAGTGGCAAATAGGAAGATCATTTTGGGACGGAGGGAGTACTAGATTACATATGTACTCCCTCCGTCCCAGCTCACTTGAGACTTTTGACCAAAAACTGGTCAACTTAAGGTCGGTTTTGACCAACACTTTATAGGAATATTTATGTTCCAAAAAACTTTTTAAAATTGTTATTGAGAGGATTTTTAATGGTGGTCATTTTACATTTTTTTAATTTTTGTTCGGATTATAAATATTTATAAAATGTTGGTCAAAACGACCTTAGTTGACCAGTTTTGGTCAAAAGTCTCAAGTGAGCTGGGACGGAGGGAGTATACATTTAAATTGCGGACGGGTTGGCAAAAGTGACATTCAGGGTTTTGTATATAGAGGAATTAACCATATGATAGTACTCGAAATTATTAAAAAGTTCAGCTAAGCTCATCAAGCAGTAAAATTTTGGTCAAAGGCATTCTCAGTATGAGTCATTTATCCTAAACGTTGCGTCAGGCTACCATTTTTTGTCGCATTAGCCCCCCCCCCCCCCTCTCTCTCTCTCTCTAATGTTCATGATGCAACTAACTTTATGTGTTCTACAAATTTTTCGATTGGAACCAAAAGTTAGGGAACCACTCTTACCAAGAAATGAAGCATCAGATAGCTTAAAGAAAGAAACTGCTAAAGAGAAAGATAACAGAGAGCTCGTGTACCAAACTCGCGAGGCTAGAATTAAGGTATGTTATTTTCTTAAAAGTGTACATTTTGGTCGAGACGTGATAAAATTCTGGAAGGTGTTCCTCGTTGAATGGTCCTTGCGCACACACTCACATTCCTGCGATGCGAGTCAATACATGTTTTTGGGCGATGGTGGCCCAAATCTGCATTGAACTACAAGGAAGGGTTTGGTCTATTATATCCCTCTCCAGGTTGATTTTTTTTCTATAACTAGTACATGGAAATTGTCATAGATGATCGTTCTGATACTGCAGGCTAGAAAACTTGAAGATCTACGTCGTCACCAAGATCCTGAATACCAAGATAACTTGGACAAGATACTCAAGGGAGTCGAGATAAATAAGGCGGCCCTTGAAGTTGCTGAAAGTACTGCTTATAATAATGCGCGGAACATCCCACCCCATGATATGTCAACAGATAATGTTGCCATGGTTTACCCCATTCACAAGATCATCTTCAGCGGAGAGTGGGATTATCTTTATGATATTGTTGAGCACTTGCAAGCCGGAAGAGAGCTCAAACCTGATTCTTACCCTACCTTTGTTCGTAACAGAGTCCACATATTGGATGAGATGAAGGTATACTATCTTATCTGCATATATTTGCTGCATCAAAGTCTGTAGATGCAAGTAGCCTAAACAACCCCGCCAATTAAACTAATACTCCCTCCGTCCCAAAATGATGGTCCGGTTTTCCCTTTTTATTTGTCCCAGAAAGTTAGTCCCATTTCCAAGTAATGCTTTAAATTTAAAATCACTGAATTTCCAAAACTTATAATGTAACCTTAAAATGTTTGAAAAGTCAAATGAGACTATCATTTTGAGAAAGAGGGAGTAATATTATTTTTTTTATTTTTTATTTTTTATTTTTTTTTTTAAAAAAGCTACCTCTGTCCTAAAAGTGGACTCATTTTAGGATGTAGGAAGGATTACATATGGTCAGGTTGAGGGTACTACCAGAGCATAGTTAGATGTAATCTTGAAATATCTAATTTGTATGTGTATATATCTACTGTTTATTTCTTAATGTAGGATGAGGATGCGAAGTCGAACCTTGCTGGCATTTTCTCGTACATTACTCATCTCATCAAGTTTAAGGATAAAATTGCCACGGATGGTTTATCTTCTGCGAAAAACCATAAATTCCCAAGCATATTATCCCAGAAGTTCACTACAATGTTTGCAGATTCAGGGTCAAAAAAGCTTGCTAAGGACAAGAGAGATCTTCTCATCAGCTATGTCCTGGTGCTTACTCTCATTGCTGATAAGTTTGAGACAGATCCATCAGACATTGCCAAGGATTTAAGAATGAGCTCAATTGACTTGAGACGACATTTTAAGTATTTGGGTTGCACGTTGAAGAGCGAGAACAAGGTGCACTTGGCTACGCTTAAAATCCCACTGCAGTTTCCGGATATCACAGTTAATCGTAGGCAATGAAGTGGGAATGCTTATTAAGTTCCTTAGTAATGGCCAATTTTACCCTTTTTGTTTTCCTGTTAAATTTTTTGCGATTAATATGTTGGCATTATAATGATTATGCTATAAGCAATTTCGGTTACCCTTTTCACAGTAAAAGATTCAATCACTTTCAGTATATACAATCTTATGGCTCAACTTCTTGGACCCATACCTGTAAAGTCTCTTATAAGAGGCTACAATCAACGAACACAAGTAAGTTTCAGATGTCAGATCAACGTACACGAGTAGACGTCAGATGTCAGATCAACGTGCACGAGTAGGCATCAGATGTTAGAGCAACTTACACGATGGACTTGGTATGGTTAAATGTCACAAATAATCTCAGATGTACTTTTAGACCCATTCAATCACTTTCAGTGTATAACTATATATACAATCAACGGACACAAGTAAGCGTCAGATGTCCGATCAATGTGCACAATTGACTTGGTATGTTTCAAGAGGATACTCGGAAGATAAAGATCAGTATTCATTAACTGACATACACTACAAACAACTATTCTCATACATGCATTGAACCCATTCGAAAAAGGAACGGATCAAAGCATACAACAATGAGACACAGTGTTTTTATACGCGTATAAACTATATAATATGGGTGAACATAATAACATTCTGCTCAATTTTTGGTTTTGAACTTCCTTTGAGCTTTCAAGTCCACCACAATTACAGATATGTTGTCTTTGCTACCTTTCTGGAGAGCAAGCATTAAGAGGTAATCAGCTGCTGCTTGCGCTGCAGGATCAGCTCCGTCCCCTCTTTCCACTGGGCTTCCTCCATACTTTTTGTGCCAGAGCAAAATCCTTTTTCTAGCCACTTCACATGCTTCCTCATTTGTCATGACATCCCACAACCCATCGCTTGCTAATATAAGTACCTCGTCTTCTCTAGCTCGGGGTATGAAAGTCACTTCTGGCTCGGGTATGATACATGGTTTTAAATATCTATCGCCTGAAATTCAAAGAGAAACAAAATAAGGGACATGGACAGTTTTTTTTTTTTTTCATAAAAAAAAAAAAAAAAAAAAAACTTATCGTAATTTATGATCCAATGCAACAGAACGCTCAGCGAACGTATAATAACAGGAAAATGTTACTGCCTCAGTCCCAAATGAATGTCCAAAGAAAATCCAAGTTCACTGTTGATCAAGAGCAAATTCGAAATTTTTCGGACATTCATTTTGGACGGAGGGAGTAACAAAGCTTTCCTACATGGCACTTTTTAGCACATGCACATTCGTGGATAAATGAGCGAAACTAATTCAAGTGAATACTTTTCTGGTTAAAAACGCTAGCCTAAGGTGAAAACCCAATCCCGTTCACTTGCCATTTAACTTTCCTAATAACAAAGACAAAATAGGTCTGCACCAACGTTACTGGGGATTGATTTTGGAAGAAAAGAAATAAATTTAAGGTGTTAGAGAAATGATTATGACTAGGTTAACGGTATATTGACAGCAGTATCATATTAGTATGCTGTAATTTGGTTTGTAGTTGATTCAATGCTGATTTACCTACCAAAAAGCAAAAAATGGGTTCAGGTCAATTTTCTGTTTACTAGTATTTCTTGCCTTCAATCAACGATTAGAGTAGGTCTGACAAAAAGGTCAAACTTACAAACAGTAACCAAATTATAGAGATGTGGCCAAGCATACTAATATACACTCAAGATAATACAAACAATAGGCAAAACCACACACATACACATGTAGATATATACATATACATAGATATATATACTTTACATAAAGATTGTATTTAAATCGACTCACCGATGGATCTAGACATCGCGAGAACACCACAGACACGGTACCCATCCCACTGTATGACCTTCCCTCCAGCAGCTTCAATCCTTGCAAATTCATCTTCTCGATTTGGCTGATTTTTGAAAACCATATCAAAGAAAAAGAAATAAATAATGAGGAAACAAAATCATACTCCCTCTATCCAAAAACAATAGCCCCATTTGATTAATCAAACCTTTTAATAGTAGTGCTTTACTTGCTCCAAAACAAAATATTACTTCCTCCATCCCAGAGTTAAGTCCTACTTTTCTTTTTGGTACGTCCAAGGGTAAGAGTCACATTCCCAAAAATAGTAAATGATGAATAGTGTTTTGGACAACTTTGTCCTTCTAATGCTTCTATAATTACAAAAAAAACAACACTTGCTTTTTACCCACTTGCACTATGAATAGTGTTTTGGACAATTATATCCTCAACCAACTTTATGTCTACCCATTTTCTATAGTTTCTTTAATAAGCGTGCACAACCAATGTAGGAATCTTACTCTGGGGCGGAGGGAGTAGTTAGTAATTGTATTTCCTTGAATTTCACTATAAAATATCCTCTTTCGGAAATGAGACTACTTTTTTGGGACAAGCCAATATAATCAGTAGGATGACCTATTTCTTACTAACTAGCAAAAAGGTTTGAAATATATGTTTGCCTTACCTTATGGTCATTTGACAATGCGATGGCTTCTTTTCCACGGTAAAGGACAGCTCTTGAATCACCACAGTTGGAAACTATAATATGTGATGAGCAAATTAATGCAACCACAGCTGTTGACCCAACAGTTTCTGGAGCAACTGGTTCAGATGTAATGGCAGAATCATCCCCAATGCCTCTGCTAACTTCTCCTCCGACTTCATCATCAACTTTTACAAAGCAATTTGTGAAGACTTTCTCCCACTGACTTTGTGGAGTATCACCAATACTTTCTTTGATTGATTCTTCTTTTAAGATTTTTATATCCTCCGTCAAGGCGAAATGGAGACGATCACGGCAATAATTTGCCACCTGCATAAAGAAACAAGATGAATTTTACTACATGAAGTCGTAGAGAAAGTTTTTGAAGCCAATGACTTTGGGTGTGTTTGGTAGCATTAAGCACTTGATGTTTGATGCTTAATACATTGTAGGGTGGGGTGATTTGGAGGTAGGGTGCATTTGATAACATTGAGCGCTAGATGTGGCAATTGGAGGTAGGCTCTTACTGGTTAAGCAAGGATTTTGATTCTCAATCATTCAAAGCAGGTTGGACATATTCAAGCTGAATGAAGGAATCAAATCAAGCATCAAGCATCAAGCATCAAGTGCTTAATGCCACCACACACACCCTTAGTCAAGGAGACAGACAAAAGAAGAGAGATTTCATGCTTTTCTATTGAGCTGTTTCAAAAATACATACAAGTTTATAACCACCGAGAAAAGTACTTTGAGAAGCATGGCTACTATAATAAAGCAGGATGACTCGAAATAAATCCCTGCTTTTCTAGATAACCAGATTTATCCCTATCCGAAAAACCTAATCACTGCACGTCCATTGAAGTAATTACAAATAACTTTCATAAAATTGCTACAAATCAGAATACAACAACAGCAAAGCCTTAGTCCTAAAATGATTTGGGGTTGGCTAAAAATCAGAATCATGAAGTAAAGAAAAGGAACTTAAAGCTCTAAACTTTTCAACAAAAAGAAAATTTATGAGCAGAAATGCACAATAACGAATTTTATGTAGAAAAGCTCAAAACATTAACTCGTCACAACACATCTTATCAACCATTTGCCTACTGATATGCTCGGACGTGTAGATATATTAAAATAAAAAACTGTCTCATACACAAGCATCAAACCAACATAAACGAAGTAGAAGGGAAAGAATTCCAGTAAGCAAAGAAGGGGAATATACCTGAAAGCCTCCATGACCATCATATACTCCAAAAAAGTGAGCTGGCAGTTCACTCAAGTTTTGACTCATTCCATCAATCACACGATCACCGACAAGCATCGACATAGGGATTTTCATGGACTGGGGAACAATTGCTACAGCATCTTCCATTTCAGGCCTCTTTCCGATAACAGACACATAACCCCAAAGGGGCACATATTCCAATTCAAAAACACTCCGCACTCCCAATTTGACATTCTTCTCAGTAAAAGCCACCACTGACGCTTTCAGATTGCACCCGTTAGCACTCTCTTCTTTTGCACTTGCCACCACGGCTAGTAGATTATCAGTCAGCCTGCTATCTATACTTTCTTTCCCCAAACTAATAACCTTTGCAACAATCTGACCTTTGTTTATCTCCTCGATTTCAACAGCTATAGGCAAAGTGACTACTGAACTAGTATCCATATCCAGTAACCCATTATTAACTTCAACGGGCTCATCCCCAACCGACATAACTTCATCGGAATCATTCTCTTGGATCATAGCATAGGTAACAGCCCTATTGATTTCACTTTCTAGTACCATCTCAGATGTAAGAAAATCTCCTATACTTTTCCCCGGTCCAAACAAGGTTCCCATATCAACTTCACTCTTAAACTCCAACCCTGCTGTCTCTGTAACTACCTTTATCTGCGTGATTTCCATATGGCTTGCGATTCCAACGTTATCAGTCATAGAACTACTAAAGCTAATTGTAAGTGAAACAGCTGGAGTCATCTCTTCCAAGATGTGTAACTTTTCAAATCGCTCCTTGCATATTCTTTATCCTCTCCGATTCTAGCCAAGAATCTAAATTGGGTTTATCAGACCAAGAATCTAAATTGGGTCTATCAGACAATCAATCTTCTATATAAACAAAAACCCCGAGGAGACCACTAAACAAAATTAAAGGTAATTCCAAAAGACCATATGAAATCCATTTGGTCAACAGATCTGGTACTGAAGAATGGATCTAGCAATAGAAGAACAAGACTTTGAGAACAACGATGTGCTGAATTTCTAGACAATACCAAATCTTACTAGAAAATAATCAGACCTGAAATCCCAAATCTAAAGCACCAAACTTTAAATACCAGAATTTACAAGCGAACAACAAAGAACCAGGAAAAAAGAAATTCAATCTTTATCCATAAACACACAAGAACTGGATGATATAAGAAGGGGTTTGATGAGAAAGAAACCTAGGGAAAAAGTTAGAAACCAAACCCACCAAGAATCACAAGGGAAAACCCTAAAAAAAAAAGGTGGTCTTTATGTGCTTTATTGTAAACTGAGTGCCATGGATCTAAGGTAATCCTACACAGCCACTCAATTAAAACTGGGTATCTAGTACCTTCCAACACCCACAACACAATTTTAGTAAAACTGCCAACAATTTCAATCTGTAAAAAGAAATATTCTGTAAATTCAAAATCAAAAGGGTCTGATGTTAATCTTACATCTTTGAAATTCACAACAAACAAGTTGAAATCCAAGAATTAGAGCTGCTTACCAGTTGGAAAGAGCTGAAGCTTCCAAATTCGGATATTTTTCCAAGATTTTCTCTCTACTTTCCTGATTAGAGAGCGAAAAGGAGGGAATGAGAGAGAGAGAGAGAGAGGGAGGGAGACTTTCTTGGGGAATGCTTTACTACTTTTGCGACACGTATGGCTGCAATTATCTAACTTCAATCAATGCTTCTTGATGACACAAATATAATGTGAGTATTAAACTCGAGGACGTGTCATACTACCAACATAAAATACCAAGTATAAAAGCTTTTTGTGAGGACTGAGGACTATATTGTATAAAAAAAACTATTGCAGAATAAACTAATTTGAGTTTTAATATAATTTTATTGAATATATATCATTAACATTTTAATAAATTAAATGTTTTTACTTTAATTATTTATTAATACTAATTTTAAAATTATAATTATGCCACCATAGACAAGTCTCATCGGCATATTAACCCAATTATATTGTCATTAATATTTGATCAAGTTAATTGATTATTAAATATGAAACGAGACATTGAAAGAAATAAAATTATTTTTGTACTTTATTTAAAAGTATAGTAAAATTTTGGAATAGTTGATATAATGTTTTGATCATTTTGATAAGAACTAGGTACTTTATTTGTCCTAAAATTAGTATTCTAGTATTATAAATATTCAATGAAACTTTTAATCTATTGAAATATATAAAAAAAATGTACAATTATACAAAAATATTAACTATGACTAGTAATTTACACTCTTCCTCTTAGCGGAATAGATAATTTTACTTTTAATTTTCACAACAAACTCAATTGATGTCTAGTTATAATGTTTAAATTTTTTAGCCATCTATTCAATTAAAAAAAATACTATAGTTTATAGTTTTCTATTGAAGGATCAATTCCATCATTTATAATATACCATACAGGATAAATTGTTTTCATACAAATATAAAAATATGATAAAACATTATTTGAGTTGGTTATAAAAATTAAGAAAAAGATTTGTATGAGAGAGTTTCACACATGAAACAAATTTGTTCGAGAGAGGAAATGGACATTTCTCATCCCGCCCATAAAAAAAAGATAGGTTTTGAGGAGTAAATACTAGTGGTATACGATTATTACAATTTTTTATTTTTATTTTTTGAAGCAACGACTATTAGAATTGATCATGGATTTTTCATCAACACAACACAACACGTGTCCGTGGTTGGGAGGTTAACTAAATACCTAAAACAGATATGTTCCTAAGTTATAAAAAATTATGTTTTTTAACCCTTCTTAAACCTTAAAAGGCCTAAACCCTAAACATTAAATCCTAAACCCTAAACTTTAACCCCTATAAAAATAAAACTTTTTATAACTTATAAAGAAACTAGTTTCCTCCAAAATTTTGTCATTATACTACCCACCCTTTCTTTACTTTTTTACATTTTTTAGCCCTCTTAATTTTCTCTTCACATCCAAAAGTAACGATTTTATAAACCACCGCCCAAGATTGACAATACCTTAGAAGTACTTGTGTCCAAATAATTGTATTTAAATAGTTGATATTTATTCCTTTGCAAATATAAAATACCTTTATGACTGTTCAATTTTAAATCTATCTCAGAATGAGTATTCACTTGTGATCAAGTTATATAATGTAACTATAATTAGAGTATATAATTTTATTTTATTTTATTTTATTTTATTTTATTTTATTTGAAATAGTTTAAAAGTATAATGGAAGAACATTATTTTAACCTTTGATCAGAAAAAAAAAAATTCACTTATTTTAACCTAGAAATGGAGTGTAATAAACTTTCACAACTATGCAGCGGGGGATAACATTTTGTGGATGGTGCAAATTAGTTTCAGTTTTCTAGAAAATTATTTTTCCGGTTCAAAAATAAATAAATTAAATGAATGCTCATAATTATTATTTTTATTTTTTTTATCAAATGAGCATGATAGGTCCCTTTCATGTGAAATTGAATTTGCTCTAGCATTAAATTGCTATCGCAAGCTGAAGCAACCGACTCAATTTCACTTCTTTTTTTTTTTTTTTTTTTTTTGTGCTTGACAGACAAGATAATTTTGAGTTGAGTGAGACTAAGCAAACATTCAAATCAACTGTGCGGCTCTGATGATTTCAATTTTTTGTGGGTCCCACCGAGCTCGGCTAAATCTCAGCTGTTGGGTGTAGCTAAAATGAGGTGGCTTCAATCTTCACCATTGGGTGGAGCTAACTGGCAGGTGGAGCGGTTTGAAATCCAAATTGTAGATACAACTATTTTCAATTTTTCTTGAGAATGGGAAATTGACCAAAGTCAAAGACAAGTCAAATCGTATTCAGTTGATTGATCGAAACGAAAGAAAAGAACCAAATTAAACGATAGCTAGCAGCATTAGTAGGGATGGCAACGGGTCGGGTTCGGATCAGCCGAATCCGATCCGAATTATGAAAACTGTGTGACCGAACCCGATCCGATTCGAACTGCCATGATCCGTGATCCGATCCGATCCGTGCCCGATCGCTGCTCCGACCCGAGATCCGATCCGAATCCGCCCTTCCTTCCCAGAAACAGCAACAGAGGCAACAAGAACCAAGAACAGAGACGGAGGGAGTAATCTTTACTAACTAAAAAGAAAATTTTGATTTAAATTCTAACTTAAAAAGGGAAGCTAAATCCAAATCCAGGAATTGAATCAAACAACAGCAACAAAAAAGAAAAATTTGATTTAAATTCTAACTTAAAACTAAATCCAAATCCAGGAATTTGAATAAAACAGCAACTAATTTGATTTAAATTCAACGCAGAGACGGAGGGAGTAATTTACCTTGGTAAAGAGCAGGTGATGCCGGCGAGTAGGCGACGGCGAGCAACAGCGACGGCGATGGTCTCCTGGCGACGTCGGCGAGGCGAGGGCATCGTGTTTCGTCAAGAGCGGCGTGCTTGCTTTGGTGAGTTTGGTCTTCCAGAGCCCTAATTTTAGTTTATATAGGTAGGGGCAAAATGTAAATACTGAAACTAAGGGGGGTGATATTTAAAAAAAAAGGCAGCACTAATATATCGGGTCGGGTCGGATCATTGGGTCTGGCCGAACCCGAACCCGCTCGGATCATGAAATTGCATATTGAACCCGAAATTTTCGGATCGGAACACCCTCGGAGCGGATCGGGTTCGGACAAATTGCCATCCCTAAGCATTAGTCTTTTTCTCGTTTATCAACTCAAGCGAAATAAGTGGAAGACTCCACTTGGCGCCAAATATAGCTACCTTAACAACTAACTTAACGGGATCAAAGAAAAATTAGCTAGGAAAAAAAAAGAAATTCCCCTCACAAAAATTCGCCTCTTTGTTTTTGTGGGTTCTCTGCCACTACCGTGGTGTTTGCCGTTACCCCGGTTGTTCCTTGCCGGAGAGTTTCCGGCCGGCAACAGAACGACCTTCTCAACAAAAAAAAAAAAAAAAAAAAAAAAAAAAACCACCACACAACACTAACATTTCGAAATGGGTAGCGGTTCCGACGACGCGGTGATCACAACGGCGGTGGCAATAGACAAAGACAAAAACAGCCAATACGCAGTTAAATGGGCCCTTGAGAATGTGTTGAAAAAGAACTCCACGGTCGCACTTCTCCATGTCCATACCTCATCCCCATCTCGTACGTTATTTCCTCCTCCCTTAGTTCTCTCTTTCTATATTTTTGTATTCTGTTTCCAAATGATTTCTGGTCTCATGATTTCAAATACAATGTGACTATTTTAATGTCTTTTTACCATTTATTTATTGTGAGAAAATTGGGATTATATTAAGATGATGCTGTTGCTATTCCAAAAGAGGGTCGGGCACCAACAGAAAGCGAAATGCAGCAGTTCTTCCTTCCCTACCGTGGATTTTGCGCCCGCAAAGGGGTATTTAAACATTAATGTGTATCTACAATATATGAATATGCATATATACGTGTGTATATATATATAAGGGGTATATATATACATGTATACGTAGATTTTAGGAATGGCATAATGAAGATGTTACCTTCCTTGTGTGGAGGTTTCAGGTACGAGCAAAGGAAGTAGTCCTCCATGATCCTGACATCGCCAGTGCACTGGTTGATTTCGTCGCTAGCCACTCCATCAGTGTTATTGTCGCCGGTGTCTCTGCCCGGATGGCTCTAACAAGGTCTCTCTCTCTCTCTCTCTCTCTCCATAGCTTGATGTCATGGTTGATAGGTCTGAGCATAGTCCGTCCCTGACTAAAAATGTTTTTAACGAGTTTAAGTGCCCATCTGGTACGCAATGATGATCCTTATAATCAAAGACAAATAATGGGGTGATAAATAATATGCACCAAATGAGGAGGAGCAAGTACCTTGACGTTTGCACCTATCTCACCTCAAGTTTGTCTACCTCCGACAGGGCATTCCGAGGCACAGTGGATGTGCCATCCGGCTTAGCAAAAGCTGCACCAGATTTCTGTACAGTTTATTCTGTATCCAAAGGCAAAGCCGTGAAGCTCAAATCCGCTAGCCGCCCCCCTACCCCAATGATGAGCTCACCTGTATCCCGCCAAGCGGATGTCGAAGATTATAATAGGTAATTCAAAATAAAATACTACCTCCGTCCCAGAAAGATAGCCCCATTTGACTTTGATGGTCAAAGCAAGTGAAATTTAACTAAGCATCAACGTCAATCTAAATGATTTATCAATGACATTTTTTAGAATTCTATTGGGATGATTATAGAGCGACATTAATGTTAAAGTCAAAGTTCACTTATTTTGACCATAAGTCAAATGCCACTATTGACGGAGTGTAACTCCTAAACATCAGTGGTTGAACTTACATGGCCGGATTCTAATATTACAGACAGTGCAGTCAGTCAAGTTGGAAAAGTGGTAGCTCAGACAACAGCAGAATATCATTCGAAAGAAGCGGGGAGAGAGTCTCATTCGAAAACAAATCACTTAGTCCGTTGCCTGCATACAATCCAAACCAACGGGCAGCTCGAACTACCGCAGGAGAGTCCAGATCAGATTTCAGTGACTTTTCCGGTCTGTCGAGCTTCCAGTCCTACCCCTCTGACATGTCGTACGAGAATTTAGACTATTCCCGCACTTCGGATGGCTCTAGAAACTCCACCTCCTCCCAGAATCCGGTTAGCTTATAACTCAACCTGCAATATGTCGAAAATCAACTATGACATGAAAAATGAAATATTTGAACTGAGAATAATCAAAATATTACTCCCTCTGTCCCAGAATGATAGTCCCCCTATTTTCATGGGTTTTACAAAGGAACTTTGAGTAACAATTAAGGCTACTTTTAATTATTCTAATGAAATTTTAGAAATTGTTCTTGATACACCATTATAAATACTATTAATATCAATTTTTAGATTCACATTAACATAATTATAAGTAGCATTTATAACTGCTCAAAGTTCCTTCGTAGTAACAACGAAAAAAGGTGGACTATCTTTCTGGGACGGAGGGAGTATAAAAATGATTTATTTTGGGACAGGAAATAGAGGATGAGATGAGAAGATTAAGACTAGAACTGAAGCAAACCATGGAAATGTACAATTCAGCTTGTAAAGAAGCAACAACTGCTAGAGAAAAGGCTATGGAGATCAATCTATGGAAGTCAGTAGAGGGGAGGAGATACGAGGAGGCAAAGCAAGCTGAAGAGGCTGCATACGCAATGGTGGAGATGGAGAAGCAAAAGGCCAGAGCAGCCATGGAAGCAGCACAGATGGCTCAACGTCTAGCAGAACTCGAGTCCCACAAGAGAAGGAGTGCAGAAAACAAGGCTAAGCACGAGGCAGCTGAGAGGCAGAAAGCTGTCAACGCTTTAGCTCGTTCAGAGATACGGTACAGGAAATATGACATTGAAGAGATTGAACTTGCCACTAATTACTTCATGAGTTCGCTCAAGATTGGTGAGGGAGGGTACGGACCTGTTTATAGAGCCTTTCTCAATCACACTGCTGTTGCGATTAAGGTTCTCCGTCCCGACATTTCTCAAGGTCAAAGTCAATTCCAACGAGAGGTTGAGGTACTGAGTTGCATGAGACACCCACACATGGTTCTTCTTCTCGGGGCCTGTCCTGAGTACGGTTGTCTTGTGTATGAGTACTTGGAAAACGGGAGTTTAGAAGATCGACTCTTTCGAAAAAACAATACTCCACCTATCCCATGGAGGGTCCGGTTCAAAATCTCTGCTGAGATAGCTACAGCCCTTCTCTTTCTCCACCAATCAAAACCCGAGCCACTGGTCCATCGTGACCTAAAACCTGCCAACATTCTATTGGACAAGAACTATGTCAGCAAGATCGCAGACGTTGGATTAGCCAGGCTGGTCCCACCATCTGTAGCCGATACCGTTACTCAGTACCACATGACATCAGCTGCAGGAACGTTCTGCTACATAGATCCAGAGTATCAACAAACAGGGATGCTCGGGACAAAATCAGACGTGTACTCTTTGGGGGTGATGTTGTTGCAGATTATAACAGCAAAGAATGCGATGGGACTTACTCATCAAGTATCGAGGGCGATTGAGAAAGGGACGTTTGTGGAGATACTCGATCCGGCTGTGACGGACTGGCCTGTTGAGGAGGCTTTGTCGTTTGCAAAATTGGCTTTGCAGTGTTGTGAGCTGAGGAGGAAAGACAGGCCGGATCTTGGGAATGTCATATTGCCTGAACTCGAGCGACTGAGAGACCTCGGCCTTGAAGATGGAGCAAGATATGGATCGAGTTATGGGACGGGAACGGGTCAGTATACTTCAAATTTGAGCGAGGTCAGTATCTTCAAGTTCCATACTGTCATAAACTGAAACCTGCATACTCCCTCCGTCCTGAAAAGATAGTCTCATTTGACTTTTGGAAATCAACACAAGTGAATTTTGACCGAAACATTATTGTCAATATAATCATCCCAGTGAAATTCCAAAATTTGTCATTGATTAATCACTTGATGGTTTATCAATAACAATTTTAAGAAATTCACTAGGATTATTAGATTGACATTATTTTTTGGTCAAAGTTCACTTGTGTTTGTTGACCATTGAAAGTCAAATGGAACAATCTTTAAGGGCTGGAGGGAGTACATTTTAGTATAAGTTATAAGCATCATGTTTGATTAAACAGGAGTCAAAGAGAAGCAGTCCTTCACAGGCAGAGAGTCAGCAGTTATCGATAGCTGAAGAAGGCAGCATTGCGTCAAGTTCCACGCTTGGAAACATTCTTGATGAGTAGTTCTGATAAGGAAGACTTCACTGCACACTAGAAGAGAAGTCAAACATTCTATCAAATGTATGTAATGCTCATAAACCTGACCTGGTTCTGACTGAAGTTCTGGTTTAGCACTGAAAAAAACCTCATGTATACGCGTGAGTACCTAATTGAATTCAAAACAACATTGTATATTCTTTACCTGTTTTGCTCCTGACATCTAACCGTATAAAGTAATCAACTAAATATTTGTTGGTACCAAAAGGAGTACTCGAGTGTATGCTTGTACATAAATAACACATGAAATTTATAGACTTGCAGGTGATTTTAGAACTCTGTGAATCTTATGTTCCATAAGTTTTATATACTAAATCTAGCCTACTAAGGATTTTACTTCCGTCACAGCTTCTCCTACTGCATACTTCTATCCTCAAAAACTCACTCCAGCAAAGTTAAGGCATGCTGAAAACGGCTCGTATCCAACGCCTGTTTATGGAACAGATAACAGTTATATGAGTAGGAAAATAATTTACTGTATCTCAAGAAGAAAGAATAAGAAGTCTAGAATCAGCGAGGAATGTCTAAAACATAATCAAAACATAGTTGCCTCATGTCATAGATTATGCAGTAAAAACAGCAGTGCTCTTTTGAAGGAAACATATAACGAGAATATTTTTCGAACCAAAATTTAATTCACTCTTTATCAACATTTCAACTCTGCGAATACATGCATCCTAAATCAGAAAAGAATCCTTCACAACAGTGGCGGAGCCAGGAATTTTCGTCAATGGGGGCAAAAAAAAATCCTAGTGCATTATAAATTTTATCTCAAAGGGGGCAAACTTCAACAAATTGCACTAAACTCCCAATTTTTTCTAAATTTTGCACTAGTAAATTATTACTTTTTAAAAATCAATGGGGGCAATTGCCCCCTTTGGCATCAAGGTGGCTCCGCCTCTGCTTCACAATCAACCGGATAAACATGAGATTGTGGACTTAGACACATAAGTTGCAGTTTTCAAAGAAAAATATATGTAATGACTTCATTAACACCTAAAAAATACTGCAACATATATCTACCAAATTGGACAATCTGCTTTCGACGTGACTCCAAATTGGAAAATCAGCTTACTTCATCAAGTTGAAACTTCATCTCCCACTTTGATTTTCATTTTATTTTAATGCAGCGTACAAAAAATTTTGTTGCCAAGTTTCTAAGCTAATTTCACTGGAACAAACATATTTCTCTTTCTTGATTCCGATATCTTTATGGGTGGCATACATAAAGTATTTGATCAAATCAATAATGACACAAGCATGTGATAACAATAAATATTATTTGACCAGTAACCTTAACCAGATTAGATGTCCCAGAAAAGCATATGAAAGAAACCACATTGATACCAAGTCTACAACTTTTATTGCAAATATTGTTGAGCATTACCGGGCCATGACTATATTTCGAGAACGATTCTCAATTTCTTTGCAGTAGGTGTTCATATCCACTACAGTCAACCCAGCTGTAGCAAACAATGCTGACAAGAAATCTTCCGAGAAGTAGAAAGATGACTGGAAAAGTTACAAAGGGAAAACGAAGAGGAAATAATTATTATCTTGAAATTAGTTTATTACTACCTCTATCCCGCTTAAAGAGGTGGGTATTCTTTTTGGGTCTTCCCGCTTGAAAAGTAAGTTTCGTCTCCTTCTTTTCAACCAATTAATTATACTAACCTTACTTTCCCACCTAAATTGAATCAAATGTTCCATACTTACTCAATTTCTTAAATTTGTGTGTATGGTCAAACACCACATATTCAAGTGGGACGGAGGACATGTATCATAAGTAAAATTCTATATATATACTCACAGTGCCATCTCCTCGAAAAAAGAAGTTTTCACTAATCATCTGGCCTCTGTTTTGTAGCTTCACCTGAAAAGTACACCATTAGATAATAATGCAGGAATAAGCTCACTGTTGATTGAGACTTGAGCAGAGTGTCAGGAAGTTAAAAAATGATGGCATTGCTGAACAATAAGGTATAGGGAGAAGTAATGTAAGAGAAAGAGTGACAAGCAGGTTTCACCCATGTCTGTGATGGTCAAAGTGCATCCAGATGTCGTCCCTCGACTGGATCCTTGTGAGCTACTCCCTCCGTCCCACACCAATGGGCACTTTTGGTCAAACCTATTTGAAATTTGACTAACATTTTATGCTAAATAATTTATCTCCATAAAAATTTAAAAATAGTTATTGATCATGTTTCTATTACTAATTTAGTAACTGTTTTTAAATTTTTATGGAGATTAATAATTTAGCATAAAATGTTAGTCAAAGTTTAAGTTGGTTTGACCAAAAGTGCCCCTTGGTATGGGACAGGGGGAGTATTTACATCAATAACAATAGCGTGTATATATTTGAAAGGCCATAATTTAAGTTTTCTAAAGGGAAAACCTTATATTTGTCCCATTAATAACTCAAATTCTGATGATCCCCTCTATTCCACTAAAAGAATTCATATTAGAAATCAATTTTTAAGGGGGGAGGGGGGAAGAAGAAGTTGTTTTGCCATACCTGACAGAAAACTAATCATCATAAGTTTTAGTCTAAGTCAAGGATACAATTTGAAATTATTCTTCATAGGAATAGGAATAGGGATCTATTAACTGGAATGTTTCAAAATTCAAAGATGGACTCTTCCAGCGAAAAGAAAGGAGTATAAGACCAAGCTTGTGGTATTCAAGAAAATTTGAGTTACCATACGAATGGACAACTAAAGCTGATAACATTTAAAGACAGATTCTTCTATCAGAAAGAAAGGAGTAGTCAAGCGATTGTGAGCCCCTAATTTAAAATGGGCAATGAAAGCTGATAAAATGTAACAAAAAAACATAGAGTGTTAATAAAATAAACCGAGAAATTAGCAATAACACCAGCTTATATCAAAAAAATCCAATGATTAAGATTTAGTTTAAAACAAATAAAAGTTGTTCGAATCGCAGAAGAAAGAAAACATGAGTGAGGCTACCATGTCCATATCAAGAATGGTTCAAAGATTTGTTATTCCCAATAATGGTACAAAGAACTAAGACGGACGGCTTAAGAAGTGATATAAATATAATCATAGTTGATAACTCAACATGTTCAAAATGCATAATTTAAGTTCTCAGCTAAGAAAGCAACAAAATGGAACTCAAAATACTTACTTGGGCAAAATCTCCAATTGCATAATCACGTAGAAGTATACAACCATTTGGCTGCAAATTGGAATATCGCCAATGTAAAGTTCACCGATGAAGTTCAAAAATATAAGGGAAAGGGTAGAAAAAGAAGGTGAAAGAACGACAGCACAATATCTCAAGCAGCATTGTTTGAGAGTGACCTTCAGTATTTTCTTGAGGTTTTGTATCATGAAAGACATCTTTTCTGGAGAAACTGCAGACAACATGAATATCTGCTTTACAAAAATAGGCGTTAACGTGAAGTGTTTTACCAAAATAGGAAAATATTATCATAGACTGAAATCTCTCATCTAGACTTGTTAATGAAAAAGCATCACATCACAACCATAGCCAAGAACTAGCACACTTACTGCTCACTTACCAACGTAACAACGTCAACTGAAGAAGGCATAACATAGTCACAGAGGTTTTCTTCTGCAACATTACAGACAAAAGCATTTATCTTGTCTTCAGTGAATGTTGTATGTGACTGCAATAAGTTTGAAGAACCAACACTTTAAATACTGTCATAAAATTACACACCAACTTTGAGTTAGTGATGAAGCCACACCGATTGAAAGTATCAGTTTTATTGAGACCCTCTAAAGGGAAAAATCAACTTGTCTTTTCCATTGTTTTGAAGAGTAGCATAATGCCACCATAGAAGAATAAACTATATCAACAATATATCAAACCCAAAAACTAAGAACATGCAGACAAGCAACAACTGCATTTATCAATGTTATTCTTATACCCTATATAAATAAACCTAGAAACAGAAATATATACATAAACCTAGATTTACAGAAATAGTGACTTTAGAAAGTTTTTAAATCATTTATTGTTTAATCTCTCTAACAACTACTAGTAACTTCTGATAAGTAGGAAATTCTTAAGTTCTGAGGTTCCACCTTAAAACCAATTGGTGCTAAGGGGAGTGGCCCAGGATCTTTATATGTTATAGGCAAGGTTTGTCAAATCCCAATGTGGGATAATGTCTCTAACACGCCCCCTCACGTGTAGCCGGGCTTAGCCAAGGCTTACAATGTAGACTTATCAATCGGGTGGCGTGGAGCAACATCGTGGGCCGTCGGACCTACACGTGTAATAGACGCGCTCCGATACCATCTTAAAATCTGAGGTCCCACCTTAAAATCAATTGGTGCTAAGGGGAGAAGCCCAAGATCTTAATACGTTATAGGCAAGGTTCGTCAAGTCCCGATGTGGGATAATGTCTCTAACAGAAATCACACTCAATTCAACTGGAAAGTGGTTCATATTTGACTAACCTTAACGAGTGCAATCGCATGGGGTGAGATATCACATGCATGTACAAATAGTTTAGGGTATCTGATGACAAGAGGAAAAATGGTATTACCAGCTCCACAACCAACCTGCCAAAGTAATAAGTCAATAGTAGTATGCAGCTGTACAACCACAACATTTTCCAACCTTCAAGCAAAAACAAATTAGTTATTGCCTGCAGGGTGAAAATAGGACATTCTTGTATATATGCACGTAAACTTTACTACTCCCTCTATCCCTGATTAAGCTTCCATTTTCCAAACAAAAAAAGGAAAAAAAATGCCCATGAAGTAATGTCCATTTTCTAATGAACATACAAAACAAAAATCTCAACTACCATATTCTGATATGAACTTGCAATTATATGGTGCAATCACTTAGGCAGTGACGAAGCTACACTTACGACATGGGAGTCATCGACCCCTTTGATTTTAGAACTACGTCATTTTACCACTATCAACTTCAGAAAAATATCAATTTCACCATGAAAAACAATTTTTTTTTATCGATTCTGAACCCCTTTAATTCCAGAAAAAATACCATTACATCATTATTTCGACCCCCTTCTAATTAAGTCCTGGCTTCGCCACTGCATTAGGGTATACAAGTATGTACTCCTAAAATAAACACTATGCTGAGTAGGGGTATGTTTTCTCTCTGATGTCAGGAAACAAACCTCTAAAATAACCTTTCCATTATGTGAAACTGGATCATCATCTGAGAAATAGTTCCCCCAATCCTTTTCCAGGTAATGCCGATCCTTGAAAAACTGCAATTGATTTACAGGAATCAAACAAAAAAAAAGTATAAGAAATTGGCATAGAAATTGTGAATGATTGAATTATTAGACCTTATTTTGGTGACGCTGGTAGAATTTATCCCAATACTTGGCGGAGGTGCGGCTATGGCGTTGAGCGTCGTAATTACTAGCATTAAACTTCGATGGCTGAAAATGAACTGACGTCGGACGCCGCGAAGAATGTGGAGGACTGACGCCGGTGATTAGAGTTAGCAAGGGCGACCGGCAGGGTGAGATTGAAATGGCGGGAAGACGGGTCCCTTCCATCTCTCTCTCACTCGTAAGGTTGTGCGAACTCATCTTCTATGGATTGGTGGAAATGTTGGCCACGCTGATATTGCCACTCCTTCCCTTTAATTATGAGTTCACCCCTCTTTAGCACGCTTAACTGCGGAATTCTGATAGGATCCGGTACATTAACTGTGGAGTTCTGATAGGATCCAGTACATTAGTGCGGGAGAAAATTTTGGGGCAAGTTATAAAAAGTCATGTTTTTATAGGGTTTAGGGTTTTGGTTTAAGGGTTAAAAACATGACTTTTTATAACTTATTGAAAAACTAGTTTCCTCCAAAACACTCTTAGTGCGGGTATGATCACACCCTTAGAAGTTGTCCAACTTATTCCATGTCCCTAATTAGAAGGTCCGCGAATGAAGCGGGACTGTTTGGCTGGCTAGTGTAGCTAGACAATTTGCTAGCCCGACCGCTTGGATGAGCCTCCCCGCTTTGTGGAGCAACATCTTTTAGTTGTTTGTTCTTGAATTTAATAAATTCATGTTTCTTTCAACAACAAAAAAATGTAACCATAAAAGTACTACGAAGCCTAACTGCTTCTTAAGCCCAAACAGCATATAAAATGGGTATTACCCAAATTCACATTTACACTACATTCCTGCCATCAAATTATGAGCCGCGTAGGAAAACTTCAGTTTATTTTAGTTTCGCACAACGTCAGTAATGAATACAGAAGAGACGCTCTAAATCCTCTTGATGCAATCGACAAGAGGCCGAATCTACACTCTATAAGAGCAAAATTTAGTACATGATTTTTATGTGTCTCAACGCTCCCGGCAGTTTTTTTATTCCAAAAAAATCTAAAACTTTTGTCCCTATATATAGTCAAAGAGGAAAATTGCATGGTACAACCAAGCTAGAACACAAAATAAAACCCCATGAACCAACAATTCAAGTACCCTGTAGTCTTGATTGATCGCTGAGAAAAGAGCTGTAACTGGAAATGAAATGAATGTGTTCTATTTTCAAAGCAACATTGTCTCTGGATTCTCAATGTACCCTTTATATGCTGCTAGCCATTCCGCACCAATAGCACCTACATACAAGGCAACAATAAGATAAAAGTTAGGGTTTTATTTTATACTCCCTCCGTCCCATAAAATAGTCCCATTTGGTTTTAAATAGTTAAGATAAGTGAAGTTTGACCAAACATTAATGTCAATCTAATCATCCCAACGAAATCCTACAAATGTAAATGATAATCATTTTTAATGATTTTAATGAATTATCAATAATAATTTTAGAATTTCACTAGGTTCATTAGATTGACATTAAAGTTGGGTCAAAGTTAACTCACGTTGACCATTAAAAAAATAAAAAATAAATGTGACTATCTTTTTGGGATGGAGGTAGTATCAGATTGTATAATGTTTAGTGTCTCGGCCAAAAATAATGCCGGGTTTGGAACTTGTCCTACCATCAATAACACGATGATCACAGCTCAATGTTGAGGTCATAAGAGAAGCAAACTTAAATTGATCGGGGCCTGAACCAGGTAGAACTCGCTTCTCAGCTGCACCAGATCAGTTTTATTAAGTAAAATGAAACCGGGTGAATGGGAAATCATGATGAAGGTTAATTCACGAATGTAATCTCACCAGATCCAACAGCTAAAATGGCTGCTTGGGGAGGATTGATGATGGCACAGAATTGCTTGATGCCAAATGGTCCTCCTAAGTTAGAGATGGTAAATGTGCCTCCCTGCAAAGCATGTGCTTAGAAGTCATGCAACCAGCATAAATACGGAACATCAAGAAATACACCCTCTCCCCCATAATACTTGTTGTTTAAGGAGCTGAAATTTGTCCCCAAATACAACTCTCTCCGTCCAAAAATGATAGTCCATTGGACTTTTCAAACACTTTAAAGTTACATTATAAGTTTTGGAAATTCAGTGATTTTGAAGCCTTAATTTTGGAATTGGGATTAACATTCCGGGACAAACAAAAAAGGGGAAATGAGAGTTATCATTTTGGGATGGAGTATAACCTAGGCATCTACTGTTGTTACCAAGTATACCCTTATTTATGATTAGGAAATAGTCATTTATGAAATCATTTAACTGCCTAGGCAATTGAATTATGCTAAGGGTAATTTAGTCTATTTATACGTATTAATTACATTTCTTAATATGTATGAAAAAGTCTAAAACAACAAGTATTTTGGGACGGAGGGTGTAACATAATGAATGGGAAAATAGATATAAGTTGTATGAACCTCATAGTCTTCTGGTTTCAAGCTGTTCTCCCTGGCTTTCTGAGCCAAAAGCTTAACTTCCTCTGAAATTTTGGAGAGGCCTTTCTTATCAGCATCCTGCAAATGTAATAATCATACAGTCACAATCAAAGCTCAAAAAAAAACATGAACATTGGGTCATACCATTACACGAGTACAATTGCTCACCTTGATGACAGGGACAAAGAGTCCATTATCTGTCTGCACTGCTACATTGATGTTGATGTTATTAAACCTGCATTAAAATTAAATAATTTAGAATAATGAATGTCTTGTCGTAACTGTGTAATACAATGTAACATTTCATAAAGTGACGATGATAATTTTATCTTTAGACAAAAAAGGGCATCACGATACACTTACTGTCGAATATAATCATTGGTCCACGAACTGTTGCACTGAGGCACTTTCCGAAGCGCTAATGCAGCAGCCTATTATGATCAAAGTAAGACTGTCAGATGCGACAGAATCTACCAGGTACAGAGTGACTACAAGGCTCAAGTCATGAATATATCTATCGAAAAGCAAGCTCTGAGAAAACAATACTCCCTCCGTCCCACCCGAATTAGGATTTTTGTGTTGGGCACGGGGATTAAGGAAAAAGTTTTAGTGGAGTAGGTGTTGTGAGTATGAAAAGTGAAGTAGGAGAGAAAGTGGGGTAGAGAATAATGAGTGGAAAGTTGTTGTGAGTGTGAATGTGAGTCCCATTAAATAAAACACTTCCATTTTGGGGTTGTCCTAATTCGAATGGGACACCCAAAATAGAAATGTGTCCTAATTCGGGTGGGACGGAGGGAGTATACCTTAATTACAAGATCATTAATAGATAGTTTCTTCCCTCCGGAGGCTGCTTGTAGAGCATTGAGCTGGGCCCGTAAACTGTACATAGAAGTATCGAGAAATCATCATAAAGGACTAAATTTATTAGCAGCTTTCACTTGAGATTCGAAATATATTTGAATACTCACTCCATGAGTTTGTCGACACATGTATCTACTGTCAAATAATAATGAGGGATAGTTTGCTTAGAGAGTAATAACCGTGAGGCTGTGATCTGCGAAGACAATACCATGAATTAAAATCAAAATTACCAAACAAAAAAAAGTAGATTTGAATATACAAGGGAATGAGGATAACCTTTCTTATCTGTGAAACTGGAATATCAGAGTAATCAAGAGATGTAGCTGCACTTGTGTCAACTTTAGGAGCAACTACTGGAGCCTCCTTTCCACCAGATGCTTCAAGAAAGGGAAAAATAAAGTATCAAAAAATAATGCATTGTTGATTATTACATAGGAAAGCATATCACAATAACACTAAAAGCATAAACAAGCAAAATCAACTTCATAACAAGTCTACATTATACAGGGTAGGTGAATGGGGGGAAATAATACCCAAGTAATCTTCAATATCAGCCTTCACGATGCGTCCATCAGGACCAGTTCCTTTGATGCTTGCAAGTGATACCTAATAAAAGGAAACATACTAAGAAGCAGCGAAAAAACAGTAACTACTAAACTTGAATTACAATTATAGTAAAAAGGAAGTAAACAACAATTATTTCCTGATTTACCTTGTGATCTTCTGCAAATTTTCTAGCCAAAGGACTAGCGAAAATACGATCTCCGTCTGAAGCTGGACTAGGCTTTGTTGCTTTTGGCTCTGGTGAACTGACAGGTTTCTCGACTGAAGCCTCTTCCTTGGGGGGTGAAGAAACAGGGGTGGCTTTAGGGGCCTCCGAATCTGATGTTGAAGGTTTGTAATCTTTGAATTTTGCGATATCCTCCTTATCTTCAACAGTTATGGCAATCACCTACAGCAGAAAATGTAGTAATTAATCTCAGTAAGGTCTACACTTCAGACAGGCCATTTCAACACAATGCCAGAAATCTGTCGTTGTGTAAAAGATCAGAGAACAATACAAAACATAAAGATGAGTGAATTAACACATTATTTAGGCCATATTTTCCCATATAAAAAATGAATACTCCCTCTGTCCCATCCGAAATAGGATTATTGGTTCCGACACGGGGATTAAGGAATACTAGTATTTTATTGGAAAAAGTGGTTTAAAAAGTAGCTGTTGTGAGTATGAAGGAGAGAGAAAGTGGTTAGGGAATAGTAAGTGAAAAGTTGTTGTATGACAAGCGAGTCCCATTAATAAAAAAGTAATAAAAAAATCCATTTTGGGATGTCCTATTTCGGGTGGGACATCCAAAATGGCAAAACGTCATATTTTGGGTGGGACGGAAAGAGAATATCTAATAGCTTCTTTTACTAAAATACTCCCTCCGTCCAAAAATGATCTTCACATTTGATTATTCAAACTTTTTAAGGATATGAACACTTGCTTTACAAGCCATGTTTTGTTTATGCACATTTAAGCTCAAATCGTAGAAATGCGAAGAACTTTTTGAGACAATGAAAAGTAGCAAATGAGAAGATCATTTCGGGACAGAGGGAGTATGTGCAAAGCTTACTGAGATTATAAAAGCTCAAGAGGAATTTAGGTTAGAGAGATTATGCAAGTATCTTTTTATTTTTATTTCCAGAAGTGCCATACAATCCTTTTCCTACAGCATGTTTGTTTATTATACAAAAGATGGTTGCCAAATTGTACATGGCTAATGCCAGGATTGACCAGTGACAAGAATGATGGCCAGAATTGAGGTTCTTACAGCACTAACAAGGTAACAAACGTGACTTTGGAAAATGGTCGCTACCAGTGGCAAGAATGATGGCCAGAATTGAATTAATTCCACTCTTTATCAAAGTAAAAAGAGATGCACGTCAGTGAGATTTAGCAGGCTTGTCAAATTGAACAAAATTCACGGCTAGAGAAAGCTGTCTCCCTTTATGTATCAATGAATATTCCCTTCACATATTGTACTCTGATACCAAGTTTTAAGACTAACACGACACCATGTCAAATGAATAAAATTATGCCTTTGAAAGAACTAATTCAATGTAACAGAACTGAAGATTACCTAGCAAAGTGGATTTATTGTGAATGTGCAACACCTTATATTGCTTGTGTTTAAGACAAATATACATTATATTGATTGAGAAGTGTGATATAATGAACCAGTCCCTGTCACACTCACGTCCTAGGTCATGTGTTTATTTATGATCATGTATTGGAAAGGCAAGGGAAACTTAAGCATCGGATACATCAGCTTATAAAGGCAACTTCAGTATTCAGCCATGCAACAACTAGAGAAAAGTCGATCGGTACCATAAATCAATACCTCGCCAACTTTAATTTCTTTTGCCCCATCTCCACAGATTATCTTAGCTAGATATCCTTCCTCCATACATTCCATCTCTACAGTGGCTTTGTCCTGTACATATAAATCAATGCATTATCAGTTTTGTAAAATGAAAGAGATACTTCTAAGAGATTTATAATTGAACACAAACTCCAAACAGAGATCAAGCGACCATACCGTTTCAACTTCACAAAGTACTTCACCGGGTACAACTTGATCACCCTCTTTCTTCAACCACCGTGCTATATTACCCTGCATTTTGAGAGGTAAAAATATTCAGAGGGAGAGAGAACATATCCAAACAGTTGGAGGATATCTTGGGTTATAGAAAGGTACATGCCTCTGTCATTGTAGGTGAAAGCGAAGGCATCCCAATTTCTTGGTGAGCAGGAAGATCTGAAAGAAAATGAGCATAATACTTCATAAGATTTTGAAGACACCAGTAAAGATGAGGAAGAAGTGATTCACACATAGAATCCAGGGGGCTAGAACTATCTGTCTTAAGGGTTGAACACATGATCAAACCCTTGCCTCGGAAGAAAGAACAAAGTAATTTGAAAACTACAAACGTGTACAAATGCGCGAGCGGAAAAAAACTCATCAGATTATGCTGTGTTTACAGATGTATTAAGAGATAGTAAATAAAATTGGGACCATAGATTCTAAAGAAGATCCTATTAGCAAAAACATGCATCTACTAAAAGATTAGAACCGTGACCATGTGGACCAAGATTTAATTCTCAGTGTTACACCTAACAACCAACTCGCACATTCTGAAACAAAAATCGGATAGTGTGGACTGTGGACTGTACTCTCAAACTGCCAACCCTTAAGAAACTTGCCTCAAAAGGCAAATTTTCATAATGTTCCTTGAACTAAACAAATAGAAATTCATTTAGGGATGGAGGAAGTTCGAAATTAGATTCATTCAACAACTCAATTATGTCTTGAGAAAGAACCAAGATGTGAACATGCATGGCTGAGTAGAAAACCCAACCGCATGGAAAAACGATTTGAACCATCTCTACAGTACAGCGACGCTTGATGATTAGAAATAGTGGAAAAGAAAGGAAACGCAATTAAACGTGAAAAAGATTCACCACAACTTTTACCACAGAATAATATGCTCAACGGTTGCATGATTTAAGGAGGATCTTATATATAATCATCACTGAGGACAATCTTTATGATGACTTCCGACACCAAAATGATAGCAAAGAGCATACCTGGATTGGTTGAATAACTTCTCCTTAGTTGGATCTGTGAACTGATAACCAAAAATAAATAAATTATAATACGAACAAAGGATATGCAGAACTGGAGAGGAATTACTAACCGCTACATAATTTACCATGAAATTCCTCTGTTAAACACCAAACCAGCCAATGTAGTTTCCACATTCATTGCTGCTTTTGTTGCATTTCCCTCGTGAATCCCTACTGATGTTGCCTAGCCAACAAACAAAGGTCGCAAGCATTCATCTTCTATCAATCAATGTAGCTTTCACAGCGCGGAAGCACGACAGGATGCAAGCAAAAATTGGAGGAATGACAATCAATGCAATATAATTTAAGATACCTTGGCAAAATTTATGGCCCTGTAACTTCGAGAAGTTGTCTGGGAAGTGCATCCACTAGAAGACTTAGAAATACCTGCATTCTCACCAAGCATGTAACAAATATGAATGACCTTTATGTATATGAGATTTTCATATAAATCTTTCTAGATGAGTAAAGGAATAGGTAAAAGAGAAAGAACTTTATTCAAGGTCAGTTAAGATAATGATACACAACAGAGTTAATGAATAGTTTTGAAATATTTGATAATATACTACTCCCTCCGTCCCAAAATGATCTTCACATTTGACTATTCAAACTTTTTAAGGATATGAACAATTGATTCACTAGTCATGTTTTGTTTGGGCACTTCTAAGCCTAGGTTGTAGAAATATGAAGAATTTTTTGGGACAATGAAAAATGCCAAATGAGAAGATCATTTTGGGACGGAGGGAGTATTATAAACATTTTATTTTTTCATCAGTGCACTAGTAAGATCGAAGTTACTAATTTTAGTTATAGACCAATGATTACTGAACTATTATTTAGATAATAGCTTAATTATTTTGAATGGGAGCCTTGGCAACTGGTTGAGGTGTTGGCGTGTGACCTGGAGGTCACGGGTTCAAGTCCTGGCAGCAGCCTCTTGCATTTATACAGGGTAAGGTTTGCCCACATTTCACCGTGTGGTGGGACCCTTTCCCGGACCCTCGTTGCGCGGGGATGCTTTGTGCACCACACTGCCCTATTCAAATTTCTCTCTTAATAATGTGAAAGTTTTACGTCAACCTGTTTCTTTTTATTAACTATGATTGAATAATTTTGGCCACCCCAAGTCTTAGGTTGTGTGTCCAGCGCTGCCTCTAATCTTGATACTTTATTCATGAGGGGAAATAAATTCAACTCGTAACCAATTGGGTGGGTGTAATTTATCACCCCAAAATTTAAATGTTTAATGCAAGGGCTTCAATTTTCCAGCTACAGCATCTATGCGAGCTAATCCTAGGTTTAGGTGAATCAAGAATAACTCTCCTCACACAAATAGAAAGAAATCTTACCCACCCACCCCCAATAACATCCATATGTAAAATGAACCAAGCTTATCTTTCCATGAAGAGAATTGAGCACATACACAGACAATGAAGAATGGACAACAGAACGTAGATTTAACAGTTCTGTAGAGGAAGCCGAAACAGCTACTTACCATCTCCTTTTTCAGTGCAGAAACGTGTATCACTGACAAACCAGCGTACCAGAACTTCACGATCCTTTTTCAGTAATCCAGGGGCATTTTTCCACTGTAATTAGAGAACAACAAAAAAATCAAATTTACAAAAATATACATACTTTCATTAAAAAGAAAAAGATCCATTCATTCTCAGATTGACGATGTCATGAAAATTAATTGCTCGTCGCCTTGTAGAGAGTTAAGACCTATTAAAGGGACAAAAATAAGCCATGGAAATATGAGAAATTTATAATATTTCTGATACAATAATATCTAGATAAAAAGACAGATCCAATTACATGATAATATTATGCATTCATCTGAGAAGTTCATATTCAAAAGTTGAGGTACGAGTACTCATCAAAAAGGAGACTTATAATCATGCATACAAGTATTTTATGCGAGTTCAAATCAATTACTTGAGAAAGAGAAGGAAAGGATATATTGACTGCATTGCAAGGACCTTCAACTATGCTTGGGTTGTCTGACATTGTCTAAGCTCCACTGACAAGATACAGGTAGTATTAGTATTGTACGAAATCACACTTGGGACCTCCTTAGAGTATTTATACTCTTACTAATCAAACAAGGTTATAGGTTACTGAATATGCAAATCTTGGGGATTGAAACATCCACTTAACGAAAAGTGAAAGAGTGGTGTTTGAGCCTTTGAGGTAAGTAGCTCTTCCTGACTTGAGCAAGGAATTTCAAAAGGATCCAAGATGATTTTCTTGCATAATGCAGATGAAATTGAACTGCCTAGAAAGGTATGATGTCGGTCTAATCACCCAATTGACAGAAGAGGAAAGGCTATGTAAAGCAGAAATATTTTCGGGTGGATTGGTGCAAACGGTGGATTTCAAAAGTTTACAGCTGTTCTGCATATCATAAAAGCACTATATGAAGCTTGAAATAGTTGGAAGAGTTCATCAAAATAAGCTATGTTTATTAACTGTTATTGGTATATAACAGCATGTACTGCATAATGACCTTTGAATGTATAGAGCATCTTTTATAATCAACTAAATCATATTTTTCATTAGTCAATAAACGAGAAAATATCAGGGGCAGTTAGTCCATCGACACATTTTTTTATATATATAAAGCATTCTGTGTGTGATTGGATATGTATTCTGTAGGGTGGATCATAAAGTTTCTAACCCGTGCTTTGATTAAACTATTTCCACATGTCAATCTTGTTTATCTCATAGAGTGCCGAGACGGAGTACAAGACTAAAATGAATGAAAAGACAAGTATATCGGCAATGTCATCAATTATCAGGCTTGATTTTAACATCATGCAGTACACTGAGCTGATCATGGACAGAATGTTTTCATAAACCAGAATCAGTATAAAACTTCATCACCAATAATAGATCAAACTAGTTCAAAGTTTATATCAGTTTCTATAAAAGTCAATTGGCAAGGAGACACATTTGAGCAAACAAAACCATCTCCTCTTTTTCTTCTTCTTCGTTTTTTCATTTGGGGAATTCGATGATGCAGAAATTCCATTTTCTAATCACAAACTCGCATAAAATTTCATTTTCGCGAATTTTAACAAGCAAAACCTTATATCTTTTCATTGTAAATTCAAACATCTAATACATAGCATCTGATAATTTTAATCAATCAAATATAGATGTATATATAAAGAGGGATTGAATTAAAGGGAAGGGAGGGAAAATCTGAACCTGTCTAGAGTGACGCAAAATGTGAGATGCGTAAGTCATGATCGGACAGCTCCGTTCACCGGAGTACGGATGCAAAACCTGAATTCGCGACGGTGTCGAGTGGGGTTGGGAAGGAAATTTGTAATTGGGAAATTTAGGGCTACGAGTCAAAGTAGAGAGGAGAGGATCGGTTTAGACTATGAGCAATGGTTTCATACACCAAAAAAAATTCAACACCCACTTTTAACACTTTATCCTATCCACCTCATCTTTCATACACCTCTTTCATACAACCCCCTACAATGGTAAGTTGAAAAAGAAAAAATCATCTCCCTCTCACTCATCATTTTATACCCCACTACTTTTTATATCATTTTTATTTTTTATAGGGAAAAAATAAAATTAAACGGACCAATGAGTGACAGACACGTGGCAAACACAAGAAAAAAAAAAAAAAAACCGCCCTGCGCTGCACCACACGCGCCCTGTCGGGCCGTGTGGTGCACGCGCCAACGCCGGGCCAGTTGGAGCACGCCACGTGTCTAAGACACCAGCTTTCCCAAACTTTCAACCCGTATGAATTATTTCATCCCCCAAATTCAACACCCCCAAATTCAACCACCCCCACAATGGTTTCATACAACCTCCCCCCTTTCCTACATTTCATACCCCCATTGCTCATAGTCTTAGATCAATGCAATGTCTCTTTTTGCTTCTTCCTGTTTTATTTTGTTTTTTATTTGTTTTTTTTTTTCCCCTACTTTTGGCTGCGCTAAGGCTCGAAAAGGCGCCTGTGTTATTCTTTTTTATTTTTATTTTTTCCCTCCCCTTAAAATGTACATCCTCATGGATGTTAATTTATTAATAAAGAAAATCTTGGTTTAAATAAAAATAAACAAAACTAAAATAATTTTTGATTAAGTTATTAAATCAATGTAGTTCGTGAATCATGATACATATTGCACAATTTTAATGATGCTATAGTTTGATGGTTTCTGGTATTTATATCAATAAATAAAAGTGGTGGAGAAATAATTGCCATGTTACTTTAATTGATTTATATTATAATTTACTTTTTTAAAATAGTTTATAAAAAATAGGTGTATGTTTTTTTTCGACGATATCCACATCAGAATGAGGCGTGGAGAGGAATCGAACTTTAGCAGGGTGAGGCTTTGCTTTTACCACTGCGCCACTCATTTAGGGACAAAAATAGGTGTGTGTTACTCCTTTACTTTTTCCACACTGCAATTAAAAAAAAAAGTGAGATATAGTGAAGAATAATAAAAGTCTGTAAAATTTCACTTGCCTATCCAACATCACTATCCAAAATTGCCGACACCAACCAAAATCACAAAAAAGAAAAAAAAGAAAAAAAGCCTCATTCCACACTCACCACTGCCAATCCCCACCATCAATAATATTGCCTCCATCACCGTGGTAACTCATAGCAACCTTTGAGCAAACATAAAACCCCATGCCAATTCAAATTCGAGCAGAAAAAAAAAAGTGTTCAAAATGTAACAAAATTCATGATCGCAACTCGGTGCACCTCTGAAGCTGCCACAGTTGCGATAGCGTTGGTTGTCAAAGCCATGCTGAGTATAACATAAGTGCATGTATAAATGGACTAACCACAACATGAAAAACCGGAGAATAAAAATTAACACACTTCAAATTCTAGCTAATAAAACTTCAAAATGAAACAAAATTCGCGATTACAACTCGGTGCAACCTTAAATAACTCAAGAAGTTTGGCAAACATTACCAAAACAAATCGCCCACAAGCAGGGGCCACATGAATCAAATTCAAAACTCAAAACTACAATAGCACAAGCCCAAGTTCTGAAGGTCTAAAGATATGATTTAGCCTGTAGTTGTAAAGATAATAGTGAAGTTTCCCATCACCTGGCCCGAATTTCAGCTCCTTCAAAACCGATTCATTCTGCATAACATCAAGAGCATTGAAAACATCATAATCCTTCCTCTTCGCCACAATAAGAGCATCATTCATCAACTGAAGTAACGGAGTTTTGGAAGATACGTTGTAGTACGAGTAAGCAGCCTTCAAAGTAGAGTAATTCTGGTTTCCCAATATTGATGAAGGAAGCGTATAAAAACTGCAGAAATCAGTAATATCATGAGTTTCAGGACTTTCAACCAAGAAACTATCCACAACATCTTCTTTTGGAAGCAACCAATGTTCTACATCGTTTTCATCAAAGTCAGGGGCCACGATAAACTGCTGCAAGTAGTTTCTTAGTAACCGTGTGACTGCAGGAACATCATGGAGCTCCATCTTTCTAAAACCGGGTGTCACAGTTGAATCAGGTAACTTATACAGCTTTATTGTTCGGCTCATTGTCATTCTTGCCCCTAGCCTAGAAAACCCAACATCAATAAGCTTTTTCGGATTCAAAGATCTATGCCAATACTGACAAGTGGATACGGGTGTAGGAAGAACTACCCCTGCAGTATACGCAGCTTGCCAGATATTCTCCGAGTGGACCCGCCTAGTCACCTCTTTAATCATGACCGGAGCAAGCCTCTTCGATCTAAGCTTCTTATGAACGCAAAGAAAATTAATCTCAGCCATGTTCACAACATTATCCCTCACCCGAATTCTAGCAGGGATCCCAGTAATGAAGGCAACCAGCTTCTTTGAATTCTTCACTCGAACCCCAATATGCCAGCTTCTGTAATAACCAGGAGGACGAAGAGCCCACCTGAGGAACTCTTTTGAATAGTTAAACCTAAACATGTTTTCAT
Source organism: Campanula takesimana (assembly GCA_026119855.1). NCBI lineage: Eukaryota > Viridiplantae > Streptophyta > Magnoliopsida > Asterales > Campanulaceae > Campanula > Campanula takesimana. Next base: position 398,691 of record JAOWBW010000851.1, read on the forward strand.
CATCTTCAACATAGTTATTAGTAAGGAGATTATAAACCTCAGTGCAAGTTTCATCCATATCCATGTCGCAAGTAACCCATTCATACGGACCGGGAAGATTATAAGGCTCTTGCTTAACTTCCGACAAGGGTGTCGGAGTTTCGATGGGGCCTTCCGGCAATCTCGTATCACCAAGATCCTTGAACTGACCAACAGGCTGAGTTTCCCAAAATTTGTGCTTTTTGGAAAGAGAGAGTGATTCTTGAACCTTACGTGCTATGGCATCAATAGAGGGATCAGTCTCATTTTCTGAACCCACATTCCCATCGGAGTTAGGGTTGTGGTTCTCAGCCGGTGAATTCGAATTGAGATTAGGGCTGTTACCGGCCATGTCCACACTAGATCAAAAATTCGATTGTCTGAAAAGCGGGGAAATGGGTAATTTACTCAGAATTAACAACGGAAACATTTGACTAAACTACCGAGAATCATGAAATTCATAAGATTGCATATAGGTAACCCTAATACTGAAGTGTTAACAGGTTCAGATCTAACAATCGAGGCAGAATGATAAGAGTAGTGATATGATAAATCAAAGAGTACTATGGAGTGAAGAAAGCTTACCTGGGATTTAGGAGGTCGATTCTTCAATGGCGAACTTCACTAGGAACCGTGCGATTGGAGCAACGAATATCCGGTGGGAGAAAATGAAAGATTTTAGAGAACGAAGAGAAGCATTGGAAACAACGACGCTATGTGGGAGAGGAATCTTGGGAAGCAGCAGGGTAGATTTCAGACCCAATTCATATTTTAGGGTCGCAAAACAAATTAACAAAAAAAATCTCGAAAATGTGATTGTATTTTATTTATTAGTTGCATCGATAATGGACTCGTTACACTTTAATAATGGTATTTTATTAGTTACATCAATAATGGACTCGCCACATTCTAATTAAAAGAACTAATAAAATTATTAAAACTATAAAAAAATAACCAAAAATTTTGTGATTTTTTTGTACCCCGAGTATTATTTATTTTTCTCTAAAAGTTGGAGTAAGAGAAAAATAAAAAACATGTAGTTAATCGCAAAATAAAATTTCAATTAATTTTAGGGATAGATTATTGTCACTACAACTTTTGCTAATCCACTACATTCATTTAAATTTTAATAAATAAATTAAAATCTTGACACAATTGCCCTTAACTTAACCTTGCCTTAAATTGAGCACTTCACCTTACCTTAAATACACCTTGGGGATGTTTTCTTTACTATAGCAACATCTTGCACAGTAAACCTAAGGGATGTTTTCTTTACTATTCTCGTCTTGTCTTAATTCATCATGAGGTAACTCTCCCTTTTCTAATTCTAAAAAATCTTTCATCTCGCTGACCCAATCCCTCTCGCTTTCTTCCACATTCATAATCAATGGCCTTAAAATTACATGTTCCTCTAGAAACTCGATTGCCGCTTTCTTGGGCAAGTTCTCGACTCACATGCCGCTTTACTTAGCATGTATGGTCTTTCATTTTCCTATGTATCAATCCTTACAAGCTCCCACTATTTAAAGGTCGCTAGTAAAATTTTCGACATTCTGCAATATCAAAACTGGGTGAACCACCCCATAATTTCATTTCACCTGGTTTACTATTAACTGGGAATCTGAATGAACTACAATACTTTTCGCAACATTTTCCAGTTTGTACCAAAAAAAAATTAATCAATTGACTATAAGACTGAACACAAGTCTTTTTACAAACAAACCAACATTTTCCAGTTTCTAACATTGACTTCGATATGCCTTCGACACAAATGGTGTGCGGCCTCGGGAAATACCATTTGGGCAGCATTAATGAAAGCCAAGTCACGATCAGTTAAGAAAACTGTTGGCATGTGGGGAGTATGAAAAAGACTTTGCAAATTCTTGAGTGCCCACGTGTAATTCTCAGTCTTCTCATTTTGGAGGAACGCATATGCAATTGTGAAATTCTTCCCCGTTGAAGTAGATCCTATAATCTCAAGGAATGCCATTCCACAGCAGTTGGTGTTGTAAGTGCAGTCACCTTGTACTACATATGGAAAACAGTTAAGCATATCTGATGCTCGTGTGTGAGAGAAGAATATGTCACCGATCATGTCACTCTCATCGGCTTTCCTCATGAAGACGATATACTGCTTATCCTCGAGTAATTTTATGAATTGTTGAAGAGAGGATCTCCCTTGTCGTTCTTGTGACTTGTATTTTGTGAGGGCATTGTGGACGTGTTTCGGAGTACTCACGTTCTTCTCATCCTTCCTCTTTAACATTGTTAGAATGTTATTTGGACGCACCGAAGACTGACTTGCGCTACACACCTCCTCATATTCAAAACTTGTCAATTTACCCAACGGATGACCTTCGGGATACGTTGGAAAGTCATGATTATGAGAACCATTCTTCACAACGTAACCCCATAACCCATCACCCCTTTCTTTGCCCCGGATTTCAAAATTACACCCAATCTTCTTCGTACTAGTCAACCTCACATCCTTAGTTTTTCCGGACCTGTACTTGCCACCAAAATGGCATACAATCTTCGCGTAGCCTAGGATCTTGCCACTTGTCTTCCTCGAATCTCCTATAGAAAGGGTTATATTTTGACGGGCCGCGATATCCCGTACGTGTTTAACAATCTCATCCCTATTTGAAAATAATAGGGATGTATCGAATTGATCACTGACATCCGGTCCCTACAAATTGTATTACCATCAATTAGAAAATTGTAAAATAAACAACAGGCCGAATGACATTTCGTGTACGTTTATACGAGATAGTCTGGCAAATTTCGTGTAAATATACACGACATAAACACACTTATCTCGTATGAGTGTATACGAGGTCAAACATTACATCTCGTGTAACAACACACGACACATAGCATACACTCGTATAGTCGCACACGAAATAGAGTAATATCAGAATATAAAAATTCAATCTTGAAAAACAATTTCGTTTCAACATTGGATTTTTATTGTGATTTTGATCAAAACACCAAATATAACTTTAAAAACTTACTTCATTGCAGCTTGGATTTTGATTTTGATGTTGAGAATTTGGTGGCAAACCTTCTTCTTTAAAAATATATTCCACAAGATCAAGATCAATGTGATCATAAAGACTTGGAGAATATTGTGGAGAATCCATAATATGGTGTTAGATGATTTGAGAATTAATGAAAATAATGGGTATAAATTTATGGGTGTTAAGACTTGGAGAATGGGGTATTGTGGAGTATATCAATGCTGCATGGGTGTACAGCAATGGTGTTTCTCTGTAGGGTTAAGTGGTCTGCGTGTTATCGTGTTTTATGTAAGTGTTCAGGGTGTATCTCGTGTGTTTATACACGAGATACTATGAAACATGTCGTGTAAAGTCACACGACATGGTCTTTTTTTCTGGTAATTATATCGTATGAACAATACACGAGATATAACGTTTTATTTCGTGTGTTGTTCATACGAAATGTCTTCATACATGTCGTGTATTACCACACGACACACCTTATCATAAAAAAAATTATAAATAAATGTGGTAGGTTATATGATATTGTATGATGTTGGTTCAATCTCATATGTAATCATTGTTTGTTTTCCAACTTATTATAACAAGAAACATATAATCTTTTTTTAACAATATGATAATTTCAAATATATAATCTTGAGTAGTTGGTATTCCTCTAATGTACAACTTATCATTAACCTCGTTTGGTAAATCATCGAAACAACTTAACTCGTTATATAACATGTTTAATTAACTCATTATATATAATCTTGATTAGAAATATAACACCATAATTCATTAATTTAACATAGTATATGCACATCATAACATCGTTTGTTAGTTGATAAATAAAGTGGTATCACTTTAACCTAATGAATGTGATAGGTTATATATGATATTGTATTATGCATTATAACATGTTTAATTACCTCTTTAAATATAATCTTGATTATAAACATAACACCACAATCATTTGTTAGGTGATTATAAATAAAGTGGTATCACTTAAATGTGACAGGTTATATGATATTGTATGATCCAATATGACGTTTGTTACTTGTCATGTCTAAGTATATAATTTTGCTCAATTAACAACACAATTCAATAATCTAACATAGCATATGCGTATCATTAACATCATGTTGCAAATCATCGAAAAACATCTTCATTTGGACATGTCGTGTGAATATACACGAGCATAGGGCAATATATCGTATGACTTAATACGACATGTGTGACACAACATGTCTTATAAACTATACACGACCTGTTCATATTCATGTCGTGTATGGTTGTACGACATATTATAGTATAACTCGTATAAATGAGCACGATTGAACATTTTATACAATTGGTATATCTCGTGTGTTTGTACACGACACAAAGCCTTCAAGTCGTCCTTTTGCACACGACACGCGAAGGGTAGTTTTGCCATTATTGGTGCCTTGTATGTAATATGCCTTGTATATAGAATTTACCGTCGGTCACTTAAACTAGAGTTAGGGAATTAGGGTTATAAGAAATCTAACGGTGGATATCAATTTAGAAATATAAGATCGATGGTTCATATTCATGGTTCAATAGCTTGGCTTAGCTCGGCTAAACGGTTCGACTTAATGGCTCGGTTTACCGGTTTAGCTCAATGGTTCGACTTATAGCTTGGTTTACCGGTTTAGCTCAACATTAGCTCGGCTCGGTTCGGCTCGGTTTGGTTTGAGGGGTTAAACCGCAAGCCAAACCGAGCTAAGCGGTTTACTGATTTTTGAGACCGAGCTAAACCATTTATGTCCGAAAGCTAAGCTAAACCGTGCGGTTTAGCTCGGTTCGGTCTCAAACCGCGGTTTGAACCGAACCGATGACACCCCTAGTGAATATAACCACTCCATATACATAAGGCGGTTCAGTACTACATACCTCTCAAAATGTCATTAAAGTAACGACCTTTCCTATTTAGGAGAAACTAAAAAAAATGCCTTTTAATGTGAAAAATCATAAATATAGTGAGGCATACCAAAAGGATATAACTTGAAATGTTAGCATGTTATCTTAAATTATTGTAGTAAGAAAGCTTTGGGCATTGGTGAGGCATACCAAAATAAATTTTAGCACACTAGAGTTTTATGAGCAATACGTGTTGCTTTATTACTTTGACAAAATCAGAATATCAGTGTCGCTGTCTCCATATTTAGTCACAATCAAAGGATCTGATAATTTTTGTTTTGAATTTTATGATGGTTGCGGTGGTGTATTTAGTGAAATACTGGCGGTGGGATGGTGGTTGGATGGTGGTGATGTCATTAATGATGGTGGTGTAACATTAATTAATGGCAGAAAAATCATTGAAGAAATTTTAAGTGGTTATAATTATAAATTGCGATAATGTTCAAAAAACATTTTTTTTTAAATTGTTTTTTTTTTTGACAAAACAAGAATTAAATATGTATATAATACTCCAGAGTTTTAAACTGAACAAATACTAAAAAGAAATATTATCTCTTAAATGTTTTGTAAAAAAAAATAAAATAGAAAGCATTTAAAGGGTTAAAAGATTAATATTGTACACTTTCACTACTTAATATCTGTATAAAAAAGTTTAAAAGTTATTTAAAGGGTGTATCCAACTGAGCAACCTTCATCAAAATTTGTGGCCCACTCCGCATTTCGTTGAGTCAGCATGCCACATAAGCACGTTTTGATGGAGAAATGGACGGAGCCCTAACGGAAGGACGACATCAAACAGAAATAGGTAGGTTAAGGGGGAAAACGAAAAAAAAAAATACATTTCAGACCAAAACGAAAAAGAGACCATAGGTTAGGGACAAAAAATGTATTTAACTCCAGAGGATTTCGACTCGTAGCTGAACCTCATTTGCAGCAAGTAAAACATTAGTAGTATGTTAGTGTATTCGTGACTGAACCCCATCATAACATATTCAAGCAAATTTCATTATATTTCCACTTGAGGACCGATCTTATGAAAAAAAAATTCATTTTACACAGGTGAATATTATCTGATGATTTTTACGTTGATTTTAGAAAGAAAAAACAAACATTAGAGCAGTATTTTTATTTTTTATATTCTTAGAAAAAACAAATTTCTCTTAACATACCGGTGCTATTTCCATATTTCTCAACTCATCATTTAACCAACATCAATTAAGATAAATAAAAAAACCCATTTTTTTTTTAAAAAAATGCTTAATTGATTCTAGAATAATAGTTCTTCCTTTTCTTTTGATTGATTATTTTAAAACACTTAAATCAAATACTTCAAGAATGATCTTATTTGTCTAAAAAAAAATCACTTGCCAAGAAGGAATTCATAAATTACAAATTTACTTAATTATTCTAAATAAATAAATATAAATATTTTAAAAATGAAAAGGACAATGAAGTAAAAAGGGAAAGGAAGGAGGGGCAAAACGGAGAAAAGGAAAAGGGAGGAAGGGCAATAAAGCGGAAAAACCTGGTTTTCCCTAACCCTCTTTGCCCCTCAAATACTCTCTTCCTAAACTTTCCGTCCTTCAACTCCACGGCGCAGATCCGAGGAGTTGGGAAAACCCTAGTTCCCAAACAAGCTACGATTCAATCTTCTCATCATTCGCAGGTTCGTCGTCTAATCTCTCTATCTGTTATCGGTTTCCTGTTTTTCTTTTTCTTTTTCTTTTTCGGTAATAGATCTGTATCCTTTACTTGTTTAATTACTGATACCAGCTTGATTTTTTTGTTAATTTTTTTTGTTTTATTGGAAAAAGTTTCTGTAAATTACTTTAAAGTGTTGTTGGATAAGTTAATGATTGTGAATTTGGATGATTGAAGGTGTTCTATTCATGTAAAATTTGTGGATTTGGTTGGTGTGTTTGTTGGAGGTATTGAATAGGGCATATGTGTTGTTTGAAGTAGTTGGAAAGGGATTTTTTTTTAATTGTGATCTATGTTTGGAAGTCCTTATCTGTGTGAGATGTTGTAGTGTAGTCACTGTAGGTTTTATTTGTTGAGCTCAGATGTTACTACCGTCTGTGTCCCGGTTTCATTATGGTTTGCTTAAGTACATACTTCAACCAGGGAGAAAGTTGCTCAAATTTTTGATGTTATATCAAGATTGCTTATTTAAACTTGTTCCTGTCACACTGTCTTGTCAAAGTATTAATCTTTTTCTTTTTACATGTATGTTTATGTGGGGATTTCTGAATTGGGTACGTGTTTATCATCTTTTAAAGCCACATCAAACCCATTTATCACGCTTTTTTTTTTGGGCTGGACACAGTTCAATGTCTCCTCTTACGCCTGCTTGTTTTTATATACCTGTTGAAGTTTACTCAACTATTATTGCATTTTTGGTTGTTCTGCTTTGGCATGATTTGTCGTCGCCCTGTTTATTGTTTGGGAAGAGGGATGGTGAAGTTGATTGAAGGGATTTTCCCCAATATATCAAGTTCACCTGCCTCTTAGCTCATCTTCCCATAAAGTGCGCCAGAAATTTAATATTGTACTCCGTGTTGTATGGTTTGCAAGTTTGGCTTTTCTGTGACATATTCTGCCACCTAATTAAGTATTTTTGCTTTGCCATGTCTTTGTAAGAATTTTGTTTTATCTACTGGGGAGAGGCTTAAGGAGTATCTGTTGCGGAAAGTGTCTTTTTCCACATTATCATATCCACCTGCCTCTTACTATATCTTCCCAAAAATTGTAACAGAAATTTAATGCTTGTAATCCAAGTAATATGGCTTGCAAGTTTGGCTTTTTTGTTAAATCTCCGGTGCGGAAAGGATTCCCGTGACTCTTGTCATAGAGTTGACTGCTATTGTTCTTCAGTTGGATACCTTATGGGTATCAATTTCATTAATACGGTCTTTTGTGTTCCATATAGGATTTGAACATTTTGATAGGTTTAAACATGCATTGCTTTATTGACTTTATAGTTCATTGGGTTAATGGTGGCGTTTGGATACTTAGCCTGCGAAAATCTAGTTGTATGTCCTTGTTTATTTTTAGACTACTTATTTACTGGGAAGAGGGTTACAGGGTTTCTGACTTTCTGTACGGGAAAGGCTTAGTTTTTCCTACTTATCAGATCCACCTACTTTATATCTTCCCAGAAAGCAAAACAGAATTTTTAATGCTTGTATTCCAACTTGTATGGCTTGCAAGTTTGGCTTTTCTGTGATATTTCCGGTTGGAAGGCATGCCTTGGGGGTCCAATCAGGGGTTGGTTGCTCTTGTTGTGTAGATCTAAATGGTATTTTGGGTGCTTCTTGCTAAAAAGCTGATCTTTTTATTAGATATTTTGGTTTCCCCATGTATGTTTGTGAATTAAAACTTTTATCCATAAAATAATTAGGAGATTAATGTTCTACATGACAGTAGTTCTGCAATGCTTGCGAATTGTATAATAAGTAAGAAATATATCCTCACTCTCTTTTTTTTTTTTTTTTTTTTGTGGTTTTGGAATGCTTGTGAAGTGTTTGGGCCTATTTTCTCACTCCCCACTCCCCCAAAAATAAAATACAATGTTAATTAGAAAAATAAGATAATGAAATGCACATAGTAACCTTTATCTCACCAGTGTCTTCCATTGCTTTCTGGTTGCAGTCATGGCAGGTTTAGCAGCAGAAGGAACACAATTTGATGCTCGTCAGTTCGATAGCAAAATGAATGATCTGTAAGTAATTTTTTTTATACAGTTGATTTGCATTTTCCGGCTGGATGTCAAAGTTTACCTTGTGTTGTTGATTTTTGTAGACTTGGAGCTGATGGACAAGATTTCTTCACAGCATATGATGAAGTTTTCGATAGCTTTGATAGTATGGGTTTGCAAGAGAACCTCCTCAGGGGTATCTATGCTTATGGTATGCATTCAGCCCCCATTTCACGAACTTTGAATTGAAAATTTACTATTACCAAACTTGTATCACGTTCTGGTAGTGTATATATGGCCACGGATGGTTGAGTTATTACTTAGTTAGTGTCTGTATCCCTAATCCTTGCATAAAGTTCTTATCTTTGAATTGCAAAAATATTGCATGGTTCATGTATTGAGCTTGTACACGTTATGTAATCATGTATTTTCTTGAGACATGGAGTTCAGACGCAAAATTTCTGTTCTGTGCTATTTTAGATGCTACTAATACTTAACTGATCATCTTTTTTGGTACTTCAAAACTGATCAACTTTTTTTTTTTTTTTTTGTTAATCTGCGAAGGTTTTGAAAAGCCCTCTGCAATCCAGCAAAGGGGAATTGTTCCTTTCTGCAAGGGACTAGATGTGATCCAGCAGGCACAATCTGGGACGGGGAAAACAGCTACCTTTTGTTCTGGAATATTGCAGCAACTAGATTATGGTTTAGTTCAGTGCCAAGCTTTGGTGTTGGCACCCACAAGAGAGCTTGCTCAACAAATTGAGAAGGTTATGCGTGCACTTGGTGATTATCTTGGTGTGAAGGTGCATGCTTGTGTTGGTGGGACTAGTGTTCGTGAGGATCAGAGGATTCTGTCGAGTGGTGTCCATGTTGTTGTTGGTACACCTGGACGAGTGTTTGACATGTTGCGTAGGCAATCACTTCGCCCTGACTCTATCAAGATGTTTGTACTGGATGAGGCTGATGAAATGCTTTCCCGGGGTTTTAAGGATCAGGTACTTTCTTATGTATTTCCTTTTGTTGGTCATTGATAAGTCCCACTTCCTGAATGGACAACTTTTGTTTACCTTTCCTCACTTTTCATAGTAACATACGTAAATTGTTGGTCTCACTTGCAAATCCTATCCTACTTTCTTACAACCTCTATTCCACCCATAATACTTTCGAATATACATCTTCACTCCTTAATCCCCATTCACAACAGTAAGTGTGCACATTGAGCTGGGACGGAGAGCATTGACTGGTATCGTCAGGCCAACTGTGTCCTCCTATGTAGATTTCGTTGCATTTCTTATTATTTTATAAGACTACACTGTAGTGAAATGTATGATTATGGCGCCCAATAAAATGATTGCTGATCAGTCATATGAAGATGAAGCGGGTTTTATATAATTGCTTTTTGATTCTTGCTACCTAGTTTACTTGATACAGTCCTGTTGCTTTGTTTGATTTGTACGTCTCTGGTCTTAAGTTTGATACTAATTATTTTTACCCCATGTGCTTGCAGATCTATGACATTTTCCAGCTGCTTCCGGCCAAAGTTCAAGTTGGAGTGTTTTCTGCAACAATGCCACCAGAAGCCCTAGAAATCACAAGGAAGTTCATGAACAAGCCCGTCAGAATTCTGGTCAAACGTGACGAGTTGACCCTCGAGGGTATCAAACAATTCTATGTCAACGTGGAAAAAGAAGACTGGAAACTCGAAACCCTCTGTGATCTGTATGAGACACTAGCCATTACCCAGAGTGTCATCTTTGTGAACACCAGACGCAAAGTTGACTGGCTGACCGACAAGATGAGGGGCCGTGATCACACGGTGTCAGCCACACACGGAGACATGGATCAGAACACTCGTGATATAATCATGCGTGAATTCCGATCAGGCTCTTCCCGTGTTCTCATCACCACTGATCTCTTGGCTCGTGGTATTGATGTTCAGCAAGTTTCACTAGTCATAAATTATGATCTGCCTACTCAGCCTGAGAATTACCTCCATCGTATTGGACGAAGTGGAAGGTTTGGAAGGAAGGGAGTTGCTATAAATTTTGTGACCAAGGATGATGAAAGAATGTTGTTTGACATTCAGAAGTTTTACAATGTGGTGGTTGAAGAATTGCCTTCTAATGTTGCTGATCTCCTCTGAAGAAAATATTTAAAGAGGGTTTAACTGAGGTAAGGGCCCGCTATTTTCCTAGATTCGTAATTTAATGTTGCAAATCTCACAAAACCCTTGTCTTATTCGTATGCAAATCTTATCATTAGGGTTGATGGCCTATTTCAATCGGGTTGTGGCTCTATACAATCGCAAATTTTGTTGCAGGTAGGATTTTGTATTGTTTGCCTCCTACCCTTTTTTTTTGTTATTGTTCGGATTGATTTTCTTGTTATTTAGGCCTTTGAAGCTCCGTAAGGACGACGGGGAATACATTATTATTTATTTTGTATTGGTAGTAAATTAGTGTACTTTTCAGTCTCCAGCAATTATTTGCGGGAGAAGAATATTTATTAACAATTTTTGTTTGGGATAAATCTACAACTCTTTTTATGCCTTTCCCAGAGGGCATTTCATTTGTGTGTACCTTTTTCTTGGTTGTTGATTATGAGGAAGCATGTGTTGTACTCCTTCCGCCTCGGACAATTAGTATCATATCAATGTCATTTTTTTTCGTTGTTAGCTTGAATGAAACTTGAGGTATAATTTAGATCTCTTTTAAATCATTCTGATGAAAATCTAAAACTTGTTATTATAACATCATCCATCAACCGTATTTAGATTTTAATTTGGATAATTAAGATTGACGTAAATTATTACTCAAAGTTCATTCAAACTAGTAATAAAAAAAGTAGCGGCTGACGGAGGGAGTATAGTACAATTATAAATGAATCAACAGTTGTACATAGCATTTCCCTCATTTATGGAGGGGGCTCCAAGTAGCAGTCGTCAGGTCGGTCGATAATAGTATCCAAATGAAGTTTGTTATGGAGACTCTATCTACTGTACTATTTTTACGTATCACAGATCATTCAACGGTTCTACATTATCATTTGTGTGACATTATTATGGTGATGTGAATTTTGATTATTAATAAACGTTTGATCACTTGTGGTAGTGGATTGAGTAAAACGCAAAAATAGTAAAAGAAATCGCCAGATACTCAAATAATTTATGCAGGATTATTGACATTTGAGATATTGTAGTATAGTGGTAAAGTTGACCAGTTAGTCGGCAGATATGAGATATACCCGTTTGAGATTTGAGAATTATTGGTCAAAACTGTGAGGATCAAAACGTGACAAATGACCATCACTAGATCCATTCAAATGTTTAGCTGCCAAATGCAAGTTGAAGATATAATATACTCGCCCTCCTCCGCCCCGAAATAAATATTGTATTTGACTTGTCAACGATTTTAAAAGGGATGCTTTACTACTTTGTACGAGTCCAAATCCTCTGTACCACTTTGTGTGCCACTTCATGTGCCACAAGTGATTTAATGGCTCACAATTGTTAAGAGTGGTATTATTGTAATATTATGCAAACATGTGAACGGTTAGATTAGAAGTGGTACATGGAGTGACACAGAAAAGTGGTACAGGAGATCTCGACTCACTTTGTACATTGTCAAAATTGCCCAATGTCTCTATAGAAACATGTCACTTATTTTGCGACATACCAAAAAAAAAGTGCAAAAGAGTGACATTTATTATGAGACGGAATCACGGAACGAGGATTACTAATGTAACCATTATTGAAAAAATACAGCCAAGCCAACCCCCTCATCAAAAGTCACAGTACTCCATGTCTGTCTGGAGAAAGGTACCTTAACAATAATTAATTAAAGGGCTAATCTCAATTTACTACCCCAGGGTTTACATGCTGTTTCACTTTGGGGCCTATAGTTTTATTTTTCTCACTTTAGGGCCTGAACTTCCATTTTCGCATCAATCTAGGGCCTAAACAAACATTCCGTTATATTTTGAATAGAAAGTTGGTATATCACATCCTAACACCTATTTTCTCTTGGGCATTTGATATTTTCACAAAAATAATGGCTAAACCATAGTAGTTTGGCAGTACACCAAAATCAATCACAGGTTCATTAGCTTTGGTTTGATTTGGGAGTTTAGGTGATATTGTTGCTCAAATTATCACGCATTTTAATGCCAAGAGTGATGAATTGACTCATAGTTTTCTTTAAGTCACTTTGCTTGTGTTCTGATAGTACTCTTTTGGTGTTTGGGTGGTTCTTAAATTAACTTTTTTTTTCTTTCAAAATTTTGGGGAAATTAGAATTTTATAATTTCAATAATTATCTCAAGGAAAAAAAATTAATACTGTTGTTTTTTGTAATCGTTTTCCCAATTTATGTGCGATAACTAGTTTATGTTTGATGTTGCTATTTTCTTTCTAAGTTATAGCCATACGCAGGAAAAGAAATCAAAAAAAAAAAAAAAAAAAAAAGAATACTCAAAATTAAAGGAACTTTCACATTGACTCCTAAACAGTTTGTTTGGGTCTATTAAATTGTAGGGGAAATATTTTTTAAAATAAATAAATAAGAATGAATTACTTTATAAGTTTTTTTTTTGGAACAATATTTCATAAGTCAAGAGTTTGAAAGCTTAAATATACTAATGACTTGAAAAGACCAAAAAACCCAAGAGAAAATGGATTTTAGATGACACATGTTAACTTTCCGTTTAAAATCTAACAAAACTCTTGCCAGGGCTCTGAATTGATACAAAAACGATAGTCTAGGCCCTAAAGTGAGAAATATAAAACCATAGGCCCCTAACCGATACAACATGTAAACATTGGGGGTAATAAAACGAGATTAACCCTTAATTAAATCAAAATATCAAAACAAATCTCCTCCTTTTAGCCGCCACCCCCCTCCCTCTTCTCCCCTTCTCCCAATCCCCATCTTATTAATACCAAAACCATTTAGTAATAAGCAAAACCTCTCAAAAGAAAAAAAAAAAAAATCCCACTTCCAAAATCTCTCTCTCTCCCCCCCCCCCCCACCCCAACCCCACCCACACACTAAACACATAGTAGCAATTTTGGTGATGGAAGATTATAGATCAAAGTCATGTAGGGATGGAGGGATGATGCAAATTGAGAGGTACAACAATGGAGGAGGAGGGAAGAATGATGTGGGTCCCACAAGTATGCATGATCTGAGGAGTTACAGCACATCTCATGCTTCATCTGTGCATCCATCATCATCATCAAGCAATAATAATATGGGAAAAGTTGTGAAGATGAAGAGAGAGAAGAATGGGTCAACAACATCAAGGAGTTGGTCTCTGAATGATCCAGAGTTGCAGAGGAAGAAGAGAGTGGCTAGCTATAAGGTTTATAGTGCTGAAGGTAAGATGAAAGGTTCTTTCAAAAAGAGTTTCAGATGGATTAAGGATACTTACACTCATGTTGTCTATGGCTGGAGGTGAAACAGTCAAATCTCTATGGTCAAACTCTTTTTTTTTTTTTTTTTTAGAAAGTTTTTAATTATCTGTTTTTGTTTTCTTCTGGTATGGATTATGGTGGTGTTATCTAGTACTTGATTTTGAGTCTTTGTCATATAATGGTTAAAGAACACACTCTTCTGGTTTTTGTGAGTTCTCCATTTGTAATGATATGCAGTAATGTTGAATTTGTTGGATGATTTTGGATTGGGTATCCCTCTATTATATATATATATATATATATATATTTTTTTTTTTCAATACAATATTAAAAGATCTTTTTTACTTAAGGTCTGTGTGTTTGGGCTGAATGACCCAAAAGAGTAGCACGTTTGAGCCATTTATAAGTCTCGTTCAGCCCAAATAAACAGACCCTTAACCTCTCTCAATAGAACATAGTACAGACATCAAGAGAAAAATTTACAGATGTTCTTGGTTAAAGATGGAGTCTTGTTATTAATTTTGGGTTTGCTTTCTGTAACTGAAGTTTTCTATCTCAACTATGAACAGAGTATTTCATTTCTTTTCCTCTTCTAGTTTCAGAGACTACTACCCTTTTGAGTCTTACAACTTTGTCCAGTGCCATGCCAGCCCTTTTAATCTTAAATGCAATCTTTGAAATGCTACTCAAGTAGTAAAAAATATCTGAAATAAGAACCCCAAATATATCACATTTGACTATTCAATTTTTTTTAAGGATATTAACACTTGCTTCCTCCCTCCGTCTCAAAATGATCTTCACATTTGACTATTCAATTTTTTTTAAGGATATTAACACTTGCTTCACTGGCCATGTTATGTTTATACACATTTAAGTTTAAAATGCAGAAATGGGAATAACTTTTTATGACAAAAAAAATAGCAAATGAGAAGATCGTTATAGAACAGAGGGAGTAAAAGTTAAGCTATAGCTAAAGAATTAAACAACAAAGTTGCTTATGGTGTCGATGATCTTCACTAAAACACAAACTCAAGCTTCATAGCAAGCTAATTATAAGATATGATGGCTTGATTATCATATCATATTACACAAATTATAACTCAACATATCTTAAAATGTGCACAAAACCATTAACTCTGAGAGACAGAAATGAAAAAAGCGGGCCGGGGGGGGGGGGGGGGAAGGCGTCCAAAGGAAAAGAACAAAAAACGGAGGACGGGTGGTTGTCTCACACATTCCCACACTATCTCTTGCTTATCGAACTATTTTTGAACTTTGAGTGTAGTTGGTTTCCTCAAAAGGAATACCCAGAAACAACAGGTATGCTGGATAAAGTATGCCATTATATTTTTTTATTTTTTTGGGGGGTGGGGTGGGGAGGGGGAGCAAAGAAGAGGCTAATAGTGCACCTTCTCATCACAGTTAAAATGTAGGCCCTCAATACCTTTGAGAGTTGATTCGAAGTTCTTTATGTTTGAGGAAGAGGTGGTGTTGTTTCTACTAGAAGAAGTGCGCTTCTGGTCTGATGATACCACTGGTGAACTTCTTTGAGCACTACTAGAAGTTTTACGGAGAGCTCCTGGGCTTGCATCTGTTGTGCGTCCACGTGGTGGGTCCGATTCATTCCCAATAATCGCTGGGTCACGACTACTTGATACAGCTGGTCTTCTAGAAGATCCACTATACCGCAAAAGATCCGTGCTTGATGATAACTGCATAGTCCATTATTGAATCAGATCAAAGTTGAAAATAATGATGTTTCTCGATCACATATTCAAACATTTAAGCTAAAACCCAGAGAATAACACTAAATCAAACTTTCGTTTTGAACCCAGACTCAGTGGCGGAGCCAAAAAAATTCTTACACGAGGGCAAGATTATTTTGCATATGAATATTGCATTGAAATACCTAAATATAATTAAAACAGGGGTAAAATTTTGATATAGTGTTTTTTCCTTTAGTACAAGTAATTTTTAAACCTTCACAAGCCCGACTTGATTACGCTCTTAGAAACAAAAATACCCTTTAGTAGCATGAATAACTTCTTTGAAAACCTTGGTTTCCAAGGGAAAGAAATCAATGATCCCCGAGGTAGGGTGGGAGGCATATGGGTTATCTGGGACACCAACCAGGTTGATTTTGAGGTCTTTGGTAATAATGATCAAGTTGTTCATGGTGTTTTTAAAAAAGCTGGTTATGATGATTGGTTACTGTCGGCAGTGTATGCTAACCCTAACAGGTCTTTTAGGAATGAGCTTTGGGATAATATGCCTGCTGTTGCTTCCCTAAACACCCTTCCCTGGCTGGCGCTAGGTGACTTCAATGACATTGCTTCGTTCGAGGAACGCAGAGGGAGGGATATATCTGCGCAAACTACTATCCGACAGATCGCTAGTTTTGTTGACAACATTGGTAAAATTGGACTTATTGATATCGGCTGCCAAGGTCCTTTCCTAACCTGGTCCAATGGCAGAGAAGGAGTAGCACGCACTCTCAAAAGACTTGATAGAGCTCTTGCAAATGCTGATTGGAGAATAAAATATGCCCAAGCGGTGACCAGAAATCTTCCCCGAACAACTTCTGATCACTCTCCTATCCTGGTAGCCATCGCAGGTATGCCGACCCCTCCCTCTGTTAGACCTTTTAGAGTTGAATCTGCTTGGTATTTACATAAGGATTTTAAAACTCTTGTCCAATTTAATTGGAACCATGCCAGCAACTTCCTGGAAGCTTCTAATAACTTCAAGGAAGCGGCTACTCGATGGAACAAAAATATTTTCGGTGACATTTTTAAAAGGAAAAACATTCTCCTTGCTCGTCTTGAGGGTATTCAAAAATCCCAATCTACTGTCATTTCTCAAAATCTTATCACTCTTGAGTCTAAACTCAAGGATGAGCTTATCACTACTCTCAAACAAGAGGAACAATTGTGGTTCCAGAAATCTCGTTCTAAATGGATTACTCAAGGGGAAAGAAACACAAAATTCTTCCATGTCTGCACCCTTGTTAAACGCAGAAAGAACACTATTAATTGTCTCAAAATCAATGGTGACTGGTGTTGGGATGATATCTACCTTAAGAACCATGTGAGAACTCACTTTGTCGCCCTCCTCACTAATGATAACACGACTATGACTGACTCTTCTTGGGTTAGCAAGGTGAGACTCTCTGAGACTCAATCCTCTCGCCTCGCTAACCCTATCACTCAACCTGAAGTCAAAACTGCTTTGTTTCAAATGAATCCTCATAAGGCCCCTGGCCCCGACGGGATGCACGCTGGCTTCTACCAAAATTTCTGGGAGATCACTGGATCTCATCTTAGCTCGTTGATCATCTCTTGCTTCAATAATAGAAACTTTCCTGAAGCTCTCAACAAAGTCCTCATCACCTTAATTCCCAAATGTGCCCCTGTTGTTAAGGTCACCGACCTTAGACCGATTAGCCTCTGTAACGTTAGTTACAAAATTCTACAAAAATTCTTGTTAACAGACTCCGTCCTCTTTTAGACCATTTGATTGGCCCTTTTCAGTCCAGTTTCCTTCCTGGTCGAAGGACCACCGACAATGTTATCATTACCCAGGAAATCATCCACTCCCTCAATAAAAGCAAAAACAAGTTGGGAGGGATGATCATTAAGATTGACCTGGAAAAAGCTTACGACAGAATCAGTTGGGATTTTTTGAGAGACACTCTCTTGGCTTTTAACTTCCCCAACTCTTGGGTGGATCTCATCTTGAGCTTAGTGGGTGGATCCCAAACCTCAATTCTTTGGAATGGAGCAGAGCTCCCCTCCTTTATCCCATCTAGGGGCCTTAGGCAGGGAGACCCCCTCTCCCCCTATCTCTTTGTTCTGTGTATGGAAAGACTCTCTCAAATGATTAGTGAAAGTGCGGATGCGAAAACCTGGAGAGGTCTTAAAGCTTCTAAACATGGGCCTTCCATTTCTCACTTGTTCTATGCTGATGATCTCATGCTTTTTTCTTTGGCTGAGGAAAAAGATTGTCTCAATATTTTACAAATCCTCAACTCCTTCTGCCTATCTTCTGGTCAAAAAATAAATTTCAACAAATCCAAGATTTTCTTTTCCAAAATGGTCCGCACTGGTAAGGCTCTGGCCTTAAGTAATTTGCTTGGTATCCCTAACACCTCTGATCTTGGCACTTATCTGGGCATACCTCTTGTCCATGGGAAATATTCCAAACACTACTGCAAGCATATCATTGATAATGTTCAGTCCAAACTCAGTGGCTGGAAGGCCAAAATGTTGTCCATGGGAGGAAGGCTCACCCTCATTAAAGCAGTCACGTCTGCCATCCCTTCTCATGCAATGTAGGCCTCCCTCTTCCCTGTCAATGTCAGTAACAAGTTGGATCAAATTAATCGTAACTTTTTGTCGGGTGATACCCCCCCTTCCACCAGGAAGCTCCATCTTGTGAATTGGCACACTGTGTGTCTCAAAAAAGAAGAGGGAGGCTTGGGTATCAAACATACCAGACTCCAAAATCTGGCTTTTCTATCTAAGCTTAGTTGGCAAGTGGCTACTAATTCGAATCAACTCTGGGCTAAAGTCATAGAAAACAAATACTGCAAGGGTCAGAAACCTTGGGAGTAGGTTAAAAAACCTACTTCCTCCTTTCTGTGGAAAGGGATGTGGAAAACCAAGGATATTATAACTTCCAATCTCAAATGGATCCTTGGTAATGGTAGCAAAATTCATTTGTGGAGAGACTGGTGGTGTGGTAAAATGCCTCTCTCTGTTGAATCACAATTAAATATGGATGCTATGAGAGTCAGTGACATTATTCATAATAATAGCTGGTTTTTAAATAACATCAGACCTCTTATCTCCCAAAGTCAAATCCTGGACATTATGTCCTCGTTCATTCCTAAGTATTCCTCCCGTAGTGACTCCCCTTCTTGGAGCCTAACAGGGGATGGGAAATTCTCTGTTGCTAGTACTTACAACTTCCTCTCATCCCATGAATGCAACATCCCTTCCATAGACTGGAGAAAATTTTGGAAGATTAAAGTTCCCCAAAAAATCCTTTTCTTGTGGCTCACTCTCCAAGATAGACTTCCCTCCAACCACTTGAGGTACACCAGACAACTTTGTACGTCCAATATTTGTACAAGATGTGATCTTGGTATGGAAAATTCTGAACATATTGTTCAAACCTGTCAAAAAGCCCAATCTGTGTGGAGGCTTTTCTTCGGTCAAATAGAATGGACTGAAGAAAGTCAACTCTCCTTTCGTGACTGGTTCATGCTTAATGCTCTAAAAAAGAACGACAACACCTTCCAAGGTCTCCCTTGGAACATTTGTTTCTGCATCACTACTTGGTTTATTTGGAAAGACAGGAACAGAGAAGTTTTTGATGGCATCGCTATGCCTATTCAAAAGCTACAATCCAATATCTTACAATTTGTCAGGGAAGTTTCTGAAGCCTTTTCTCTTGAGGTTACTAGAATGTTTAAAACTGTTAAGTTCATTAACTGGCATCCCCCACCTGCAGGGGTCACCAAGCTGAATACGAACGGTAGTGTTAAAGACTCAGGTCAGGCAATAGATGTGGTTTTGGTGGAATCTTCCGCTCTGTAGATGGAGCTTGGATGGGGAGCTATTTTGGGAGGCTGACAAAATGCACAGTCCTGGAAGCGGAGATACGCGCCATCTTAGCAGGTCTGGAACAACTCATGAGACAGGGTTATGGAAATGTCTGCATCGAAACAGACTCCCTTGCAGTTGTGAAACTTACTGAAGGCCAGAATAATGAAGCCCACCCCTTTGCTGCTCTTCTGGATGAGATAAAAGCCTTAATTGAAACCACCCATTGTTCCATTCAACATACGCATCATGAAGGAAATTTTTGTGCTGATTATCTCGCCAACAAGGGTGCGGATCAAGACTTACCTTTTGTGAAGATGGAAGCTCCGGATGAAGATCTGAAGTGCCTCATGGCTGCTGACTACATGAGGGTTACTACTCCAAGGTTCTAGTTTTGTTTTCTTGTTTCATTCTGTACCAAAAAAAAAAAAAAACATTCTACACTGGCCTACAAGAAAAAAGGAAAAAGAAAGTGACATCCAAACAGGCTACGGGTCTCCTTTGAATTAAAGAAGAGCGAAAGAAATTTCACAAGAGCTGAGAGTTCGTTCACTAACAGGCAGAGCTGGCTCTTTTCTAGCAAAAGTGTTTGGATTGAGGCGCATAATGGGGTGAGGCATTTTCGTTAGCAAGGGAGGCACTTACGTCTGGTGGGACACAAACTAACTCTAGAACTTGGAGTCTAAAAATTCATACTCTCCGTCCCATAATAAATGTCATACTTTCCTTTTTGGTACGTTCCAAACTAAATGTCGGATTTTTAAATAAGGAAATAGTTGTAGTGCAACTTCACCAATGTACAAACAATGTACAAACAAGTAAAGTGTATTAATTAAAAACGTTGACAAGTCGAATGCGACATTTAATACGCGAGACAGGGAGTAGGAAATATTATTCAAACTTACTTCTTTATTCATCGATGAATCATTTGTCACTGGATTTTTTTGCTTAGATAAGCTTCCAGAACTGAAAGGTAGACCAGCATTTCTACTACGAGAGGGATTTGCAGAAGACCAACCTGTAGGCCTACCTTCTTCACCACCTGCAACAAGTCAGCATGTCAGTCTTCACTGCCAGTACACATAACATGTGGCAGATGAAATGTGTATGCTTTACGAATATCTGGTTTGTACATGAAAAAGGCGAAAGGCTAAAGGCGTGAGGCATGAGGCGTGAAAGGGGGCCGAAAGGTGAGCAGGCCGAAAATAGAAGGAAAAAAATTAGTAAAATTAGAGTATACTCCCTCCGTCCCGCTCGAAATAGAATTTTGGTAAACTTGACTTTACTTTGACCACGTCTTTTGAAGTAAATATAATAATCCAAATAAAAAAAATTAAAAAATTGTTATTGTATCACAATTAATAATACTCTCGATAACAATTTTTAAATTTATAATAGGATAATTATTTCTTATTTAAATTACATGGTCAAAGTATAAAAAAAGCTACCAAAATCCTATTTCGGGCGGGATAGAGGGAGTATATACAAATGCATGCAACTTATAAGAAAAGGTTTAAAACATATTATAAACCATAAGAAATCATTAAATAAAGGTCACAATTTCACATTAATACCACTCGCACTACGAGGCGTCTTTGTTCCAATCGACAAATTAGGGCTTTTGATTTGCCCTAATGCTTCTCACCGTACTACTATTTCAGCCTAAACGACGTATTTTTTTAAAAAAATAGGTTTAAAAGGTCCAAACACTGAATACCACACGCCCTGCACGCCTTTCTGCGCCATATTACAGCGAGGCGACCGGCCCCTCAAGGCGCCTTTGACAACTATGACATGATGACCCAAAAAGCACAAGCAATAATGGTTCTCCCTCCGTCCCAAAATGATCTTCGCGTTTGACTATTCAAACTTTTTAAGCATATGAACACTTGTTTAGCTAGCCATGTTTTGTTTATGCACTTTTTAAGCCTAAATTGTGGAAAGGTGAACAACTTTTTGGGAAGATGAGAAATGGCAAATGAGAAGATCATTTTGGGACGGAGGGAGTATATTCTACTGTGCAACTACTGCTACTTTTGTTAAAGAAAAATTTTGCTTCATTAATTAGCTGGGAAAAAAAGAAAACAGAACTAGACAAACCTAATTGCCTATTAACATTCGCAACCACTGCGGGCAATGCAGAACTTGTTCCAGCACCGGCACCCTGCACACACACACCAAAAAAAAAAAAAAAAAAAAAAATTATATGCAGTACTAGTGGGGCCAATATATAGAAAGCCTAATCAGAGACTACCACTTACAAGAGCACGAGATGGGGGATTGGCAAGCTGGGATTGCTGATATTTCAATATAGTCCAATCAAACACATAATCAAACTGAAAGCCTGAAGCAAGAAGCAAAATGCTGTTATCAATCGCATAAGCATAATTACTACCTCAGTCCCAAAATGATCTTCCCACTTTTCTTGTCGTTACTACAAATGATCTTCGAACAATAATTGCATGTTGATTTAATTATACTAATAAAAATCTAAAACTTGTACTCCCTCTATCCGGGAATAAATGTCGCCCTTTTTTGTACGTAAGTACGAAGAAACTTTGAGCAATAATTTTAGGTTAATTTAACTAGAAAATTTAAAAATTGTTACTGATCGTATTTATAACGGTGTATCAATATCAAGTTTCATAATTTTATTAGGATAATTAAATCAACCTAAATTAATTGCTCAAAGTTCCTTCGTACTAACGTACAAAAAACGACATTTATTCCGGGACAAAGGGAGTAATTGATACACCATCAACAATACTATTGATAACAAGTTTTAGATTTTCATTAGGATAATTAAATCAACCTAAAATAATTGCTCAAAGTTCATTCGTAGTAACGAAAAAAAAGTGAGAAGATAATATTGGGACGGAGGGAGTACTACTTATTCTTGATTCACAAACCGCTAATAGCTACTTAGAAGAGAAAAAGAATATAAAACCTTCACGAATAAAAAGATCGCGGAAGATTCTCTTCAAATAAGCATAATCCGGTTTATCATCAAACCTTAGAGAACGACAGTAATGGAAGTACGAAGCGAACTCTGTTGGATATCCCCGACATAAAGCCTATGAAAGGAGAATGAGATGTCCACCAAATCAAATTCACAGTGCAGAGTAATTTTCAACTGCTAACAACCTGCAAGAGTAGAAGTTTACCTCAATAGAGGTTGAAACCTTCTTCTCACATATCTTTTCATACTTTTGTTTCTTAGTTCCCGCTTTCAGTCCCTGCCAAGGGAGACTATAGTACGGAAAATTGGTCACAAGTCGCAACTAATGGAAGTATACATTTGAAGGGGAACAAATTAGATGGAAGCAAATATCTACCTTCCTCTTAGAAAGTACATTAGAACGTATCCAAGCGATTCTAAATCATCTCTTCTACTTTGTTCTACACATGAAAAAAGAAACAGCATTTGAGAACCAAATCAGCTACAAGCACAATGTCATCAAAATGTCCAGATGAAAAGAACAAGTTCAAGAACGAATAGGAATACCAATTCCAAGGTGAGTATTCATGCTTGCATATCTAGCTGTTCCTGTCAAGTTCTTATTCTCCCTGCAGTTTGTCGGAGAACAGAGTCATGTTCTTGCTCAAAGAAAGTAAAAGCAACCTTAAAGTAGGAAAGACGTTATTGCTTCATTTTATCGGACCGGAGGGGGAATGGCACAAAAAGAGCGGAGAAGGCTAAGGTGGGGCTAGACAAATGGAAATCGTGAAAAACTACAGAGTTGTCTAACTAAAAGACAGAAAAACATGTGTATTACCCACAAATTTACTAGCCCGCTTTTGTAGCTCTTGAATATTCCAGATTAAAACATACGCTAACTCAGAATAAGCCTAGTGCACTGCCATGTCCCGCTACAATGGAACTGCCATGCAGTACACAGAGACCAACGCTCCAGGCTCCAGACATTGCTCAACACACGGAGAATAACAACGCCAACATATCTCGAAGTGGTGGATCTCATGATAAGTCATGACATTGAATTTCTTTTTCGTGACTGAGCGCTAACTAAGAAATTACAGACAAGGGTATGTTTGGCAACCTGAATTCCAAGCCATGGAGTTGAAAGAGAAAAACAAATTCCACAAAGCTAAATTGACTCTTCCAATTCCATTTCCAATCTAATGGCTTGGAATTGAGCTGCCAAATATACCCTATGAAAAATGCACTGAAACAAGACAATATTGTTTCAACAGTTCTGGATGGATTTTGAAACAATTATAGTCAGTCTAAAGTCAATAGAAAATCCAAAAAGTAAGATAACACAAAACTGCAAATTGCATAAAGCTAAAAAGCAACGGGAATATTTATTTCAACCAGCAGTTGCAAGAAAAAGAACAAATGAGTAAAACTGATTTCCCAATATATGGACATAGCAAGTAAAATAGCCAACGAGACCATGTTAACTGTTCACATTCAAACTGAGTCAGATAGAGCAAGCAAAAGCATTGAACTTGCCTATAAGGAATGTGCTGATGGGTAGAGGAGTCCCTATATTTCTTAGCCAGCCCAAAGTCAATGGCATAGACCTAGAATAGTAAAAATAATTAATGAATGGAGATGTCTGGAAACACGAAAGCACAAAAGGATGAGAAAGCAGCTTCAGTAGAACCTGATTTGCACGTCTCCCTAAACCCATAAGGAAGTTGTCTGGCTTGATATCCCGATGCAGGAACGATTTTGTATGAATGAATTCAACGCGGTTGATCTGGTAAAATACAAGCCTCAGAAACAATGCAACACAATATACTTTCACTTCTAAACAACATGCAAACAGTGAAGAAATTCATACCATCTGATCTGCAAGCATAAGAACAGTCTTCAAAGACAACTTCCTACTACAGAAGTTAAATAAATCTTCAAGACTATGCCCCAATAAATCCATCACCAGAACATTGTAATCTCCTTCAACCCCAAACCATCTCACATTGGGAATTCCAGCTTACAAAGTGAAACAAAAAAGTTCAGCAGACTAATAAAAATATTTTACATATAAACAAGAGGTAATATTTTCATTAAAGTAAAAACAAGCAGAATAATAGGAAGCTCCTTACTTCCTCCCTGTAATATCTTGTACAACTTTGATTCGTAAAGCAATTGAGGATGCTTAGTCTTTATATTTTCCTGAGGTGGAAAACCAAATGGTTAATACACTAATAAACAGATTTAAAACAGGAAAGAAAAAACATCGCAAAAAATACTATTCCAAAATTGTTCAAATGATAAACTGATGACTATTAAAGTTAGTCATATCTCATTAGTCTATAGCACCAGCGTAGTAAAATAAGCTTATAAAGACACATGCACATCTAGTTAGTCTATAGCCCCACCCATTTCCTCTCAACATCACGGTATGGTGATTGAGAGGCATGATTCCTCTTCCTTGCTGCCTCTCTTTCAAATGGTAATCAACGGTAAATCACATTTTATTAGGGATACAAGTTCATTTCAAAGTATACTACTCCCACCATACCAATAACAGTCCTACTTTGACTTTTACGGTCAACTCAATCAAACTTTGACCAAAAATTTATGAAATGTTTTTATCTTCATGAAACTCTAAAAAATGTTTTTGATGTACCACTAAGAATACTATTAATAAAAAAGGATTTGATGATGAGAATTTGATTTTCACAAATATGTGGTCAAATTCCAATCAAATTAACTATTACGGACCATGTAGTCATGTGTCCTTATCATTAGAACCAAATAAGAAACACAATTTGTTTTTTGTTTTCTTTCTGCAAAGGTAATTTTCAGCTCATTGAGGTCAACTAAGACATTTAATTTGGAACAAGAGTAATATGCCAATGAAAATCCCATCTCACACATTTACATTCATCGCCCCATAATTTTTGCAAGCATTATATGACACCCTTCATATGGCATTATACAGCAACAACAAGCGAGCCTTAGTCCCAAACGGAGTTGGGGTTGGCTAACATGTATTGTCATATGGAGTCTGGAATATAAAGAAAGCTCAATGCACAGAATATCTCAAGATGATTAATAACTATGCAGTATCTGTAAACAACCCAAGAATTTTATAACTTCTAAATCAACCAAAAATAAAGGTTCTCCTTCCAATGAGCTATTTACCAACTACCGATTGACATTTCCCGGAAGATAGTACATAATAAGATAAATTTGTTTGTCATGGATATTTTAACTGCGACGTGAAGTTCTTTATATACACTTGAATTCTGAGAAATTCATTATTTTCAACTGCTAAATTATCAATTTGGGAAGTTAAAAATCAAGCTGCATGTCTGAAAACGAACTTGCAAAGTTACCATATAGGTCTCATTACACAAAGATGTAAGTGAATAAGGATCAAAGATGTGCTAGCATAAGCCTCACAATTCTAAATATAATATGTTGAAATTGGAGTAAAATTACTCACTAGTTTGATAGCAACTTCTTCATTGTTCTGAATATTAGTACCTATCAAACAATAAACATCATATATTAGGGAACAATCAATCACAAAAAGTTGAATAAATCACACAAAAATCAAAAGCAAATCAGCATCGTCAAACATCAACAAACCAAGATAGATCTCTCCAAATGAGCCGCTACCGATCTTCCGGCCGAGACGGAACTTATTACCAACACGAGGCTCCATTATTAACTTCTCAAAATCTTCACAAAAACCAAAACGAAAAAAAAAGCCCTAACTAATAAATTTGATAACGAAAAAAAGTAATAAAATAAAATAAAATTGAAATTAATAGAAAAAAAATAAAGCTCAATCAATCATGAGAAACAGGCGGAGAAGGTTAATTGAATCGGAGGATAGAGAAAAAGAAAGAGGAGGAAAAAGGAAATCGACGGCGTTGTGTCTCCGGCAGACCGGCATGAGGAGGAGGAAAAGGCGGAGGTCAAAATGGGAAAGAGATGAGATTATTGAGGAGGGAGATCAATTCGGAGAATACATGGAAGGGTATTTCGGTCTTTTGGAGGAGAGCTCTGAGTTTAGTTTAATGGAGGTCGAGAGAGAGAGAGAGAGAGAGAGGAGGCACTCCTCGCGCTTTGATCCAATCGGAACTCACTCCTAGTAGTTTTGTTACACCTAAACCTAATAAAGGACCGATGCTATAGGCACAAAATAATGTCATAAAATTTTGCTTTTATATTTGTTCTCATAAAATGAGGTGATGATATTTTATTGGTTGCATCGATAATGGACCCGTCATACTCTAATTAAAAACACTCATAACATTATTATATCTAAAATTTTGTGAGCAAGTTTTTGTGATTTTTTTATACTCCTAATATTATTCCTTAATAAATTATTTCTCAATCTTCCCCCCCTTTTTTTTCTTTGTTTCCTTTTTTTTTTCTTGGAAAACATTTTTGGCAAAATTATCACTTGAGTCACCCAACTTTGACTAATTTCTCTTACAGGCCAACAAAATTCAATAATACTGTATTTAACTTTTTTGCTTGATTTTGAGATATCAATAAAATAACCCACCAAAATCCAAACATATTCAAACTTGCCACTCAACTAATTAAAAATACGTAAATGGCCTCCAAAATGAAGTTTGGTGCAACTTTTAACTTTTTATGTTAATTGCTCTCAAAATCATCGCTATATCCCTCATATTATAAATAATAAATTTAAAATTGTAAGTTAATTATAATTTTACATAGTAAATTATGTTCATATAACGTTGCAGTGATTTTTTTTCCTCAGTCATGTAAAAGGATAATATTTGATAAAATATCAAATGCTTTTTGGATTTATTAGTAAATGTGAAATAATGTGAAAGGAAAATTATAGCTCAACAATAAGAGGCCAACTAGTTTTATAATTCAACTATAAAAGTGTACTAAAATTTGGTGAAAAATGAGAATGTGTGCACGTCCTTTAACTGTGGAGGGTATTCCGTTCCTTAAAC
Source organism: Campanula takesimana (assembly GCA_026119855.1). NCBI lineage: Eukaryota > Viridiplantae > Streptophyta > Magnoliopsida > Asterales > Campanulaceae > Campanula > Campanula takesimana. Next base: position 426,282 of record JAOWBW010000851.1, read on the forward strand.
ATTTGAAGGGTTTTATGAAATTTTAGAAATGTCCAATCCATTTATGAAAATATACTTTCGCTGGAGCTCTTTAGTTTTGTTTTATCAATACACGATATTTATTATATGAAGAGGTAAAAAATGGTCAATCACAATTTTGTACTCTATGTTTGTCAAACTTTGGCAATCCAAGCACGAGTTTGTAAACGTGTTGATCTGATTTTTAATTTTGTTAATTTGTTGCAATCTAATGAAAATTATCGAGATGGTTTTTTTTCCTTCTGTTTTTTACGAAATCAAAGTCACGTGCTAACCATGTATCTAGGCAAGCGTAAATACCACACTTTGCAAAGGTAGTATTATCCTTTTAACGCTAATTAGATTACCAAACACAACACGACTCTAACCTCCACACTCTCAAACAGACCGTCACCGATCACCCTTAGACCCGCAGATTTGCAGTCCCTTCTACACCCTCCATCTTCTATTTGCTCTCTATTTCCATGGCTCTTAGCACATAAACAATTCCGGAGCAATGATAAATAATTATTAAAATATTTGAATATATTTTTTACTTTAATTATTTGAATATATAATTATGCAATTACTTTACATTATGGGTAATTTGCAATTTAATAACCCGTGTTTGTCTCATTTTGCACAAGTTTTTGCGAAATAATAGAAGTACCCCTTACCTAAGGCCTCTTGACCCAATGGTATCCCGGTGTGTGTCACACCTATAGCAGGTTCGACTCCCTCTGAGACCAAAGTAGAGAATTTTTATCTATGACCATCTTAGGGTGGCTGGTGTCTTTTACAGAAGATTTCAGATGGTCAATAAATCTGTAATAGACATGTGCATTGCATAAATTTGATTCCGTCAAAAAACTAACACCTCTTAGTTTTTCTTCACACTGCAATAAAGTGACCAAGCTAAGAATCTGATTTAGCACGTTTACAAACTCAAATTGGTTATCGCTAAAATATGTACACATCATCAAATTGCAATTGACTCAATTTTTTTTTTTTTTTGGATAATAATGAAAATATACTCAAAAATCAAGAACATTGATGCCCACGATCAATTTCCTTAATTCCCGTTGAAAACAAAAAAACATAAAGAACATGAGAAAAAAAAAAACAAAAGAAAAAAAGACACGATTTAATCACAGACAGAAGGATTAACTTTTTCTTTCTCTCCTTTCAATACCAACAGTTTAAAGCCTCAAATAAAAGGGCTACAGAGTTACTTAGGTCAAAATTAAAACTGAAAGGTAAAAAATCATTTAAGGAGATTTACACAAATGGTCACCAACTATCTTCACAAGCTTCATTTAAAACCTTATAAATATAGTTATTGTACAAACAACACCCTCACTAGTCACCAACTATAATGAAGTGAATTACTTCAATCATGAACCCCCACTATACCAGACAAAAATTACTATTAAGTACGTATAAGATTGGATTTTCAAAAGAAAAAAAAGGCCCACAAATATATATAATTTGAAAAAGACGAAGCAACCCCTAAATTATAGACATAACCCAGATAGACCCCCCAAAAAGATAACGAGGAAAGAAAAAAGTTAACAACATTACACAGTTCTGTTAGGGGACATTACAGCCTTTGGACTCAACATGGAAGAATGCTTCTTCTGCAGCCTTCCCTTCAACTGCCTGATCTTTGCATCCACTCTGGCGGAGAACCCGATCTTTGTCTCTTGTTTAGCTTTAGACCGTTCTCTTCTCCACATGTGTCGATCCTCAACGTCCTTTTTATAGTACTTAATTTCTTGAATAATATGATGGTCCATTGGATTGAACGATCTTTGGAACGAAATGTGGGCCAGGTAGGGTAAATTACATGCAACCGTTACTAAAAGGGTGCTAATCCAATATATTGGGGCGGGTGCAAGAGCTTCAGTGAAGATTTGAAATGCGTTTCCTGAATAAATTGGTGACAACATGCCATATAGTACTAGGAAAACGTACCAAGTTACGACACTGCCCCAAACGAGGAAGTATTGTATCCAAGTGAAGTGACTCATAGTGAGGGCAATCTGGCAATTGACTGCCCAGATGATGCAAGTGAACATAGCGGTCCCCACCACAGTCATGTCAGCAGTTTGACCTCCTATTCTAAAGGCTTGGTCGTAAAAGATGATAATGTTGAGGAAGAAAACGATTAGGGAAGAATAGAGTCCGTTCCCCATCCAACCGAGTATTCTGTACCAGTCGAAGAACAAGTTTCTTGAACCTTGCTGATATAGGGTTGGAAACTGCAGAGAATTTGAGGTTTTTGAGTAATAGCGAACAGATTATTAAACAAAATGGTTGGAAGATGAGATTATGACTCCATCTGTCCCGGAAAGTTTGTCTCATTTTGACTTTTTATGGTCAACAATAAATGAGCTTTGACCAAGCATTAGTGACAATCTAATGATCTCAATGAGATTTTAAAAACTGTTATTGATAAATTGTTAACCGATTTGCAATTACAATTACTTTCGCTAGAATGATTAGATCGACAATGTTTGTGGTCAAAGTTCATTTAAATTGGCTATAAAAATTCGAAAAAGGACAAACATTCTGGGACAGAGCGAGTATGTACTAACTAACCTGTAAGCAGACTTCTGAAGAAACATCTTGCTCAAAGACTCCAAGAGAGATTACGGGTAATGATGTTAGAACAACATTGAATAGCAGCATGTACCAATCGTCATACACCGATTGCCCAGAAAAGCCCGTGAACGCCTCAAAGTAGAATGTAAGGCCAAAGGCTATGTTCTTGTAGAAGAAATAGCAAATCTGATTGTATTTTGCGACTGTGTCAATTCCCATTTACATATTAAAAAAAAAAAAAGAAAAAAAAAGAAAAAAGAGAGAGAGAGAGAGAGAGAGAAAAGAACACACACGCACAGACCACTCAAAGAAAGTTTACAAAATTTACCATCTGTGCTATTCTCTTGTAGCACCAATGACCATGGACAACCAGAAGCCTCTCGAGAAACCGAAATTGTGCAATAGCAAAGTCGCTAGCCATCACAGCCTGCAGAAAGCTGAGAAGTTTATGAGTCTGCCTACAACAGCATCCAGATGCAGTACATACTAAAAGAGTAACCACAGACATGGCCCTAAGGAACCCATAAATCGCTGCCTTTTTTTATACCTGTTTATCCAACGTTTATAATAAAAGCATCAACACCTTAAAATCATTATAGTCTAACATATGCCCGTGGGCAGGGGTAAGATTCGTTTACAGGTTACACTTTTGAACAACTTCTTTGCTTGTAGAGATGAACTGTCAAACACTAGAACCTTGACACCATTACAGATTGTATGTCGCAGACATTTCAATGTCTCCCTTGTGGAGTGGGCCCCATCAATATGGAGCAAGTAAACAAGGGTAAAACGATGAAAGCAACACACCCAAGAAGAAAAGATTAAAAAGTGGATATGTTTTTTGAAACTGACAAAAGGAACACTGTACTCTATTTTGAAGACGCAGGAACAAATGAGCAGTTCCCCAAACAAGGAATATGCAACGTAGGCTTTTGCATACTTTTATCCATAGTCAATGTCTGCAAACAAAATGAAGAACTTAACTCCGTTTTCCATTTCCGCCGTGAAGTTCAGGGAGAAGAGAGAAAATTCAATGGCGCCGAGGAAAACCCCCAAGGTTAGCCGGAACCCTGATCTGATTCGGGGAGTCGGAAAATACTCGCGCTCCCAGATGTACCACAAGCGTGGTCTCTGGGCAATCAAGGCCAAGAACGGCGGCGTTTTCCCTAAGCACGACAAGAAGCCTGCCGAAGCTGTCACCGCCGTCAAGCCACCCAAGTTTTATCCCGCCGATGATGTCAAGAAGCCTCTTGTTAACAAACGCAAAGCTAGACCCACCAAGCTCAGGGCAAGTATTACACCAGGAACTGTGTTGATTATTTTGGCTGGGCGATTCAAGGGAAAGAGAGTTGTCTTCTTGAAACAGCTCACATCTGGGTTGCTTTTGGTCACAGGACCCTTCAAGATTAATGGTGTACCTTTGAGGCGTGTCAACCAATCATATGTGATTGCCACTTCCACCAAGGTTGATATCACTTGGGTAAACGTGGAGAAGTTTGATGACAAGTATTTTGCCAAGCAAGTTGAGAAGAAGAAGAAGAAAGGAAAAGGCGAGTTCTTTGAAGCAGACAAGGAGGAAAAGAATGTACTTCCACAAGACAAGAAGGACGATCAGAAATCAGTTGATGCAACATTGTTGAAATCAATCGAGAGTGTTCCAGATTTGAAAACTTATTTGGCAGCTCGATTTTCTCTCAAGGCAGGGATGAAGCCACATGAGCTTGTGTTTTAGAGTGGGAGTTTGATTAGATTTGATTTTGTTTTCTTAATCCCTCCGTTTCATTTGAACCTTGGTTTTGTTAGCAGCTGTATGCTGTCAGTTTTTGTTTGTGATCAATATATGAATTCATATTCAGAAGGATACAAATCATACAATATGCATGAGTTTTCTATGTTTTTTGTTTTTGCATTTTGCAATCTCGAGAATTAATTCATTTGCTTGATTGTAAAAAAAATAAAAAATGAAGAACTTAAAAGATAAGTAACAATACAAACCTGCATTCCTTCGACCCCACTAATGCCAACACCAATGTCTGCTTCTTGAATCATTCCAACATCATTTGCACCATCACCGATGGCTAAGGTAGTCTTTCCGGTTCCTTCTTTTACTAATCTGGTTACCTGAAGTCCAAGTAATAAAGAATAAGTTAAGAAGTGTGAACTCCACCCTCAATCTTTCTGCTGAAACATAAAACTGACACAAGATAGAAGTTCACTAGAAACCACCGGCTAAACTCTTGATTTAAACAACCTAAGAGGAATATCTCTTATAAGGTGTACGCAAAGTTTTTCTGAGAAAAGACAGTAACTGCTGCTAGATAATCTCTTAGTTGTAAGAGATAGTCCACTATGCAATAGGAATCCCCCACATAGGGCTGTAAAGGAGCCAGACTGGGTCAAGCGTAGAATTTTTAAACATGGGTCACCAAAATCTGATACAGACTTTGTGTGAAAGTTGAGCTTGACTCAAGCTGAGCAACATAGGCTCAAGCATAGCTCATTTACATCAAGTAAGTTTATCTACAGACCTAAGCCCCCAAATCTTTCAGATGAAACGTAGATTTACAATAAAATCAGAAAACTCAGCTAATCTTCGTCTAGACACTCTTGGTTGAATATCTCTTTTTGCAAAACTATTTTAGTAGCAAATATCAGATTGAACGAATTTGATATTTTTGAAGACAACCACACTCCCTCAACCCCCAAGGGCAAAGAAAGACAACACACACATTAATCTTGCAAGAAAAACGTTCAAGTCTTTCAAGAGGCATATCTCAAAATTGACTGATGTACCAGAAGTCCTAGGAGATATTCTACTGGATAAGAGTAAAAGGATCTTACAAGTGCCTTTTGCTTGGGAGAGACACGACAGCATATGACAGATGCACAATCAACAGCTAAATACAAGAACTGAAGCTTCAAATCATCTTCCAAAGCATATGTTAATGTTTTTCCATCAATAATTAGTGCAAATGCTGCATGTGGATCCTTTTCGAGCTTTATCATTTGAGCTGCATTTGTAATTTGCATCAAAATGTTCTCCTTTACCGCCTGACGATGTACAAGTAGCAATGGCGTGAGCCAGGAACAAATGTGTGTTCTTCAGAAAGATTACAGGTCATATCATGAAAAACGTACCTTCGTTGAATCTTGGGCTAACATGTCGACATTTGTTGTTATGCATATCTGCTTCATACCCTGTCGAAGCAAACTACAAGCAAATCTGCCATGCACAAAGAAGTTCTTATTATAAACTTGAGTTTCTTTGAGATTAAGTCCATTCAAAGATTAAAAATACTTCAAGAGAGAAAGAGAGAGACCCTATGTTAATTGCAGTTTCCATCTTATCACCTGTCAGAACCCATAGCTTGAGGCCAGCTTGTGCCAGTTTATCTGTACACTGAGGCACCTAAAAGACAAGTAGCTGAATTATAAGAAATGCCTAAATAAAATATATGTGAGTTTCAGATTATGCCACTAATTAATCCATACCCCTTTCTGTAATTTGTCCTCCACAGCAGTTGCACCAACAAGGATTAAATCTTTTTCTAACATGTCAGATGCCCGTTCAAGCATTCCCTCCCTATCACCAGTACCACCAATGGAAGTCTTCGCTTTAACAAACTCATCGTTCCAAGCATAATACTCAGCCTCTCCGAGCTTTCTGTAAGCAAGTGCGAGAGTACGCAACCCAGCTTCACCATAGTAATTAAGGTGCTTTGTAGTAGCTTCCTCGAACATTCTTCCCTTTCTGGCTAACCGTTCAAAGATAATGCTGCATAACCAAATCAAGGAAAATGCAAATGTAATTAGAGGAAATAAGCATAAAGTATCCTAAAAATACAGTTTAGACAAATAAGCATAAAGTATCCTAAAAAGACAGTTTAGACAAATAGAGTCATACCTGTCTGCACCTTTGCAGAAGAGAAGAATGTGTCCGTCCTCATCTCGGACAACAACGGACATCCGCTTTCCTTTGCTAGTAAAATCCAACAAATTGAGAAGCTTCAACTCCCTGAGAATGTCCAGGAGAAGTTAGATGCTACCGCACAAAACTCCAAGGTAATATAACCCACAAAATAACAACTTATAAAATCATGTCTAATAATGTCTTGCGAAGAAGGATGTCTCTCGCGAAGGAATATGCTAGATTGAGTTCTTTTACAGTACTCAAACCCAAACTCTCTAGCTGCAACAAGAAAAGCTCCTTCATCCGGTGACTCCGCTTCATAGTTAAAGGGAGTTATTATTCACTTGTTAGTCTGCAAAGAAGCCCAAACTCTAATGGGATAAGCAAATAGTCAGTTACTTGAAGCTTTTTGGACATCATATCTCAAGGACTAATCACTTGGATTAAATGGAGTACATTTATCTGTATGAGCCTCCCTCATACAGATAAATGTAGTATGAGGCCTGAATCAAGATCTTGAGCTTTACTTAACATGGACTGAAACCTTTATATCTGTCAGGTTTGAAAAAGAGTTAGCCATAGACGAACCATTAAAACAAGGAAAAGAAAAATTATTATTGATAAACTGCCGAATCGCAGTACTTGCTGAGGAAAACGATATGCCAACCAACTCAAATACACTTGGGAGGATAGGTGATAGGCAATTTGTCTATGGCCTGCAACAAGGTAGAGAGTGACATGAAATCCGAGCTTTCCGAAAAGATTCAAGTCATAAAAACTTATACTTCTTCATCCACACAGATTATTCAAGTCTGATGTCAAAAATAAATTAAAGTCCATAGGCTGTCAAAGATAATACTCAGTCTGGGACATGTACTGCTTAAACTCCCAATTCAGGAACAAGAAATCTTTTACTCCCTCCCTCTGTCCCTAAATGAATGTTCAAATTTCATTAAAAAAGGACATTTGAAAAAAATCTTTACTATTTATATAATTTAGTGGCAAAGATTCATATACAAAGAGGCCTATGTAAAAAAAATAAAAAATAAACATTTGGGAACAAAGTTATTTTCGAAAAAGACATTCATTTTGGGGCAAAAAAAAAAAAAAAACTTGAAAATGGGCATTCATATAGGGACAAAAAATTTCTTGGTATTGAGAGTATTGAGAGATTAAATAAAAATAAAGTCCACATCCAAGAAACTTGTCATCACCATTTAGATGAATCCAACTTTGACCCATGGCAAGGTCAGATCAAATCCAAGGTCCAAGGCTAGCAAGTCGCCAAGATGCAAGATGCCTAACTCTACAAAACGATCCATCAGTGAAATGGTTGGCAAAAACTACATAAAATAAAAAAGGAGACGAAATAAATCAGCACTACATCAAGAAGCTAATCGCATATCAGTTTGACTCCCATGAACAGAGACATAAATCATCCAAAGAAGGCAAGTTTGTAGCAATGGTAGCTGGAAGACCCATATATCGATTGAATCACTAAAGATTGAATGATGGCCTACATTGGAAGAGAGAAGAATATGGATCCCACCCTATGTTACTCACTCTTCATATATTCTGAAGTACCCGTGTCCAACACACGACACCTCGACATGGGTACGAAATCCGTGTCCAAATTTTTAAGGAACAATGAATCCGACACTCGGATCCGTACCCGTGTCGGATACCCGTTTCTGAGTCATAGATCCCACCGTCAATTTTCCTACAAATACAAGAGATGAGAACTTCATTGCTACTAAAATACCAGAACGTTTAAAATGAAAGAAAGTAGTCGCACCTATGTTTCATGTGCTTCCCAAACCCATAAAACACGTGGACTAGTTACAAATGGCCTCTATAATTAGGAACAGATGGCAAAATATAAGTCATAGCCAAGAGGAATAACAGAAAGCAGAAAGCCCAATTGGAAATATAACCGTGAGCGTACAAATGCTGACTAGTGAATGCAAAGTGTACAGACAATCAACCAAAATTGGGTAGTACGTGGAAGGTAAAAACAGAGAGTACTAACTCCATATGACAAATCCTACGAGACTGCGTATCTCCAGCAGAGGAAAACAGCCATAACACATCAGCTAAAAGAGTTTAAACACATCTCTATCACAGGCAACGAACAAGGTACCCTGTTAGACATCTAATTTTACAATTACCAGCTATACAAACGCTGTATTCACAGACAGTCTAGATAGTTCCAGTAAGGACATAACGTGCGCCAACTGTCAGACACGCGTAAAAAGAGATATTGTAGGCTCAAGGGAAAAAAATGGTACAGAAAAAGTTTCGCTGATCAAATTCTGAAACCTGAAGCAAAATAGCAAAAAAAAAAAAATAATAATAAAAAAAAAAAATTGTACAAAAAACATAGCACCATAAAGACTATCCCAATCGACCAGGAGCAGACACAACTAAGGCACAAGGGTCTAACAGCATTTTTAGACAGCAAAGCAGACTTAAGATGTTCTTCGTACTGTTCTCCAGAAGACCTCTGCACATCGACAGCAATAAAATTAAACAGACGGGGGCATATTGGCAATTATGACATCACAAAAATGAACTTACAGAGTAATGTTCAAGCTAAAAACATGACATAATCCACCAGTAAGGTCCCTGATTAATAATAAAAGTAAATAAAAATATATAAACAGGAAACGGAAAGCCAAAAGACAATGCAATCATGCTTACAAAATTGTATGAACAGAGGCGTCCATCATTAGTATCAGAGCCAGAGAATACTTGTTGAAGTTGGATATCACAACCGCTAAACAGTAACAAAGTACCATTAGAACCAAAATATCTAAGGAAATAAAACATGCTCTACAAAAAAAAACGAAGCAATGGTGAGATGGTTGCACGAAAATTAATAAAATAAAAAAGGAAGTTCAACACTATATCAGGAATCTAATCGCATATCAGTTTTAACTCCCATGAACAGAAAAGAAGCTCCTATAAATCGTCCATGGAATGAAAATTGTATGCAGCTATTGGTTGTTGGAAGACTCAAATGCCGACTGGATAATTGAAAATAGAATGACGACCTACATTGACAGGAAGAAGAATTTGAATCCCCCCCCCCCTTCCATCAACTCAAAAGTAGAGGAGAGAAGCACCTCATCACTGATGAAAAAAATAAATTCCAACACGTTCATATTAGTCACACCTCCGTTTCATAGGTATCTTCCAAACAAAAGATCCACAAGAGTTAACATGTGCTTCCCAATCCCATATACCATCCCCTGGTGGCCCAAATAAGGTAAAGAAGCTCCTGTAACTGGTGTATGCCATCTACAGTCTATGGACCTGAAAGACCAAAATATTGCCTAAATCCCTGGAAACATATGATACATAAATAAGAATGTTAGCATTCAAGTTCCCTATCCCTACAACGAGACAAAAGGATTTCAGTGCTCCTAGAATGCCAAACCAGCAATATAATACAACACCCTTCAATAAAAGACATAATAGTAGTCGACATCAAGAGGAAATCAACATGAACTCTTACTTGAGATAATCCACTAGGGTTGACAACAGAAGAATGGAAACAGCAGGGAATGGGCCTGTATAGAAGATAGGGGTGTAAGTGATTCGGTTCAAACCGCGGTTTGAGACCGAACCGAACCAAACCATGCGGTTTGGTTTGGTTTTCAAGCATCAATGGTTCGGTTCAGTCTCAAATATTGGCAAACCCCTAATAGAAGATAGAGAGATCACTGCAGAGTAACATCCTAATCCTATAAAAAAAAAAAAAAAAAAAAAAAAAAAACAACTCACTATCAACAATACAGCACCTTGTAGATGAATATAAACGTTGGTCCATGTCCAGGTAATCATAATTCAAAGAACCTAGATTCCTAGGCTGCACAAGCCCACCGAGATGCAAGATGCAGGGTGCCTAAACTCTAGAAAATGATAAACCAGTGAGATGGTTGCAGTACAATTAATAACAGAACAATTTTACTCCCATGAAAAAGAAGAAGCTCCCATACATCTTCAAAAGAAGGTGAAGAGCCCAGACCAGATGAACCGGGCTCAGAATTAAACCGGATATTAAGCGAACCGGATTCGTCCTCAGAAGCGGTTCGAGTGCCAGTAAGCTAGTCAGCCTCGTCTCTCTCTCCGATGATAGCGAGATCATCCAGATATTACGAGCCGAAATGAGTTTTGGAGCACCTCTCAACCTCCAGGCTTCGTCACCTCGGCGAGCTCGGGATCTCCTCGGCGAGTCCGTCATAAAGGCAGCATTAATGGCTAGGTCAGAGCTCTCCTATCAACTTAAATGCGCTTGGACTTCCTTGACCACCTGCCATGTTCGGCGCCGGCTGTGTCAACATCACGACATCCCTTGGTCTTAGCCTGTCCAGTCTGGGCTGCCGACCTATCGCCAAGCGACACGTGGCCAAGTTGGTAAAGTCTACTCCTAGACCTGCAGTCGGACCAGTGGGTAAAAGAGAGGGTATATAAGCCTTTTCTCTACCTCTATCTCAGGTATGAAAAACCCCGTACACACACTTAAAACACACAGAGAACTCTAAACTTCTCTCCCAAGGTATTCCACGCCTTGTTCTTAGACACTCAAAGAGAATCTCACTCTTACGCCCGAGGGTCTAAGCCGGGATCAAACCCGGCCTTGACCTTGACGGTTTCATCGTCTTTGCTGTGCTAACAGGTGAACCGGATAACAAAAGCCAGATATCCATCCAATATATTGACCCAGAATTCCGTGGCGTCATCAGAAGGCAAGTTGAGTAGCTCTGGTCACAGGAAGACCCAAATGTCAAAGAAGCTATTGAAGAAAGAACGACAGCCTACAATAGCAGGAAGAAAAACCTAAATTTAATTGTCAATTCCCTACAAGTAAAAGAGGGCCTGTATAGAGTAAAGAGAGGTCACAGAAAATTAACATTCACATCCAAAAAACTCATTATCAACAGTACAACCCCTTTAGATGAATCCAACATTAGCCCATGGCAAGGTCAGCTCAAATCCAAGGTCCAAGGTTGGGCAAGTCACCAAGATGCAAGATGCCTAAACTCAACAAATCGAGTCCACCAGAGAGATGGTTGCCGAAAGCTTCATAAATATATTATTTAAAAAAAAAAAAAAAGAGACATGAAACAAATCAACACTACATAAAGAAGCTAATCACATAACAGTTTTACCCCCATGAACAGAGAAGAAGCTCCCATAGCCAAGACAAGAGGAATAACAGTGAGCAAAAGGCACAATTGGAATTACAACTGTCGGTGGACAAATGCTGGCTAGTGAACCCAAAGTATACTGACAATCCACCAATATCGGGTAGGAAACGGAAGATAAAAATAGAGAGAACAAACTCTATATGACAAATCCTACGAGACTCCACATAACAAAATTTACCAGCAGGAAAGTAATCAATTGAAATTTTGGAGAATATGAGTTAAGAAGACTTGTTTGTTTAACTGAACTCAATACTTCAAAATGAGCTTAACTGTACTTTGTTGTGAGCATATATTCTTGTAATCTCTACAATGATAAGAAAGAGATACTTTGAGGGAAAATTAAATTGTTTTCAGACTTGTGCAAAGAACCTACTCTACCACAACAATGTCCTCGGGACGCAGCCCGGTTTGATCTTCTGTTCGGGGAAAAAAGAGGAAGAGAAGCCCGGACATCTTCAGGAAACTGTCTATACTCTTGCTAATACTTCATGAACCGAACTGTAGGCGACGAACACCCGACTCGCATGTATCTGCAATTTACAAAATTGCTATAAGCATCAACACACAAAGTAATTTCCAAGAGATATGTATGAACCCGGTCTGATCCGCACTTCAATCCTGGCTTCAATCTAATTTTATTGACTATTGCATCCTCAATCTCCTGAATCTCGTAGAAAGAACCATTAGGACGAATATCTGCACAAATATTCAAACACAATTGATTATACAATTATAAAACTGAAGGGATGACTGGCCTACTATTTAGGAAGTAGTTGTTTTACTCAGTCAATAATCAACCCAAATCAGTAGGGTTTAGTTAGGGTATTTGATTTAGTCTTTTTGTTAGCTAATTCATAGGAAAGTTTGTTATTTCTACAGGCTATTTAATAGCCAAGCTTCATTCAATAATATAGTGGCTTTTGCATCAGTTTATGAATTAGTGTTCCTACTTAATTCTCTACAAACTGGTACCAGAGCTTTCAAAGGGCCTTATTGAGAGTGAGCAGCAGTCTTACATACAAGAGAGAAACAGATGGGTGAGGAGAAGGGTTCCATCAAAATCCTCAATTTGATGGTCATCATTATGACCATTGGAGTGAGCTAATGGAGAACCTACTCAGAGCAAAAGGGCTATGGAGCATGATAGAGAATGGTTTTGCAGAACCTCGTGCTGGAGCAGTCCTGTCTGATGAACAAAAGCAGCAGCTTGAGAGCACCAAAACCAAAGATTGCAAGGTGAAACACTATCTGTTCAGGGCAATTGATCAAGCAGTCTTTGAACAAATTTTGGACAGAAGTACGTCCAAAATTGTTTGGGACTCCTTGAAGAAAAAGTTTGGAGGCAATGACAAAGTGAAGAAATCTCTTCTTAATTCTTTAAGGAGAGATTTTGAGGTACTGGAAATGAAGGAGGAAGAGACTATCACTGATTACTTTGCAAGAGTAATGTCAGTTGCAAATAAATGCGTAGCAATGGTGAGAACATGCCTGATTCCAAGGTGGTTGAGAAGATACTGCGCACATTAACAGAGAGGTTTACATCTGTGGTGGTCTCTATTGAAGAATCCAAAGATACATCGGAACTTTCCATTGATGAACTACAAAGCAGTCTTGTGGTTCATGAGCAGAAGTTCAGACGGGGCAGCAGAGAAGGTAGAGAAAGTGATCAAGCTCTTAAAGTAGAGAGGAAGAGGAAGAGGAAGAGGTGACAGAACACCAGCTAGAGATAGAGACACAGGTAGAGGTCGAGGAAGAGCACGTCAGACATTTACAAGATCAACTGTGGAGTGCTTTAAATGTCACAATCTTGGACATTTTCAGTACGAATGTCCTACGTGGAATAAGGAGGCTAATTATGCACAACTGGATGATGAGGAAGAATTGTTGCTAATGGCATATATAGAAGGACATAATGCAAAGAGGAACGATGTTTGGTTCCTTGATTCTGGGTGTTCTAACCACGTGTGGTGATAAAGGTTTGTTTTTTGATTTAGTCGATGAAATCCAACACTCTGTCAAATGTGGAAATGATTCAAGAATGAATGTGGTTGGAAAAGGGAGTGTGAAGCTTATATTTAATGGAACTACTTTCGTTATTAGGGATGTGTATTATGTTCCCGATTTAAGAAACAATTTACTTAGTGTTGGTCAGTTGCAAGAGAAGGGATTAGCAATTCTGATCAAAGATGGGAGGTGCAACATTTATCATCCAACTCGAGGCCTTATCGCTCACACAGAAGTAAGCGCAAATAGATTGTTCATCCTAATAAATGAAGGTGGGTCAACTGTGAGTCGCGTTTTCAACGAATGCCTCCACACTACAACTTCAGATCAGACATACTTATGGCACCAAAGGTATGGGCACTTGAGCTTTAAAGGGTTGAGAACCCTACAAATGAAGAACATGGTTTGTGGTCTTCCCCATCTAGAAGCATCAAAGGTTACTTGCACAGATTGTTTCACAGGGAAGCAACACGCAATCCAGTCCCAAAAAGCAGTAAATGGAGGGCAAGCAAGGTCCTAGAACTTGTCCATGCTGATATTTGTGGCCCCATTGAGCCTATATCCAACAGTGAAAAACGGTAGAGTCTGTGTTTCATTGATGATTTCAGTCGTAAAGCCTGGGTGTATTTGTTAACAGAGAAGTCAGAAGCTCTTGATTGCTTCAAGAGATTTAAAAGTATGGTAGAGACGGAAGCAGAAGAAGCTGTAAAGTGTTTGAGGACAGATCGAGGCGGAGAATTCACTTCGACAATTTTGAAAATTTTTGTTCTGAGAGCAGGGAATTAAACACCAGCTTACTGCTGCATACACCCCTCACCAAAATGGGGTCGCCGAGAGGAAGAATCGTACTGTGATGAACATGGTTCGATGTATGTTAACTGCCAAGAAAGTACCAAAAATGTTATGGGCTGAAGCTGTATTATGGACATTCTACCTTCTCAACCGATGTCCAACATTTGCTGTGAAGAACATGACTCCACAAGAAGCATGGAGCGGAGTGAAACCATCTGTTAAGCATTTCAGAGTGTGGGGCTGTGTTGCTCATGTCGATATTCCAGAAGCTAAACGAGGTAAATTAGATGATAAAAGCTTTCCTTGTATTTTGTTGGGAGTTAGTAACGAGTCTAAAGGATATAGGTTATTTGATCCTAAGACTAAGAGAGTTGTTGTTAGCAAGGATGTTGTATTTGAAGAAGAAAGAAGCAGGGAGTGGGATAAAAATTATGATGAACAAATAAGAGCTGAGTTAGTGTGGGGAGATGATGATTTTAGTGATGATGAAAGTAAGGGAGAGAGTCGAAAAGTAGGAAACGACGGAGAAGGTTTTAATGCAGATGATGAAGTAGATATGGAATTAGATAGCGGTGAAGAAAATAATGAAGGGGGCAGTTTGGTGAGAGCAGAGACTCGAGGAAGGGAGAGAAGAGCCCCAACGTTGATGGAAGACTATGTTAGTGGTGAAGGCCTAAGCACATATGGAGAAGAAGAAGCTGTTTACATTATGCATGCCTATATGGTGCAAGACAGTGAACCAGATGATCCATTGTCTTTTGAAGATGCAGTGAGGAAAGAAAATGGAGCATGCAATGGACAGTGAAATTAATTCCATCGAGAAGAATAAAACTTGGGTACTCACAGAGTTACCTACTGGAGCTAGGAAAGTTGGAGTGAAGTGGATTTACAAGACCAAGAGGGATGAGCAAGGAAAAATTATCAAGCACAAAGCTCGGTTGGTGGCTAAAGGGTATTTACAGAGACAAGGGATCAATTATTCAGAAGCATTTGCACCTGTAGCAAGGTTTGACACAGTTCGGAACATCATTGCTTTAGCAGCTCAAAAAAGGTGGACTATTTTTTAGTTGGATGTGAAGTCTGCATTCCTCCATGGTGAACCAACTGAAAAAGTGTTCGTCGAGCAGCCTAAGGGGTATGAAGTGAAAGGAAGTGAGCTTGTATGGCCTGAAGCAGGCTCCTCGAGCCTGGTTTAGCAGGATAGAAAGATATTTTGTTCATGAAGGTTTCCAGAGATGTCCGAGTGAACAAACCTTGTTCACCAAACGAAGTGACGGAGGCAACATTATTATTGTAAGTATTTATGTCGATGACTTAATATTTACTGGTGATAATGCTGCAATGTTAAATGAGTTTAAATTGTCTATGATGAAAGAATTTGATATGACTGCTATGGGAATCATGAGTTACTTTCTTGGAGTTGAGGTACTTCAAGGTCTGGAGGTATCTTTATTTTTCAAAGAAGTATGCTTCAGAGGTTTTAAAGAAGTTTGGGATGGCAGAGAGTAACATGGTAAGCACTCCGATTGTTCCTGGGGTAAAAGTCAAGAAGGACATACATGGTGTGGCAGTCGATGAAACATACTTCAAGCAACTTATTGGAAGCTTGATGTACCTAACGACAACTAGACCGGACTTAATGTTTGTAACTAGTCTGTTAAGCAGGTACATGTCAAAGCCAACGGAGATGCATTTACAGATTGCTAAGAGGGCCTTAAGATATTTGAAGGGTACAGTCGGATATGGTGTGTATTACAAATGTGGAAAAAACAGAAAAATGTCAGCCTTTACTGACAGTGACTATGCTGGAGATGTTGAAGACAGTAAAAGCACAAGTGGTTATGTGTTCATGTTAAGTTCAGGAGCTATTTCATGGATGTCAAAGAAGCAGCCAATAGTTACACTATCGACCACAGAGGCTGAGTTCGTAGCAGCTGCAACCTGTTCATGCCAAGCCATTTGGCTAACAAGAATTCTGAAGGAATTGGGACATGAAGATGAAGGGTGCACCACGATCATGTGTGACAACACCTCTGCAATCAAGCTCTCGAGAAATCCAGTTCTTCATGGACGAAGTAAGTATATACGTGTAAGGTATCACTTTCCCAGAGAGCTGACTAAAGAAGGCATCATTGTCTTAAATCATTGTGGAAGTGCAAACCAAATTGCAGACATTATGACGAAACCACTCAAGGCAGAGACATTCATTCATCTTCGAAGTCTGATGGGGATGTGTAATGTTAACCGGATAAGCTAAATTGTTACAACAAGTTTAGCTTAAGGGAGAGTATGAAGGGATGACTGGCCTACTATTTAGGAAGTAGTTGTTTTACTCAGTCAATAATCAACCCAAATCAGTAGGGTTTAGTTAGGGTATTTGATTTAGTCTTTTTGTTAGCTAATTCATAGGAAAGTTTGTTATTTCTACAGGCTATTTAATAGCCAAGCTTCATCTATATAATATTTAAAAGCACAATTATTTTGAGGCCTCTCATAGCGCCATGTGGAATTCTTAGATGGAAAGCCACGTGTCTTTATGCTATTCGTTGGCTTGATTTTGATTCTTAAAAAAAAAAAAAAAGTAAATATCCTGCTTTTGAAAAATTTCGAAATGATGTTATTTCAAGATGCTGTTAGTGATAAAAAAAAATTAGGGTATTATTCAATTCAAATCTCAACAAATCCAAATCTTTTTCAAAACAAATCAAATTTCGAGCTGAAAAAAAAAAGAAGGTAAATATCCTGCTTTTGAAAAATTTCGAGATGATGTTAATGTGAGAGGGATACTGATCAGATCCTATTCATATCTCCAATCCAAATTTAATCTTTCACTAAAAAAAATTTAAAAAATTATGTGAATTATCGGATTCAATTCGCTGGCAGATTTTCTCTCTACAATTCGGCTGCCAATTATTATCATAATTTAAGGAAAACAAACTTTATCCTTATTTACCTACAATTTAACATTTTGTATTTCAAAATCAAATTTGAATCCATTTTGATTTAATTAATTGATTTCTGTTTTTTACTTAAAAAAAAGAAAGAGATACATCTTTTCACTAAATTTAAGGAATTCATTTACCTGTAACAATAAAAGCGATCAATTGATTCATTTTTCTCACATGCCGTGTCCTTGCTTTCCTCTTCTCTTCCAGTCGACTAATCCAAAATTGATGTGAGTTCATCTTTTTCATCATACCTGTAACAAAAAAAAAACCGAGCAATTGAGGGACTGTTCATATACATCTATTTCTTGAATGAGGAAGTAGATGTTTCTAAGTGTGATTTAGTTGCTTTATGCTATGCTGTTAGAACTTATCATTCTTATAGTCTTTTTTGTAGTACAATCTTTTTTTTTCCTGTCATTTTTTCCAAGGAACTCATTTTTGCCAATAGATATTTGGTTAACCAATATCTATTGGCAAAAATACGATTAAGTTTGATTAGTTTCAACATATATTTGGTTTAAGTTTTAATTAGTAGTTATCTTTTTTGATATTGACAGTGTTTTAATTTATGAAAATATAGCAAAATTAGAAATGAGAAATTTGATAAAGCCAGAATTTTTTGCCAAGGAACTCCCATTCTGGCATTTATTTATTTTCAGCTGGACTCCCTTTTTTATTATAATAGCATTTTTAGTAATTCTTTTTTATGTTATTAAAACACAGACAATGAGGACAAACGGCCGAGTGATTCTATCACTTTTTGTGACGTTTGCTTCAAATCCTTTGTGGCCAGAAGTCACAGAATTCGCAGAGAGTAGGGGCGTGAGACCAAAAGATATGCCTGATGTTTTGCCTATGATTTTTGAAAAAAAAATCGATCAGAAGGTGAAAGCTTTGAAAGAAGAATGCATTTTTGTCAACCTCAATTCATGTAAGTTACTATTTTAATTTATTAGTTCAAGTTATAATTGATGAATGCTATTTTTTTGTTGGCAACCTCTATTCTAATTATTTATTTATTCATATATGCAGTTTTTGTCTCTGTCTTCTCTGTGGAGTTTGAAAAACGGGGTCTACCTCATGGACACATTCTACTTATTCTCAACTATAAAGATCAAGCGCCCATTACTCATGTCGAGACCAAGCGAGAAAATAATTAGAAAAAGAATTCTATTTTTACTTTTTTTATATATTCTAGAATTGTTCTCCCTTTTATCATTGTATCTTTAAATATTCATTAATGAATTTCTAATTCGTAGTTCAAGTTCTATTTAATGAATTTCTATTTTCATGATCAAAAAATTATTACTGAAATTCGTGTACTAAAGTTAATAATTAAATCCTTTTAAATTTAAAAATTATACAAATTTTGTTGATAAAATACAATGAAATTCGTGTACTAAAGTGAATTATTCAGTCAATTTAAACTTAAAAACTATACAAGTTAAATTTAAAAGATAAATTGTTCCTCAACATGATAAATCTTAAATTTAAATTCAAATCATAAACAGATAGTCAAATTAAAATAACAAATTTCATCCTAAAAATCGGTATCTTGAACAATTACTACTATTATTCATACCAAGTTTAAATTTTTTAAAAATCACAGCAAAAATCACGGAAAAAAACAGATTATCTTCAATATTTTGCTGATGATCTCAATTTATAAATACGTATTCACGGAAAAAGATAATTTGCTGCCTACGTAATAAAAGTTTTCACTTTTTAAAATGTGTATAATTCAATCCATTTAAATTTAAAAACTATACAAATTTAAAACGTATAAATCCATCTACATGATAAATCTTAAATTTAAATTCAAATCATAAATAGATAGTCAAATTATAATAAACGATTTCATCCTAAAAAATCTCAATCTTGAACAATTACTACAATTATTCATACCAAGTTTAAATTTTTAAAAATCATGGCAAAAATCTCAGAAAAAAACAGTTTATTTTCAATATTGTGTGGGTGATCTTGAACTACAATTCGGGTAAGGATAATCAAACTTTAGATGATTGAAATAGACAATCTTAATTGATCAACAAATATTTAATAAGGAAAACAAAGTTTATCCTTATTTAGCTACAATTTAACTTTTTGAATTTCAAAATCAATTTTGAAATAATAGAAGGCAATTCGATTGACTTGATTTTGATTCTTTAAAAAAAAAAAAAATGTAAATATCCTACTTTTAAAAAATTTCGAGCTGAAAAAAAAAAGATGTCCTACCTTCTAAAAATTCCAATATGCTGTTAGTGATAGGAAAAAATTGAATATTTATTACTGTCCTATTTTAAATACAGATAAATAATTACAATTTGAAATTCTGGTAGGATTACCTATTTTAAAATTTTGTGATTCATTTACCTAATATAATCAAAGTCCAGCCGTGAAGGTAGTCATTATTTTCCCTAATTATTGCGAATGTTTCCTTAAATCACGTGTAAGAGATCATTTCTAAGAATTTTGAATTTTTTTGAAAATATGAGAACTTTCGTGAATGCCATGTTTAAATTTTGAATATTAATTATATCCTAATTTAAATAGAAATTTAAAATTGATAACGAGTCTGGAAAATTCTACCGTAATATTCCGTGCCTTGTATATCCGTTCACATATCATGATTCCTAAACTAAATATACGTCTATCAAGCCTATCACTTAGGAGCTAAACAATATCTAGAATATTTACATATTCGCTATCAAATATTGTTGGAAATTGTAATTCAATCTAAATTATGTACATGAAACATATTAAGGTAAATAAGTCAAGGTAAATCCACAAATTTAAGGTAATCTTTTTAATTTCAAAACAATTAGCAAGATTAGCGGGTTAAATATTTTAGAATTTTGATTTTTCATAACTCAGTCTAATCTAACAAGTCAACTTAATTCGAAATTCATTTTTAACCTAAACAAAGAAGGATATGTATTCTTTAGCTAAATATAAGGAATTGATTTACATAATAAATCAAATTTACTCTTAACTAATAGCAAATTTACATATGCCAATAAAACTATAAGCCTCATTTTATTTCTTACGCTAACTCTTATTCCATCTTCTTTTCGGTTCTAGGTATTTGCCAAGCTATTCTACCATCAGAGGTAAGTTCCCTTCTATTTCAATTTTTTTTTCCAGCTCTGTGTGTGTTCTATTTTTTTTTCTCACTACAATGCTAACTTAATACCATGAAAATGAAGAACTAATTTTATTATTCTAATTTCCTGTTCTTTTTTTCCTTGCAATTCTTACTTAATACCATGATTAATCATTAAGAAATACCTTCAAAACACAATAAAACATACGTACATAATAATATGAACTTACCTTTAGCACTGGGGAAAACTTCAACTCGCCTGCATTAAGGATACGTATTCTTTCACGCATAAGATCCAATACCTAACAATAAGAAAACAAAATTCCATAGTGAGTAGATCGAATAATAAGCTAGAATGTTGATTTCCTGTACTTTTTGATGATTTTTGCATAACTCGACTAAATAGACGCTGCCATGTTGTTTCCTTGAAGGAAGGGGGTAAATATTTGTTTGTTACACCATATTTATTAAATTCAAAACGAGGCATAGAAAAAAGTATTAGCATGTGATAACCGAATTGAGGAAGCTGGCCCCATAATGTTCAAGGTAGCTCCGCCCTTGCCCTTAACTTAAATTGTCTTAAAAGAACTCTGCAGTACAAAAGGCTCTTGAAACACGTCTGAGCGACATAATTGAATTGCATACAAAGTAAAGCTCCATTTATCGTAAAATTAAAATTTCAGAATCTATTACACCAAGGAAATTCCATGCACCTTCTATGTACGCTTGTGATTCTCTGTTTCATTCCTTTACTAAGCCATAAAGGGTTTGGCGGAAGTAAGGAGGATTTGTGACCTATAGTAGGAGTTATGCCAGTTACAAGCACTAACAGGAATTATGCAAGGTCATTATGTGAATTTCTATTTCACATTCACAATGTATCTGCTCTAGGTTAAGTGATTAGATTACTTTTCTCATCATGTACTGCCGCTCATGCACCACTTTTTCTACCTTAATCCTTGGGACCAACACCCCTCTTATTCCATCTTTTTAGCATCTTAATCATGATAGAGAAAGGGAAGTTTGTAAATGGTTGTAATCCCTCACTACAACTCCAACCAAATCGAATGAAAATTGAAAATATAACCAAAGGCAATTAAATCAAAGGAAAGACTCAAATTAACTGTCTCCTAAGCCAAACAAATTGATTTGGGTTTATGTAAATTGAAAAAAAAATGTCAAAGAAATTTCCCTGTAATCACTTTGAAAAAAAAGGAAAAATAGCTATGTAAGACTAAGCTTATTAAGTACTTTGATAATTCCCTGTAATCACTTTGAAAATATTGGAACTCCGGAGAAGTTAACAGGATCCATATGCAAAAAAATAGGGGCAGTTTGAAATCATTAACTTTTCCTGTTCAGCTTTCGGTTCATCTTTCCAGCTTCATGTATTTAATCACTTTAAAGGGAACATTATCATGTTAGACTGAAAGTCAATCATACTTTAGTTTTCACATGGAGTTATATATGAGCACTTTAGAGAAAAACAACCAGAAGATGACATCCTATCCGAAATACGTTGTTTTAAATTGGAAAAACATTAACATTGGGGTCCTGAAACATGCTACCGACCTACAATTCAGTGGAAAAGAAACAAGTAAATTAATCATTTGCTGAACTTTTTTTTCGTTTATATCCTATGTATATGATTCTGTTACATCACATGTAATGGCAACGAGTAAGTTAATTGCTGTTAAGGCTATTGATAAGAGGAGCAGAGGTAGTAGCATAAATGTTCGTATATTACGTCGATGGGAGCGAGAAGATAAATATAAAAAAGTTACTGTTGATATGATACTGATGGATGAGGAGGTTAGTCAACTAATACTCTCTGTATATATTTATTTATCATTCAATATAATTTTCGCAAATGAATCATTTTAGTACTCGATTTCTTTTTATTAATGTTTTATAATGAATTTATTAGGGATCTAAATCCAGGCAACTATTCCAAGTAGTATGTCATCCAGTTAAAAGATATTTTGAAGAGGACAGATGAAGAAAATCTCTAATTTTGGAGTTGAACAGAATGTCATCACTCTTTTCCAAAAAGCAATAGTTAATCATGAATGGAAATTATCATTTGGTTTAGCTACCACTATATCGGAAGTCGATAAATTAGTACACATTTCGGATAACGGTTTTGTGTTCACTCCCTTTTGCTTTTTTGGGAATGATCCTCAAAAGACTATCAATGCTGATTATGTGATTGGTGAGTATTATAACACAAACAATTTTTTGATAAACAATTAGGATATTCACTAACATTATTTTTGTCTTTATTGTAGATGTAATAGGTGAGGTTGCATTACCTTTAAATGATTTGGAGTATGTATCTGCAGTCAAGGCAAGGAAGCTGGATGTTAAACTGGTAGATAGTGGGTACGTTATAAACAATGATTTACTTCAGTAATGAATTCACATACAAACTTTTTTATTATATTTATTTATCGCCTTCTAATATTTGATAGGGGAATGGAATTGTGTGCTATTTTATGGGAGTCCTACGGAGATCAACTGAAAAAATTATTCAAAATAATGTGAAGATTCAGAAGAACCAATAATACTAATTTGCAGTTCGTGATGTGTTCGAGATACCAGGGTAATATTTTAAGTATTTCTATGGATTACTACCTCTATATTCCATTGAAAATTATTTTGTACATAATGCTAAAATAAAAAAATATTATATTATAGGAAAGAGTCGTGTTTTACCATGAAGCACGCAACAAAAATTCTTATAAACCCATCTATTCCTGAAGTAAAAGAATTCCTTATCCAGTAAGTACATTTAAATCTAACATGACTTTATACATTGGTAACAGTTATGATTGTTTTTTTTTCTTACTTGATTTTAATACTATTTTCACTATTATTTCACAGGCGTGGCAATGGATTTTCATCCAACAGTCGCAGTGTCACTACTGTCACCGATGATAGCAAGATCGGTGTTGACGAGTGGTTCAAAATTGGAGATGTCAAGACTATAGCTGATTTGCTAAAATGTGGAGAGGTACCAAATAAAATGTGAAAATGTTTTTATTCATTAATAGCCTGTTTGTGATTGTTTAACTATATATTCATTTTTACAGGTTGGCGTCTACACTTCATTTGCTAAAATAATTGATGTTGACTCACATGCTAACTGGTACTACCAAGCCTGCAGCAATGTGAAATGTAATAAAGGAATTGATAAGGGCTCGACTAAATGTTCACGATGTAGTACACCCTATGACAACATCATTCCTAGGTATTGGTTGTTACAATTTTTTTTAATACAATAATTTCATTATTCAATTTAAAGTCTTTTCATACCCATTAATGATTCGATTGATAACCGCCTTTCTTCTAGGTTCAAAATTAGGATTCTTGTTATTGACGCAAACGATGATAATGGACCTGAGTCTTACTTTATGCTCTTTGATGCATGTGCATCTAATTTGCTCAATATGTCTGCCGCCGAAGTTCTTGCAGAAATCTCAAAGGTAGCAATCTCCTGCTATGATTTTTCCAAATAATAAACTCCATCTGTCCCGCCCGACATAAGAATTTGGTATACATGATTACCAAAATACAAAGTCGGGTTGGACAGAGGGAGTATGTAACATTTTATTTCATAATATAAAAATATTGTTCCTATAGGATGGACAGTTGGACCAATTACCTGAACGTTTTGCCAAATGTTTGGTTAAAAATGTCTATTTCGGGTGGAGATTGGTCAAAGAACAAAAGATACCGTTGATGAAAAACGTACTTTCACTGTGAGAAAAGTGACATGGGATGCCAACTTGATTAATAAGTATTTGTCACTCACTAATTCTGATGTTAGTACAAACCTCATTATGTCATATATTTATACATTTGTATGCAATACAATATTGAATTTTGTTTCTTTTAAGCTGCAAGAGGTGACTTCTAAGCTGGTTTCAGAAGAAACTAATGTGACCGACTTGGTGAGTAAAGATCAGGTAAAGCATCTCTACTTAATTTTTAAGAATTTTCCTTTTCCTTTAATATTGACAAATGATATAAGTATTTGTGATTGTAGGATGATGCAGTGGAATTCATTGGAGATAATTGTTCAACATCATGTGAGGAAATCACTCCTATGAAGCGTACATTGGACAATGCTTTTAATACCCAGGATGAACAGCTATCTGCTATGAAGATCATAAAACAAATCAAGATAGAGAAATTAGATGAGTAGTCAAAAAGTGGAGATTGGCATCATATTCCAGTCATTTATTTCTACGTTTTTCATATGTCCAGGATTTATGTGTTCGATTTCTGCTGACAATCTTTGGTCTTTTTTTCCCAGTTGACATTATTGTGGTTAGAGATAGGTGGAGAGTACAATATTTTAGTTGGTAGTCTTTGGTTGGTTTTTGGTACTTTGTGATTTCATTTGGTACTTTGATATTTTCTATTATTTGGTATTTGGTCTTATTTTGGTTCATGGAAGTCCTACGCAGTCCAGTAATACAGAATAGTTAAACAAAAGATGTGGAAGAAGAATCATATTATATTGTCCAGTTCAAGCAAAAGTATGAAGGCATATATATACACTCAATATTGCCAAATTTCATGAATAATCAAAATCTGAATGTATGAAAACTGGGGAATTCAATTGAGAAATTGTACCTGATATAGAAGATCAGTTGAAATTATCCTCCATCATCAGATTTTGTGATGTTCAAACTCAATTGTGGATAGAATCAGACACTGTAGAATTGAAAATGGCAGTGATTACATATTAGAAACACTGATATTATTTGATCTGGGTTTGGGGTGAGACGACGACCAAAGAAAACGGGGATTGTCATGATCGATTTCAGATGGAAACGGGATTAGGGTTAGGGCTAAGAAACATTGATTACAAAACGAATCCCAAATTGGAACATAATTACAGGCACTTTTTCACTCGAAAAGCAGAATAGCAGCAGTAGAACTCATACCAGTTGATTCCCCGTTCATCAGCTTGGTGTCGACATGGATGAGAGACGTGATTATCAATAGATGAGAGTTTAATATGAAAACTAACATGAGCAGATGGAGGGGTTTTTGTTTGTGCGTGAGAAACTAGGGACCAGAGGGGAATTTTTTCTCAAATAATTCTTTTTTTTTTTTATAAGTATTTACCAAAATAACAACTTTGGCAAAGTATGTACCAGAATGACCAAGTTTGATGTAATTCGCCACTGGGAAAAGCGAATTAGGGTAATTCGCTTCTTGTAGTAGCGAATTAGGCTTTGACTTGATTAGGCCCATTTTTCAGTACATACTCAATTAACCCTAATCTAATTCGCTTCTTGTAATAGCGAATTACCTAATTCGCTTCTTGTAGTAGCGAATTGTGATCCGTTTGTTTGAGTTTTGTCGGTGAAATATTCGATTGATTTTTTGTTGTTATCGTTAATTTTAGAGTTTGTGTTTTCATTTTGGTGGCAACAACTTGACTGATGATATATGCCCTTGTGAATGGGTTCCGGTTGGTTAATTTGTGTGAATTACTTACAAACTCAAAATGATCAACAACCAATTCAATTCAACAAAGACCATTTACCAACAGAAGAAGATCATGCCTCTTCTAAATACTTTTTCCTAAGTGTGAAGATCATTTTGGGACGTAGAGAGTATGTAAAATACTACTCCCTCTGTCCCGAAATGATCTTCTGACTTGCCAAGTTTCATTGTCCCAAAAAGTTCATGTCGTTTCTACAATTTGGGCTTAAATGTATGTAAACACAACATGTCTAGTGAAGAAAGTGTTCACATCCTTAAAATGTTTGAATAGTTAAAGGTGAAGATCATTTTGGGACGGAGGGAGTATTTCAAACTAAATGCAAACAGAAAGAGGAAAAATTACAGTCTAACTCAATTTCTCTGTCACTACGAACTCCATTAAACCTTACATTTCAACAATTAACCAACCGGAACCCATTCACAAGGGCATATATCATCGGTCAATTTGTTGCCACCAAATAAAACACAAACTTTAAAATTAACGATAACAACAAAAAGTCAATCGAAAAGTCAAAAAATATTTCACTGACAAAACTCAAACAAACGGATCAACACAATTCGCTACTACAAGAAGCGAATTAGGTAATTCGCTATTACAAGAAGCGAATTAGATTACGGTTAATTGAGTATGTACTGAAAAATGGGCCTAATCAAGTCAAAGCCTAATTCGCTACTACAAGAAGCGAATTACCCTAATTCGCTTTTCCCAGTAGCGAATTACATCCAACTTGGTCATTCGCTACTACAAGAAGCGAATTACCTAATTCGCTTTTCCCATTCTTTTGACCAAACTACCTGAACTACCCTTTAAAATATTGTCACATGCATGGCACATGACTATTTAACGCCAAAAAACTACGGGGTTAGTGATAGTGACTATGGATGCAAAAATAAATAAGTTGGATGTGTTGTTTCAAAAGGAAATTAGGTTTAGTGACCAAATACCCAAAGTGGTCATAGTTGAATGATTTTTGGTGCAGTTTTGCCAAAGAATTATTTGAGAAAAAATTCGACCAGAGGGTATCTAATTTGGGGAAATAATACTGAACTTGGAATTAATAGTAGGTATCTATATAATATATAAAAGCAGGAACATTTCCAAGCCTCACAGCGCGCCACGTGGAATTGTGACGTGGAAAGCCACGTGTCATCATTCCATTGGCTTAATCATTATCAAATTTTAGGGGATTCAAAATATGGGTATTAAAAATTATATCTGATTTTAAATTAAAAAATATTATTAAATGAGTTTAAATATTTCGAATCAATATTAATCAATCAAACAGTTGTGAAGATATCAAATTTTCAAATCTCAATAAATTATCCTATAATTAAGCAAACGGGTATAACAATATATTTTGTGAAAAAATTCAAATAGTGCAATCACTACTTAATTTTGGTCATTTCAAAAGCAAACAAACTCGTATGATTTACTCTTGCTGACCCACTTGAAGAACAGGCACTAGAAATCATGCTACAAAACCATCATTGTCGCCTAAGCTTCCATCTTCGTTTACTGACTTATTTAAGCAATCTTAAGTAATTTAAGTTCATTCTCTTTTATTTCTTCAATTTGTTTCCAGTTCCGTTTTTGTGTCAGTTCTATGTTTGTGCTATTTCGATTTCTTATTCAATCTGATTCAAGTTTTTTTTATTATTATTATTACTTGATTGTTGATTTATTGTAAATTGATAGATAAGCCGATGACATCTTTGAACAATTATTGCCTAAAATCATATTGACAAAAATTTGCCCCACCAACAACACCCAACGGCATCCGGTTCCATGTTTGTTTTTTCATCTGCGGACCGAAAGTAATTGCAGTTTCGATTCTTTTTCTCAAGTCTATTTTTAGTTTTGTGCAACATAGTTCCATTACTAAAGAATGAATTAAGTGCTACTTCAATTTCTAATGAGCTACTCTATAATCTAATGATACAATATATGATTGCTTTACCAATTTTATGTGTTTCAGGTTGTGGATCAGTGTCATGTGGCTATGCCCCAACTGACAGCGCATATTATTTTTACAAGTTCTTTTTACGAGGTGAGAAAAAACTATAAACCAAATTCTATAACACTGTGTGTCATTAGTTTGATATGCCTTATTGATTTTTGATGCTTGATAAGTGAAATCTCAACTAAAGACTAAAGCATTCATTAGACAATTTTACCCACATATTATCAAGTGTACTGAAGTGGTACTTGGTGATGGAGAAAACTGTTGTTGAGATGTTATTGAGATCCGCGCTTAGGAATGTACTCCATCCGTCTCATTTTAAGAGTCAAAATTTTTTTGGGTTCCAAAAAAAAAAAATTTAATTGTAAAATATAGAAAGGGTAGAGTGTTGTGAATATAAAAATCGGGTAGGGAATAGTTAGAGTATATGTATATTAGAAGCAAATTCATGAACAAAAGTAAAAGTATTGGTTCATAACCAAATTACATAAACGTCATCATTCAATTAAAAAGTATGAAGATTTGAAAGTAATTTTAACTTATACTTATAATAGTAATAGTTACTATAATAATTAACTATAATAGTTACTATTGTATTTAACTCTTATATTTCACTAAAAATAGTTAACTATTATATTTAACTATTAATAATAACTATTATAATTATCTATTATAGTTAAAAATTATACAATTATTATGATTTAAGTTTAACTAATACTATTAAATAAAAATATAAAAGAAACAAAAGATATTAGAATTGATAAATTAGTTTCCGTGCAGTGCACGGGTTACCAACTAATAATATAAATGATTATTTGTTCCATCAAATACATAATATATTTTACATATGACAATTTAAACACATTTTAGTATATTTAGAAACAAATTCATGAACAAAAATAAAAGTATGGTTCATAACCAATTACATAAACGTCATCCTTCAATTAAAAAGTTCGAAGATTTGAAAGTAATTTTAACTTATACTTATAATAGTAATAGTTACTATAATAATTAACATAATAGTTACTATTATATTTAACTATTAT
>JAOWBW010000851.1:455482-489029 GCA_026119855.1 Campanula takesimana
AAAAGTACCAAAAACTGATCAATTTTATGTGATTTTTGTTATAAATATATTATTATGTGGATGTCCTTTGAACCAGAAGTGTACAAGAGAAGCTTTGCAAGATTATCTTTCGCGAAGCTTACTAAGGAAGCTTTGTAAATCTTCAGTGAAGCTTACTAGGGAAGCTTGGTAAATATCTTCAGAGAAGCTTACTAAGGAAGCCTTACTAAAGGATAGTGTTTATCCTTATGGAAGCTTATAGAGGAAGCCAATTTCCCTCTATAAATAGAGGCTCTAGTTTTCATTTCAATAGACTTCAGAAGTTCTTAACTTCTATCTTTCTCTCTTATACACTCTCTCTATAATAGTCTTGAAATAAAATATTATCTATTGAGATTATGCTCTTGGTTCTTCAGTTTTATAACACGTTATCAGCACGACTTTGTTCTAGTTTCCAGATCCTGAGCTATAGTCACCAAAGTAGGTACGGTATCGGTAAGATCTAACTAGTCTCTTTTCAAGTTATTTCAAAAATTATATCTTATATATGTTTGCAGGATTTTAAAATAATAAGTGAATATAATTCTACGATGTTTAAAATTACATCACAGTTAAAACTATGTGGAGAAAGAATAACTGATAACGATATGCTAAGAAAACTTTCTCCACGTTCCTTCTTTGATTTGCTCCTGTAGTAGCAATATCGAGAAAAAGGTTTTAAATGATATTCTGAATTAATCTCATCTGGCTGAGCAAAATAATGAGATCTTATTGAAAAAACCACGAAGCCCGCCCCACTGGCTCTACTCCGTTCCCTGAAGTGAACGCGAGTATATATGATAATACTGAGCGAGGCCGAGAACGTGGTCGTCGACGTAATCGCGACCGTGGTCGGGGGAGATTTAATAATCGGTATCATAATGACAATCACCCCAATAATGATGAAAAAATTTCTCGCCACCAGAAGTGGAATAGGGAATGAATAATGAAATATCATCGACTAGACAAATTAAGCAACCGATAAAAATTGAGAATTTATGTTATCGGTGCAGAATGAAAAGCCATTGAGCCCGTACCTATCGTACGCCTAAACATCTTGTTAAGTTGTATCAAGCATCAATGCTGAATAAAGAGAAAGATGTTGAAACAAATTTTATCTATGAAAACGATGATGTGAATCAAGATCCATCTACAAGTACACATCTGGATATATCAGATATTCTTAATCCAGATGTAAATGATTACATACTTAATGGGGGAGAAACCCAAACTAACTAAAGTATCTGACTCATTATAATTTACTTAAGTGTGTTCTATTATTTCAGTGTGTGTGTGTTCTAACATATTTAACTTTTACTTATAAGTATATTTGATTGTAAATGATGTTAATATTAGTACAATATGAGGTAGTACAAAGATAATTGATGGCTCCAGAAGAGCTAACATAGTACTACTAAGAGGAACAAAAATAAGTATAAAAATGCTTTGTTTCATTTATGTCTCAAAGAAATTTATTATGCTTTAAAGGTATTCGTGAAAATGGATGTCATATTGAGACAAGTAATGAAGGAAAAATGAAATATTTATGCATTACAAAGACTGAATCAGATAACAAATATGTGGTAGAAAAGTTACTTGTATTTTCCTCTAAAGTATGCTATACAAAGATTAGCATAATTGAAGTATAAATGACAATAAACCAGAAGTTTACTGATATAAATGGTCTTACCAGTAAACCAGAAGTTTACTAATATAAATGATTTTAACAGTAAACCAGAAGTTTACTAATATAAATGGTTTTACCAGTAAACCAGAAGTTTACTGATATAAATGGTTCTACTATATGGCATGACCGGTTGGGGCATCCCGTTTCTAATATGATGCGAAGAATTATGGAAAATTCACATGGGCATCCATTGAAAAACCAGAAGATTTTTCAATCTAATGAATTCTCATGTGCTACTTGCTCTCAAGGCAAATTGATAATTAAGCCATCACCAGCAAAAGTTGGAGTTGAATCTCCAAAGTTTTTAGAGAGAATTCAAGGTAATATATGTGGACCTATTGATCCACCGTGTGGACCATTTAGATATTTTATGATTTTAGTAGATGCATCTACTAAATGGTCACACATAAGTTTATTATTAACTCGCAACCTGCCGTTTGCGAGAAATTCGATTACGATCACAATTTCCAGATTATGTGATCAAGACAATTAGCCTTGATAATACTGGTGAATTTACATCAGAGGCTTTTAATAACTATTGTACATCTATTGGAATAGATGTTGAACATCCAGTTGCTTATGTTCATTCATATAAAATGGTTTAGCTGAAGCATTTATTAAACGAATTCAGTTAATAGCTAGACCGTTGCTTATGAGAGCAAAGCCACCTGTCGTAGCTTGGGGACCTGCTATTTTTTACATGCAGCAGCACTTATACGCATCATGCCATCGAGTTATCATAAGTTCTCCCCATTAGAATTGGCTTATGGTCAGGAGCCAAATATTTCTCATCTAAGAATTTTTGGGTGTGCGCTATATGTTCCAATAGCTCCACCACAACGCACCAAGATGGGACCCCAACGGAGATTGGGGATATATGTTGGGTATGATTCTTCTTCTATTATATGATATCTTGAACCATTAATAGGGAATCTATTTGCGGCACATTTTGCCGATTGTCATTTTGATGGAAAAAAAAAAATTTCCCAACATTAGGGGGAGAAAGTAATAAGCTGGAAAAGGAAATCAAGTGGAATACATTGCAATATTATCTGATCCTCGTACGAAGCAATATGAACAAGAAGTTCAAAAGATAATCCACTTGCAAGAGATAGCGAATTAATTGCCAGACGCATTTACTGACCTAAAAAGAGTGACAAAGTCACATGTTCCAGCTGTAAATGCTCATATACGGATTGATGTCCCGATTGGACAATCCGCTAATGAATCTAAACCATGCCTGAAGCGTGGAAGGCCTATCGGTTCCAAAGAAAAAAATCCTCGAAAAAGAAAATGAGCAAATTATGAGAAAAGCCCATCGAGGTAAATGAATCTCCTGAAGAGATACATGACAAATCTGATCAAATACTTCCAGAATAAGTTAGATACCTGTAATCATTAAGAATGATGATATCTCGATCAGTTATGTCAGTACAGGAAAAAGATAGAACTGAGAGGAAACAATTGTCGACAATATTTTTGCATATAATATAACGCTTAATGTTATGGAAAATAACGAGGATCACAAACCTAGGTGTATCGACGAGTATCGATGTTGAAATGATTGGCCAAAGAGGAAAGACGCAATTCAAGCAGAATTCAACTCACTTGAGAGAGCGTGAGTTTTCCGGACCTGTAGTCCATACACCTGAAGGAGTAAAACTAGTAGAGTACAAGTGCGAAAACAAAATATATAGCACATTTTGTTGCACAAGAATAAAGCACGTCTTGTTGCACAAGAATAAAGCACGTCTTGTTGCACAAGGTTTTTCGCAAAGACCTGGAATTGATTATGAGGAGACATATTCTCCTGTGGTGGATGCAATTACATTTCGCTATCTCATTAGTCTGGCAATACATGAAAAGCTTGATATGCGTTTAATGGATGTTGTCACTGCATATTGGTATGGCAGACTTGACAATGATATTTATATAAGAATCCCAGAAGGATTTAAGAGAATCCCAGAGGATTCAAGATGTATGATGCATGCAATTCAAATTCTCGAGAAGTTTGTTAAATTAAATTACAAAGATCTTTGTATGGTTTAAAACGATCTGGACGGATGTGGTATAACTGTCTCAGTGAATACTTGGCGAAAGAATGATACAAGAATGATCCTATTTGCCCATGTATTTTTCATTAGAAAATCTGTTTCAAGATTTGTTATAACGGCTATTTATGTTAATCTAAATGTTATTGGAAGTCGAGAAGAACTTTCAATAGTTGTTAAGCTGCAAATGTGCTTACGAGGATAGAACTCCCAGAAGGAGTATTATCAGGAAGGCCAGTGATCTCACCTAACAAAATACATACCCCTGCCTAAAAGAGAGGGAGGCCAATTGATTCCAAGGATTCGCATCCCCGTAAACGGGTGAGTGCACAAAAGTTGAATCCCGTTAGCGATAATAAAATTGGAATCTCATCCGATCTATCTCATGATATTGCTCCAGATTATGGATTCGTTTGGAAAACGAAGTCGGGGGACGCCTCGACATTGACATCCATTTCTGAGAATAAAGAAATATCAGTTAGTCATGCATGCATATATGAGATATGTAATCGGGATGGAACAATTATCAACGGTGTATTTACTTATACAGTAGCAACTGAGATTATATGTGGTAATGATATTGAACCTCGCTCCGCAAATGAGTGTAAACAAAGAATTGATTGGCCTAAATGAGAGAAAGCAATCCAGTCAAAGTTCGATTCCTTAAAGAAAAGAGGAGTGTTTGGACCAGTAGTTCCTACACCTCTTAGGGTTATACCCGTGAGATATAAATGGGTATTTACGAGAAAAAAGAATGAGAGAAATGAGATTACGAGATATAAAGCTCGCCTTGTGGTATAAGGTTTCTCTCAACGGCTTGGGATTGACTTTGATAAAGCATACTCTCACGTTATGGAAGTTATTAGATTCTGATATTTTGTCAGATAATGATCCAGCAGATCAGAAGTCAAGACAACTGCGGCGACTGATTCACGAAGTCACTACCTAAAGCCACTTTTGAGAAGTATATGAAAACAATTGGCTTACGCAGATTGTTAGAGCTTCCACCCTTGTAGTTTTCAGGGGGAGTATCCAGACGATACTCAGATTTCATTGTACTCTTTTTCCTTCGGGCGGGGTTATTTTTCCCACCAGGTTTTGTTACCCGCTAAGGTTTTAATAAGGCGTGCTACTTAGCTGCGGACATCCAAGGGGGAGTGTTATAATATATTATTATGTGGATGTCCTTTGAACCAAAAGTGTACAAGAGAAGCTTTGCAAGATTATCTTTCGCGAAGCTTACTAAGGAAGCTTTGTAAATATCTTCAGTGAAGCTTACTAGGGAAGTTTGGTAAATATCTTCAGAGAAGCTTACTCAGGAAGCCTTACTAAAGGATAGTGTTTATCCTTATGGAAGCTTATAGAGGAAGCCAATTTCCACCCATAAAATAGTAGGCTCTAGTTTTCATTTCAATAGACTTCAGAAGTTCTTAACTTCTATCTTTCTCTCTTGTACACTCTCTCTATAATAGTCTTGAAATAAAATATTATCTATTGAGATTATGCTCTTGGTTCTTCAGTTTTATAACAATTTTTTATTTTATTTTTTTGTGGCCGAATTTTGCTTACTTTTTCCCCCCCAAGAGTCTTTGATACCTGAATTCAAATCAAATACATGGGGAAATTAATATTTCATTTTGTTAAAAAAAAAAAAACAAAAAAAAACGAAGTTGTTGATTGTGTAACTCTGTTTACTGAACATTAATTTAATTAAACTTGATGGAAGAAAAGTAAAATCGTCACTGAACATTAATTTAATTAAACTTGATCGAAGAAAAGTAAAATGTGATAGAGATTTTTTTTTTTTTTTTTTTGTAATATATGAATTTTATGAGACAAATATTGTCCAAAACACTATTTATACTTTGTCATTTCAAACATAAAAAATTGAAAATCTTAAATTGTGGCATACAAAAATAAAAAGTAAGAACATTAATTTGAGATTGAGACAGAAGGAGTGTTTCCTTTTATCACAAAGTATTTATTTATTTTAGATCCAAAATCAATTGGGAATGAGAGAAGTAGCCCAGGATCTTTATATAGTCGATGCTTGGCTAGTTTACGCTGTTGGGCCTGCACGTGTAACGGAGGTTCCATCTCAAAACCAATTGGCAATGAGAGGAGTAACTCAGAATCTTTTTATAGTCAATGCTTGGCTAGTTAATTCGCGATATAGTATAATTGTCTCTAACACAGTGAATATATACTTAATATATATAAAACTCAAATCTCTTATAGTTAAATAATATTTCTATAAATATAAATAAGGATATAATTAATAAATAAAAATAAACTATTTTCTAAGTCAATTTATTATACAAGTGTTTTGCATACTACAAAGTTGAGACCAAACAATTTGGCAATATACGGCTGAGGTAGTTTTCCGAAATGTAATAATGCGTTGATAGCAATAAATTTTGGTGCTTTTCTTTTCTTGCACCCAAAGTCTTACCAATTGACAAGTTAGGGGCATTGATCCTATTTTGGATATTTAGTAGGGGCAATTTAGTAAATATATTGAAAAGCTAAAGGGCAATGCGGGTATCCTGAAAAGGCAGATACGAGGCGGCAGAGGTGATATGCCAATAATGACAGGACACGTGACCGTCTGGGCCCACTAGTGCCTTAAGCTTTTTGGCAGTACAGCTTTGGACAACGACACCGTATCCGTACGCTGAATTTGTGTTTTGCTACAGTAGTTTTTTTCTTTTTATCGTTGGGATTCCTAGGAAATTTTGATTAGCTAAACGTTGATTACCATGTTTAACAAAGTTAACACGACTATTGGCCCACGTGGGGCCGTAACATCGGGGAATCTTTAATCCCATCCTTGACCACGATTTAGGTTGCGTATTAGATGTTTGATGCTTATCAATAGGTGTTGATAACGATCAAATGTCTTGTTTTGTAAACTGTTACGAAATGTTCGCCATATGCTTGCAAGTAGATATAAAGTTAATTTTCTTTAATTTTTTCTAATGTGAACCTAAGGGTACATGATAATACTTAATTATGCAGTGAATCTACGCAATTAAACTTAAAGCAACTTTTTAGTAACATGTTTAGATTTGAAACTGCTATAATTATATAGATATACTGTCATAATTATGTTTTATCATGTGCCTTAAGGATACATTGGAGAAACCGTTTTATGATTTATGGGAAACTAGTCGAAATCTACTCCTCACATAACTTAGACTTCATTCAAAAGTGTCGAGAATTCAATCCCATTCCCCCATTATAATAACACAAAAATCAAAGTATACTCATCAGACCACAAAAACACATGCATTTCTCTCATTTAAGCGTATCTTTCTCTATATTATCACATTTCCCTCCTTTCCTTCTCATAGTGCCCCGACCTTTACCTCCGACTTTCGCCGACCTGTCCCACTCCCACCCCTTCCACACCCTATTTCTTTCATACACGCTTCATCACCTGTGTTTCCCTAATTTGTGCCTCTATTTTAACGGGATGGAGATAGTCCACTGTCATTAATAAGGGTAGAGTTGGTATACAACATCAAAATAGCATTGAAAATAGTAAAACGACAAGTATTTTAAGACAAAAATTAACTCCCAAAACGACATCTATTTTGAGAAGGAGGGAGTAAAACACTAGCATTCAATCCCGTGCGAAGCACGGGACGCATAATTTGTTAATTATAAATATGAAAAGTATTCTTTTGTAAAATATTATCTGGAGGGATATATAATATAAAGTAATTATTTTCAATGGCCCAATTATTAGTTTATAAATATATGGAGGGCTTTTTATAAAAGTTTATATAGAGGGATAGAAAGTGCATGTGTCTCTAAAAAAATATATAAATTAATGAAAACATATTGAATAATTAACCCTTTAAGTATTGAAAGAACAATGAATTAAATTAAGTATTGCCATCACGAAAATTGGATCACTAAACAATAATCAGTTTAATAAAAAAAAAATAAAAAGTTAAAATAATAATAAAAAAAAATATCTAATAGAAAATAGATGTGGAGTTCATATAATCTAATAACCAATTTTTATAAAATAATACTTTCAAATGAATTAAGTTTATATTAGATTTCTTGAAATTCCCATATACAATAGCAAATTGTAAAAGTTAAGAAATGATAAACTTACATCCCACCTCCCACAAATTAAAAGCAAATCTTTCTCATTGAAATGTAAGTGTTATATCCATAAAATTCAATATTCCCATATCCAAACATTTATTTTCTTGATCATCCTCAACATACTTAACTTTGAAAATAATAACACCATATAGAAAATTATATTGCAATCATGGAAAAAGAAAAAAATGAAATACCATATTTGTGACAATGATTAATTAATACAAACATAATGACAAAAACTATATTATATAAAAGTAGATTTAAGAGGAAAAAATCAAATAAAACTCACCAAGAAGTCTGTTTTCTCAATTTGACAATCACCCAAAATACTAATCTTCAATGAAAGTAAATTTAAGTGCGTTTCATACCCACTACATGTAGTCATATTGGGGTCCTCCATTAACATGGCGGACTACATAGCATCCATGGTCGTCGATAATGTTTTCTTCCTCGTCCAAATTTTTCCAATTTTTTCCTCGTCCAAATTTGCCCAATTCCCCCCCCCCCCCAAAAAAAAACCTACTTTAAAAAAAACATGTGAGAGAAAATAGTCAAAACCAAACTCATATAGTACATAGATTTAGAAAGAAAATGTTAAAATAACGTGGAAATATATAAGAAATCAAAACAAAAAAATAATAAATAAAATCAAAACAAATATGAAAGTGGTAAATGAAAGTGAAGACTAAAAGTAAAGTCAATATGAAATAAAAAACATAAATAAAACAAAAAAGAAGGTAAAAATAAATCTCATCCGAAAGTAAACACAATGAAAAAAAGAAATAAGATTTGAATTTCTAATATGTATCAAAACGTGAATTAAGAAAAAAGAAAATATAAAACAAAAAAAATATAAAGGTAAATTAGATTGAACTACAAATTTCAAATTTAAATTAAAAGAAAAAAGAGATGAAAAATGAAGTATGAGATATGGAAGATAATTAACAATGTTATTTAAATGTAGTGATAAGCAATGACAAATAAGCCTAATAATCATGTCTTCCAACCTACTAGCGGGAAAAAAACCCAGGCCCCTTTTAGACGCACCCCTGAAGTTCAGGCCCTAAATTGTCATTAACCCTTTGTTTTAAGTAACAAATCAAAATTTTATTTTTTGTGACTTTACATTTCAAATTATGACTTTTCATTTCTTATACCGGAGAAGTTAAAGTCACTTTATCATAATTATTTTTAATATATTAAATTTTATTGAGACTCTTCATATTTTAGTAATCGTTTCACTTAAATGAATGCATATAATGATGATATATGAAAAAAATCTTAGGTACAAAATTATTTGAATGTAAAATTTCAAAAAATAATTCATTTTAATAAAAACAGGACATTCAATTTGGAATGAAGAGAGTAACTATTATGATTTATTAATATTATTAATAGTAATAGTTAATTTCTTTTTAAAAAATAATTATCAACTTATATAATAACTATTATAATTAACTAATACTGTTAATAGTAAAAGTTAATATATATATAGTAACTATTGTAATTAAATATTATTTAACTTATACAGTAACTATTAACGTTAACTAATACTATTAATAGTAATAAATAACTTATATAACTATTATAGTTAACTAATATTATTCATAGTAATAGTTAACTTATATAGTAACTATTATAGTTAACTAATACTATTAATAGTAATAGTTAACTTATACAATAACTATTATTATTAACTAATATTATTAGCTAATAATAAGAATATCAAGAGTCACTTATCAATAAGAATGGTGATGACATGGTCTCACCAAAAGCATTCTTTAGCCTAAACTGTCCACATGGCGAATTTGTATACCTCCGCGTCAACTTTTAGTATATATAGATTTGAGAGAAAACACAATTGTGAAGTACTAAACTATTTTGTTTCATGCATGTTAGCTAAAGTTCTTTATCTATTATCAAAATTCTATGTATTTCTAAAGAGATTTAATTTGACTTGTAAAACTCTATGTATTCCTTCATAAAACAATGCATTCCCAAGCAAAACTCTTTATATCCCATCATAAAATAATGCAATTTATTATATGAAAAGTTAAATTATGATGATCAATGTATAAGGAGCCGAAAAGTTGGATAATTATGCCTCACTTTATTGACGTTTTTAAATGCTAGGCCTACCAAGTCCATCCTTCTAGTATATATATAAGAGTATATGTCTATTAGGTATAACATATTCTTCAAGAATAATTAAGTTTTTTACATTAGTTTCTTATCAATTATAATTCTTAAACATGTCTAGTTTCATACTTATTATTAGGGCAAATTGCCAATTAGTTACCTGAGTTTGTCGTCAAGTTTCAATTAGTTACCCAGTTTGTGTTTCGGTCAATTTAGTTATTGAATTTGTCTTTTTGTTTCAATGGTGTAAAATCCGTTTGTTTTTCAAAAAACTAACGAAAATTGATGAAAAACGTAACAAAGTTCTTTCAAAATTGCAATGATCAACCCTAAAGTTTAAATTATTCCATTACACCCCCAAACTAACGAATGTTAAAAGCTATCTTCTTTCTCAAAACCCGGTCATCACCACCACCCAAATCCGGCCACTACCATAACCACCTATCTTCTTTCCAGCGGCGATCCTTCCCCTGCACACCATATTTTCCGGCAATTGTCCATATTTTCCGGCGAAAAAAAAAAAAGCAAAAAATCGGACCAGAAAAAATATGATTCCTGCTTCGTTAACCGTTGGATCGTCTTCAAACTTCTGGGGAATGTTCGCATCACCTAGGTGAACTTTTTCACCGTTGGGATCTACCAAAAAATCACCGGAGAGGGAGATAAGTCCGCCGGAGCGAGAGAAAGGCGATTTTTGGGAGATTTTCGCCAGATTTTTTCCGGCGGACTTATCTCCCGCTCCGGTGATTTTTTGGCAGATCCCAACGGTGAAAAGGTGCGCCTAGGTGATGCGAACATTCCCCAGAAGTTTGAAGACGATCCAACGGTTAACGAAGCAGTAATCGTATTTTTTCTGGTCCGATTTTTTGATATTTTTTTCGCCGGAAAATATGGACAATTGCCGGAAAATATGGTGTGCAGGGAAGGATCGCCGCTGGAAAGAAGATAGGTGGTTATGGTAGTGGCCGGATTTGGGTGGTGGTGATGACCGGGTTTTGAGAAAGAAGATAGCTTTTAACATTCGTTAGTTTGGGGGTGTAATGGAATAATTTAAACTTTAGGGTTGATCATTGCAATTTTGAAAGAATTTTGTTACGTTTTTCATCAATTTTCGTTAGTTTTTTGACAAACAAACGGATTTTACACCAATTGAAACAAAAAGACAAATTCAATAACTAAATTGACCGAAACACAAACTGGGTAACTAATTGAAACTTGACGACAAACTCAGGTAACTAATTGGCAATTTGCCCTTATTATTAGTACCCATACCCATAACTAAGAATATAACCTATTATTTGTGTCTAGTTAGCAAGAACCGAAATGTTTGACTCTTAATGCCATGAATCTGACGTGGCAAGCTTAGGAGCAAGATTAACCCTTCTGTGATGATTGACTGTTGTTACGAGGTTGGTTACTTCACGTTGTTTGGTGTTCAACATTAAGGCATGATGGAATTGTTAAACTTAACGTATGATTTGATAAAAAGTGTTACCCTCAACGTGATTTGCAGGTATACATACAAAATACTGGTCCATACTCATCTATACAATCATCCATTTGTTGTTAATGATTTACACACTCCATGTGTAATACTCCCTCCGTCCTAAGATGTATGTCCGAATGCTTCTGATCAAAAAGTAAATTCGGACATTCATTTTGGGACCAAAGGGGTATGTTAAAGTGGGTTAGTTTTATGGAGAGAGTACACGTTAATCCGCTCATGTCTTTGGGCTTTATGTTTGTTATTTATGGTTTAATTTGATTAGTTAGGAGGTCTTTGACTAGATAACTCGCTGGCAAAGATTTTGGTTGAGATTTACTTTCATAAATGTAGCAGTGGAGGTGTTTTTTCTTGGTTAGATTTTGTACAAAACTGTGCACTGGTTAGCTTTTAGTAAAAACGAGGCACTGTCTAATGAATGCACAGCACGTTAGCACTCTCTCCGTCCCAAAATGATATTTACATTTAACTATTCAATCTTTTTAAAGATACGAATACTTTATTCATTAGTCATGTTTTGTTTGAGCACTTATAAGCCTATGCTGTAAAAATGTGAAGAATTTTTTTGGACAATGAAAAATGTCAAATGAAAAGATTATTTTGGGACAGAGGGAGTATTTTTTTTTAATGAATCACGTTAGTTAACATGTGCTTAAAAATGAGATTATTGCAAAAAAAAAAAAAAAAAGTACAACATAAGTGTCAAAATACTTAAAAAGATGTCAATTTTCTAAAAGACAAACAATGTTATCTCGATTACTTAATAATTGTTGCATTTTTTTTTGTCCTTTTAAAGTGCAGTTTTTCATGATACAAAATATAAAAGAATGTATACTCCCTCTTCGTATTTTTTTGGAAGGACTCCCTCTTCGTATTGAAAAGTTCATTATTTCGAAAAGCGGGAATTAAGTAAAGACAAAAACTTGTGTGAGAACACTCCAACCCGTCTCATGGGTGAGACGGGTCATTTTTTGACCCATTACCCGACCCACAACCCTGCTCCAGGACCCATGGGGGACCCTGCCATGTGGCAGCCCTTCATTGGCCGATTTTTTTTTATTTTTTTTTTGCTTTTTTTTTTTGTTTTTTTTTAAATTTTTATATTTTTATTTTTGGTTTTTTTTTCGGTTTGTGAAAAGTAATAGTTACCATCTCTTAAAGTAATAGTTACCATCTCTTAAAGTAATAGTGTTTTTCCTATCTTTTCTTCGTTTGCCAAAAGTAATACTTATTATAATTAAAATGTAACAAACGTGTTATTTATATGTAATAGTATTTGTACATAATTGTAATACATATGTATAGATATCTATATGTTTTCAAACAATAAGTTACAATGGGGTCAAATTTATCATGATACATGTAAAAGTATTACATTATCTATAGAAATCTGTTACAATTTCGTCAATCAAAGTGTTACATTTACTTGTATAAACTTACTATTACATTCATATACATAAGTTATTACTTTTCAAATGTTATTTTCTTTTAAAAAATAAAATTTAAAATACACATTATATTACATTTTAGCTAAAGCACTATTATATTTCAGCATAGATGATTATTACATTTAGATATTGTTTGGGTTACATGTAATTATATTTAGTATTACATTTGGAAAAATGGGTAAAAACGAGCTTTTGTTTGTTTTAAAACAAGTATTACGTTTATTTATGAACAATGTTACTTTAAAAGATGGTAACTATTATTTTTTGCTAAACCACTGAAAAGCCGGAAAAAAAAATATAAAAACTCAAAAAAAAAAAATAAAAAAAAAATCGGCCAATGGTGGGTTGCCACGTGGCGGGTTCGGCCCATGGGTCATGGGGCGACCCGTCTCATGCATGAGACGGATCCCCTTGTTCTCATGGGAGACCACCTCTTAAGTAAAATGGTAATTAAAATAGTGTAGCGAGTATGAAGAAGAGAGAAAGTGAGGTAGGAAATAATAAGTGG
Organism: Campanula takesimana; assembly: GCA_026119855.1. Taxonomy (NCBI): domain Eukaryota; kingdom Viridiplantae; phylum Streptophyta; class Magnoliopsida; order Asterales; family Campanulaceae; genus Campanula; species Campanula takesimana. The sequence continues at coordinate 468,960 of JAOWBW010000851.1, forward strand.
ATAATTGTTGTATGAGAAGTGGGTCTAACTAATAAATAAGTATTATTATTATTATTATTATTATTATTATTATGAAAGTGAGATTTTTCAATAGGACAACCAAAATGACAAAATAAAAATTGTTGAATGGGATAGCAAGAGTATTTGTTAAAACATCAACAAGTTAACTGCAACCTTATTATTAAAGCGGTGAAGATAACGTTATTTAAAGACATCAACAAATTATGACACTTAAGTCAAATATCGACAAGTCAACTATGATATTTGATATGAGGCGGGCATATTTCTATTCTAAAATGAATGTCTAAAATTGTTAAGGGCAATGCTAGGGGCACAAAAGAAATTTACAAAATGTGGTGGCGATATTTTATTGGTTGAATCGATTGTGGACCCGCCACACTCTAATTAAAAGCACCAATAAAATCTTGACACATCATTTTGTGAGCCAAATTTTGTGAGATTTTTTTGTGACTTTATATATACCGAATTGTTAATGCTTCAAAATTAATCTCGATCAAAGTGCAATTTAAATACTCCCTCCGTCCTGCTATAAGTTACACTCTTTACCCGAAAAGAGAGTACATATCACTAAAATTATACCTTGCCAAAATGATTTTTTTTTTATTCAATGAGATTTATTTGTATACTAACAATAACTGTATCGACAAACCATTCTCCACCCACTTTCTCTCAAATTTTACTTTTTATATTCACAATATTTACACAACTTACATATTTTTTCCAAAACCAGCGTCAAAACTAAAATATTACCTGTAGTGAGAGGTTATTTATTTCAAATTAAATATCTAAAAAAATAATTTGGATATTTACTTTTAAAAATTGAATGTCTAAAAAATTCGAATGCTTATTTCGACACTTTGGCGGTGCGCGACGGATTAGGGAGGGGAGTACGTTGGGGCTGAACGTTTTAATTGAAACAGAACATTTCCTGACCGTCAATTTGGGGGTTTTAAACTTTGGATAGCGTCAATAAACCCTAATTTTGCATCGATAAGGTACGTTATCTCCTCCGCCAAGTCCTTGAATATGTTTTCTATTCTCCCCAATTTCTCAATTTGTCCACCTTCAATCGATTCAAAGCCCACTCTTTTCCTCTTCCCTACATCCTTCCGGAATCGACATTTTCTAGTCTTCAATTGCCCCCAATCTTATGAAACGAAACCACAAATTTCCACCTCCCAATCAATCCCCAAATCCAATTCCGACACGAAACGTTCAGAAATAAATAAATTTACTGTTTATTACCTTATGAATTCATGTGGGTTGTCCGAATCGGACGCCATTTCCGCCTCCAAGAAAGTAAGACTAGAAACCCAAGAAAACCCTGACATTGTTCTAACCCTATTCAAGAGCTATGGATTAAGCAAAACCCAGATTTCAGATATTGTTAGAAGTTGGCCCAAGTTGCTTTCTTGTAAACTTGAAACCCTTTTGCCCAAACTTGAATTTTTCAAGTCTATTGGGGTTTCAACTACTGATCTTGCAAGAGACCCTCACCTTTTCTTGACTAGAAGCTTAGAAGAAAGCATTTTACCTTTATACAATTACCTCAAGAGTGTACCCTTATGCGACGAAAAGAAGATCATTCATATATTGAGGCGCACGTTGCGAACTTCTAAAGAGAGATATTCCAAGAATCTTGTTCGTAATATCGAGTTCTTAAGAGAACTTGAATTGCCCGAACCAAAACTCGTCTTGGCAATAGCTCACTATCCTGAGGCTGTAATGGAGGAACCTGATCAGTTCAAAAAAGCCGCGTTGAAGGTTTTGGAAATGGGATTTGATATTTCGAAATCGCACTTTATTCAAGCGGTTGATGCTCTTTTGGGGGAGTATAACAAAGCTACATGGGATCAGTGTTACGAGACATACACGAAATGGGGATGGTCTAATGAAGACATTCTATGCGCTTTCAAGAGTTATCCCGCGTGCATGTTAATTTCTGAGAAGAAAATTTGTAGGGTGCTCGAGTTTCTGGTGAACGAAATGGGATTTGAGTCGAGTTATTTTGTGAAATATCCAGAGTTGTTGAATTATAGCTTGGAGAAGCGGATTATTCCTCGGTGTTCTGTTATTCAGATCTTACTTTCTAAGGGTGTTTTGGCTAAGGATGATGTTAAATTGACTAGTGTGTTGATTCCTGCCGAGAAGCGTTTCTTGGCGCAGTTTGTGAACAAGTATGTAAAACAAGTGCCTGAATTGTTGGAGGTCTATAAGGAAAAATTAGAATCAGCTGGAAGTGCGAGTAAAATTACAGTATTCTGGAATCAGTAGAACACACCATTATGTTTCATCACTTTGCACTTTTGTAAACACACATTTAAGCGATTAGGATTTGGGCTAGTGCAGTTGGACCGCACATAAATTTGAAATTCTATTTCTGGGATGTAACTCATAATACAAGAACATTTTCGCCACAACAAACAAAAAGCCCCCGTTCTAAAATAATTTGAGGCTGGCTAACATGAATCGTCTTATGTAATCGTGAAAGGAATGATCTAACACATATTATCAGAAGATATAACTAATGTTATTATAAAACGTGAATTTTTGAAACCAATCTTTTTGTACAGTGGAAATTTGACCGTATAATGTTCCCCTAAACAATCAGATTAAATATATAGAGGTTATGAATCAATCTCGTGTAAGAATACATTAAATTAATCATTATTTGTAAATAATTTTAAAGCTTTTAATAAAAAATTGACAATTACACTACTGGTAGTAACATACAACAACAACAAAAAAAAAAAAAAAAAAAAAAAAAGGTGATAGTTGGGTTGAGAATGGGGCACAACCGCGAGGGTACTGATTGGGCCATAAAAGAGGGCGGGCAGCTGCTGCTCTGTTTAAGTCACAGCCAACATCCAATTTTAATTGGATTTCTCGCTTCCAAAGATTGCGGTGCTTTCGCACGTGCACAGTCCGTGGAACACTACTAAACCCCCATAGCCCATCCTCCAACCTCTTTGAGACGGAGGGGGGGATGGACTTCCACTTCAAATGGGCCCCCATCAGCCCAACGAAGGCAAGTTTTGGGCACCTAAGGGCGGCCCAGTCTTTGTCTTCGCTCCAGAGCTGTTCTTCAGCCCCCCAATAAGCCCACACAGAGAGCCCATTTACAACCCATCAAGTCACCTTAATGCCCCCACTTGGGTCACAAGCCCACGTAACCGAGCCCGGCGTTAAAAACATGCATGGACGATTATTATATAAATCAAAGTGACCCTGTTTTATTTCGATGTGGGATGTCTGATACTTGAAGAATAAACAGTCATTTCCTTCATCATTCCATGAAACATACTCCATTCGTCCCCAAAAAATCTCCGTACATTTTTTGCCGTTATTACAGAAGAACTGTGAGCAATGATTTTATGCTGGTTTAATTATAATAATGAAAAAAATTTGTTATTGATGATGCACCATCAACATTACTATCAATGACAGATTTTAGATTTTCGTTAGGATAATTAAATTAACAAAAAATTATTGCTTAAAGTTCTTTTGTAATAAGTTAATAACGACAAAAAAAAGTATAGAAATCATTTTGGGGCGAAGAGAGTAAAACAAGCCCCATTTTGATTTGCAGTTTTTTCTCTGTTTTATTATGATCTTGTGATGATAACGCGATAGTGTGAAATTGAAAGACAAATAAAAAATGAGTTCAAACGGGTTAAAATCTCTTGAATGGAAAAGTAATGTGAGTCCCTCTTTCGAGTCGTTCGGTGATTTCTTGATTTTCCTAATGTGATGCAAACTAATGATACTATAGGGTTGAGACTTTTAGCAGGTGTTTTCTCAATGCCGAAAAGTTGGAATTTCTCACTTTCGCGTATGCTAAAAAACTTGGATAATCGCCTCTCTTACCCGTATAAAAATACCTTTTTTCCTCTTTATGAGATTTACCCTTTTGTCCTTTATGGTTTGACAAAGGCTAAAGCGAATTAACAACACACTGTACTGATAATGCTAATGAACAAATTTTTGTTGTTCTTTAGGGAAACATCTATTCCTCCTTATAAGACTAACCCTTTTTGTCCTTTAGGGGATGTCATTTAGGGTGCAGTACAAATAATAATATTCAACAATGTTAGAGGGAAATATTATGCTAAAAAAAAAAGGAAAAAAAAAACAAGAATGTTTGAAGATTGAAAGAATTGAATTTACGTTATGATGAATGAGAATGAATGAGGAAGTCTCTTGTGATGATGAGACAGACTCATGTATAAAAAGGCCGGGTGAGTTATGTCGGGGGTCTCATTATGGCACAATCATGAGCGTGATCAATTTTTTTTTTCTCCTTTGAGTGATGTACTGGTGTTAGTACCCGACTTGAAAAATAACTTAGACAAGGACTTCCTAGGCCTTTAGGAACCTTTAAGGACCTTTTAGGTGATTAAAACCTGACAGGGACTTATCTAGTAGTTCTCCAGAGTTTCAGATTGACGAAATCAGCTCCGGATCGAATTCTATCAGTATATTGACCAAATCCCGAAAACAAACTGATAAGATCTTATCATGGCGAAGCCAGAAATACGAGTAGCTGACAGATCAGTTTGAAGGAAGTAAAAGATTAATAGATGTGTACAGTACAATTGCCCATCAAGAAATTTTATGACCCCAGATCCAAATTCCTCATTCTGTAATTATTATGGGAAATGTCTGTTCCTCTTTATAAGATTTACCCTTTTATCCTTTAGGGGATGTGATTTAGGGTACAGGGGCGGACCTAGGTAGCACCATTCGGGGGCCGCGGCCCCGTTTGATTTTTATTTTTTTTACAAATGCAATTTTTTTATAAAAATTAGGGGTGTTAGTGCAATTTAGTAAACTTTGCCCCCTTATAAGTAAAATAAAAATACACTAACAATTTTTTTTTTTACCCCTTATACAATTTTTCCCCCTTAATAAAAAATCTCAGGTCCGCCAATAGGGTACAATACAAATAATATTCTAAAATGCCGGTGGCAAATATTAAGCATGGATGTATTTATGAGCATATTGCAAAAATTTGTGCAATGATGTATTTATGAGCATATTGCAAAAAAAATTGTGCGTCAGGGCATTTTTGGGTTTTCTGTATCATGTTAAAATTGTACTGAGCCTATTTTCCTAATTGAAACATTGACACTTATTTTGAGACGTAAGTAGGATGTATTGATGTAAGCCAATGACAAATTTAAAAAAAATTCGGACATTCATTTCAGAACATAACGGAAGGATTAGTTATTATGGGTTAGTGCGAGGAACATATAAAGGGGTGGCTGTCAAAATAACGGATTGACTTTTAGGGGTAAACTTCCCAAAGGGTTTGTTCACGAGTTTTATGTTTTGATGGTTGGACAGATGAGAATCAAAGAATATGTACAATACAAATTTTGGAATCTAGCAAATGCTTGCTATGAATGTCTTGAAAAGGGCATTTACCTGAAATGTTGGAACAATTGTGTGCCACCAGATAGAAAGACACTTTAATTTGTACAGTATTTCATGTGTATATTGGAATGTCTCAACTAAAATTGTCTGAAAAATGTTTTAAAATATTTCCGTCTTTTGAAAATATATTTTTCACTTTAATTTCTATGGTCAGCTCGATTGATGAACCACGATTTGGGATGAATTTCATTTTTCTTTTCAGAGGACTGAGAATGTGTGTATGCTATTGATGCAATGGAATTGTGTGCAAAATTATTGGTTACAAAATTAGTTGGCAACTAACGATTGAATGTTGTATGTGCTCTTTATATAAAATCCTTCGCATTCTGAATGACGATTTCTGAACAAGATAATCTTAACTATGAATGTTCACTAATTAAATCTTTTTTTTAGTACTACTTCTATTACATTTAAAAATATAACGTTACAATCATTTGTCTCGATAAAATAGTCTTATTTTTCTAAATACTAATTTGCTTATTGATCAATAATTTTGGCTAGTTATTCTGGCTAGTTATTCTAATGAAGGTGCAAAAATTATTGATGATATTAATAATTAAGTACCAATAACAAGTTTTAAAAAATGAGTCAGTTTTATGAAAAACTTATTTTACACTAAAAGATGTGTAAAATTTGTTTTACATTAAGAGATCATGTTTTATATTAATGGATGAAAACAAGTTTTACACTAATCGAGTGTAAAACAAGTTTTTCTCGAGATTTTCACAAAAAAAATTATTGCTGAAATAATATATTTTTAATATTTTTGTAAAGTTCTATCAGTTAGTCATGAAGAAAGTGAAATTATCATTTCTAGGTGAAAGGAAAATCTTGATCTTATTAAAAAAAAGAGTCCATTAAATTTTTTTAAACAACTTTCTATAATATTAAAAGTATTTGAATAAAGAGAATGTCAATTTTAATGTTTTCTACAGAAAATATGACGGCACAGAATCAGCTTTTGTAGGTAGGCCATAGTTATCAATTTATCATGATTTTTTTTTTTTTTTTTTGACAGAATCAATTTATCACGTTTAAAATGCTTTTTAGTTTATTAATCTTTTAGTGACGTTACAGGTATCTATCTGTGGTTCATTCTCAGTGTTGGAGAAAAATCTTCAATTAAAAATTAATCAAATGGAAGAACTAAAATAAATTAGTCTATGCACTAATTATAATAAGCTTCATTCCGTTTTTAACAGAGTATATTGATATTAATTTTTGAGATAATATTTAAGATAAATACTGTCATATATTCCATCCGTCCCAAAATGATATTCACACCTTTTTTGTCTTTATAAGAAGGAACTTTGAGTAATAATTTTAGGTTGACTTGATTATATTAATGAAAATCTAAAACTTGTACTAAAACCATCAACAATACTATCACTAACAAGTTTTAAATTTCCATTAAAATATTTAAATCAATCTAAATTTATTGCTAAAATTCTTTCGCAGTAATGACAAAAAAGTGTGAAGATCATTTTGAGACGGAGGTGGTATCAAGGTATGACTGTCATATTACATACTCCCCCGTCTCATTTATATTGGTCACGTTTGACTTTTTTCGTCAATGCAAGTGAATTTTGACCAAACATTAAAATCATTCTAATCATCCTAATAAAATTTTAGAAAATATTATTGATAATCACTAAATGATTTAACAATAAAAAATTTTAGAATTTCAATAACATGATTAGATTGAGTTTAACAATTGGTCAAAATTTACTTGTGTTGATCAAAAAAATCAAACGTGGTCAATATAAATTAGACGTTGTGTTGATAAAAAAAATCAAACATGGTCAATATAAATTAGACGAAGGGAGTAGTATATAGTACTGAAAAAACTTTGTATGAGATGGTCTCATGTATGAAACGAATGTCGATAAGAGTAAATAGTTTGCCCCGAGAGTATATAGTTAGCTATTACAATTAACAAATGCTATTAATAGTAATAGTTATCATATATAACTATTACACTTAAATAATACTATTAATAGTAATAGTTATCATTTATAGTTAACTATTACAATTAACTTATACTATTAATAGTAATAGTTAATCTATATAGTATCTATTATAATTAACTAATACTGTTCATAGTAATGGTTAACTTATATTATAACTATTATAGTTAAACAATAATAATATTAGTTATTAACTTATATAGTAACTATTATGATTATATAATATTGTCAATAGTAGTAATTCACATATATAGTAATTATTATAATTACTTAATACTATTGATAGTTTTTTTTTTTTTTTTGAAAGGACTATTGATAGTATTAGTTAATCATAAATCATAATAGTTTCATATATATATATTTAACTATAATAGATAATTATATTAATTAACCATAAATATTTAAATATAATTATTAACTATAATAGTTGATAACTAATAAGTAGATATAATAGTTAACCATAATATTGAACTATTAATAGCTAAATATAAATTTTAACTATAATAGTTAACTATTATTGCATCTATTACTATTATAAGCAGTAGTTAAGTAATAGTAGTTAACTATTAATAGTAACTATTACTAATTTTTCCTATAACTAATAGTTAACTATAATAGTAACTATTACTATTTTAAGTATTTGTTATTATAATAGTTAACTATAATAATTACCCTATATAGTAACTAATATTATTAGCTAATAGAACAAAAATGAAAAGACGCTTATTAATTAATAAGGTGATGAGGTGGCTTCACCAAAAGCTAGATTTAGCCAACACTTGTTCACGTGGCGACTCCGTAGTTCTCTGCGTCGACTTTTAATATATACTCCCTCCGTCTCAGCTCACTTGAGACTTTTTGACCAAAATTGGTCAACTTAAGGTCGGGTTGACCAACACTTTATAGAAATATTTATGTTTCAAAAAACTTTTTAAAAATTGTTATTGAGAGGATTTTTAATGGTGGTCATTTTACATTTTTTTAATTTTTGTTCGGATCATAAATATTTCTATAAAGTGTTGGTCAAACCGACCTTAAGTTGACCAGTTTTGGTCAAAAGGTCTCAAGTGAGCTGGGACAGAGAGAGTATAGATTTATGAAAATAAAAGGGCATGATATCCATATGAAATATTGCATGTTTTATGTACATATAAGTTATAATTATTATGCAGTAGATTCCCCAATAAATGCAATAAACGTGAAAAGTTGCATAAAACACTATTTGCCTCACATTCTAAAACGAATATTACAATTCATGTCCCGACCCGCCTGCCCACAATTTATTTTTTTTTACTTTTTTTTGCCAATCAACTTTTTTTCTACGATATATTTTTTTTCATCAACAAATATAACACTCTTAATAAAGATTGTAATACTTTCTTTTCTTTCCTGAAAATGTAACAGTGTTTTGCTTTAGAAAAATGTAACAGTGTTTATTCATAAATATAGTCATTATTTTACAAAAAAAAAAAAATAATTAAAAATAACATAAGATTGACTTCAAAAATAATGTTACATTTTATAATAAATGAATGTAACATTTTTTTTCTTAATTGTATTTGTAACAGCAAAGAATGACCAACCATAATGTTGAAGAATCTTATGTAACTGATGAATTACTTCGTTCGCACGATCGTAAGAAGGATACGACCGTGCCAATGCATAAGTCTTTTTATCTTTATTAACTCCTACCTCTCCAAGTGCGTAGAAATAGTGGCGAAACCATAAAATTTTCACATAAGGTCAAAAAAATATCAGAGTAATTTTTGCATAAATTCGAAAGCATAAATTGTGGAGATGCAGAACTATTTTTTTTGTTTCAAGATTAAATACTAAAGTGTCACATTTCAAAATTCAACAGAGTCAGGTGACCCCATGACCTTATTGTGACTTCGTAACTGCGTTCAAGGAAGTAGCAAAAATACACAAACAATCTCAATAATTTTTTATAACTTCTAATAACTTATTCAGAAAATATATAATTTAAAAATAAATTATACATCCAATTAAAGTGAGTATTAGCTTTTATATATTTAAAGATATACTCCCTGCGTCCCTATTTACCTTACAAAAATGAGGCTTTGCACAAAAATTAAGAAAATGATTGTAAAGTTGGTGTGTTGTGAGTGTAGATAGTTAGTTGAGTGGGAGAGAGAAAGTGGGTAGAGAAAAGTAAGTGAATAGTTATTGTGAGTATGATAAATGGGTCCCAGTATTTAAAAAATGTTTAAAAGTTATTTTTTTTAGATTTTGTAATGTAAATAGGAACACCCTGACAAATTTTATAAAGTAAATAGGGACTGAGGGAGGGAGTAATTTTAAAAGGAGACATTTATCCAAATAGTGCATGTCAAACAAGCAACTAAGACACCTGACACCCATTGAGCTGTTTTTTTTTACTAGCAGCATTGAGCTGTTTTGAAACTTGGAAAATGACGACAACCTTTTTTCAAAACAGGAAACCCAATCGGCAGTTTCCTATCAAAAATAAATTACCACCTCTGCCCTCTCTACACAATAATAAAGGGTCAGATACGTCATTTAACTAGCACGTGCGTTATTTTGATACTATACCTGTCGCCTCCTCCCTCACCAATCCAAACAATGTGCACCTTGCAATGTTACCAATAATAGGTTTTGGGCCAGATTTGTTTTTTCATAATTCGGTAAAAGAACGCTATGGGCAAAAAATAAAGTTATAAAAAATCTTACTCATAAAATAAAGTGGCGATATTTTATTGGTTGCATCGATAATGGACCCGCCACATTTTAATTAAAAACACCAATAACATCATTACACCTAGGCTTTTGTGAGCAAGTTTTTGTGATTTTTTTGTGCCCCTAGTATTATTCTTCATAAAAAGTCTGTTTTTTAATATTAGTATTACCTTTAAACCCTCATCCTAAGGATTTCGAACCGCTGCACCGAGCGGTTAGCTCCACCCAATGGTTCGGATTGGAGCCACCTCATTTTAGCTCCACCCAACGGTTGATATGTGTCCAAACTCGGTGGGACCCACAAAAAATTGAAATCATCTTAGTCCGCACACCCAAACCGCTCGCCTATTGATCGGAGCCGTTGGGTGGAGGGGTGAAGCTAACTTGGATAGAGCGGTTCCGGGTCCTCAACCTAAAGCCTAAACTTTAAACCTAAAACCTTAAACACTATAGAAACAATTTATAACTTATGAAAAAAGTAGTTTTCCTCCAAATTTTTTTTGCATTTTAAAATATGCATAAAACTGAATGGCATTTTTTTTTTGGTATACACTTATCATAATATAAATATTAGTTGGTCTAAGTACAATTTCACGTTTTAAAATCAAGTGTTTACCACACAAACTTTCAATTTGGATAAGGGGAAATGACAATTTAGGGTCCAAAGTTTGTGGGGTGGGGGGGGGTGTGTGCCAATAGGGGTCTAATGTATCAATTTTGTCAATTTAGGGTCCAAAGTTAACAACATTAGTCAATTAAGGGTTTTTGGACTAAGTTGCAAAGAGAATCCAGTTAAGTAACAGAAAAACTTATCTGGAGTTAGTTTTGAATGTTCGCCTGGGCTGTCATTTCACACGCCCCTTATACAATTGACCCTAAATTTTCTTTCACTTTTATTATTATATTTTCGAATAATTTTAATTAATTCAAAAATAATAATAAATAAAATAATAAGCAAATAAAAAATTAAAGTGGTTTTTTTTTAAACCGCAAATAATGAAGTTATAAACAAGGAAAATTAATAATAAAAATAAAAATAATTTTATGAATAAAATAAAATAATTGGAATACTAATATTAATTCTAAAAAAAATAAAGTGGGTTTTTTTTTTTTTGGAATATAATTTTTTTACACTTTTTCCTTTTTAAAAATTATACTTTTTATTTTATAGTGGTTCTAATGAAATAAATATTTTTACTGTATTTCTTGAAAAAATATTTTCGGTAAATGACGTCTTAATTATTAGTTAATTTAATATAAAAAAGTAGTAAAATTTAATATTTTATTTTTTTTATTAATTTTCTTCATCTGAAATGACAATATGCTCATGCAAATAATCAAAACAAACTCCAGTTAAGTCCATGTCAAAACACGTGTGACTTAACTGGATTCCGTTAACAAAATCGTTAAAAAACCCCAACTTGCACAACTTTTGCAACTTTGGACCCTAAATTGACAAAATTGATACATCATACCCCTATTGGCACACACCCCCCAAACTTTGGACCCTAAATTGCCATTTCCCCTTTGGATAATAAACACTGAAGTTTGCAATATTTTTCAAAAAAAATGTGTTTATATGCCCGAGAAGAGAACTAAAGAGAGCTATCCATACAATAAAGAGATCACTTTACTTCTCCTTTTTTTTTTTTTTGGCTTTTATTCAATTGTATTAGTCTATCCATGGGAGTTTTTAGATAACATGCAAACCACAGTTGAGTAAATATTTAGTTTGATTTTATTTATGAAATCAAATATATAACTCAAATTAAGTGTACTAAATAGAAAATATTTTTCGCATGTAATTATTATTATACAAGTAATATGCATTAAAAGATACGGTTTTTAAAAATTGACAATTTAATTATGACAATTATTAAAAAAAAAAAAACTACAATAATTATTATGAGATGTGTGATAAAATTTGAGATGTAGATTGTAAAAATAAAATGCTCTTCCTATTCAGAAAAAATGTGCTATGTTGCTAATGTTGGTGATATGAATTAACTTTTGTGTTTTATAAATAAAATTGTAGTTTACGAGAAATTATGAATGTTTAACAATTATTATTGTGATTGGGTATATTATTGCCTCATAAAAATATTATATTTTTCTTTTTAATTAATTATGAAATAATTTTTTTACATTCGTTTTAGTGCATAACATGTTTTCATCATTTAATATAAAACATAATCTTTTAATATAAATAAGGTTTACACATCTCTTATTGTAAAACGAGTGTTTTATAAGACTAACGGATTAAGATAAATTCATCTAAAAATTCGAATATTCTGAATAAGAGACAAATGCAGCGCTTGGTTAAATTAAATTCGCAACGGTACAACATGAGTCGTCAAGGGAGACACTTGAATCCACGCGCTTTAAGTGAATGACTTCATTTGGAAAGTAATTTTGGATCAGGTTAGAGCACATTCTTCTTTACACTCCCTAGAATATTCTTTTCGCATAAATTCATTTTGGACCCTTAATGTTACACTTTGACCCACTTAAGTCTTCAGTATCTAATAAATATTTTGACTTTGACATTTTGTGTTTTTTTTTTTTTTTTCTTTGTTGTTGCAAAAGTCATTTGGGAAACTCCTCTCCTGCAAAAGTCAATCGACCCTTTGATTTTAGAGTTATGTCATTTTTATCGCTATGACATTTTAAATTTTTTATATTATTACCCTTATAAAAGAAACTTTTATCAATTCGATTCCATTTAGTTTAGAAAAAAATCACTATATTATAAATTAGGATTCAAACTCGAGATCTTATACAACCCTTTTTTTTTTTTTTTTTTTTGGCGGTAGAGCAAAACATATGCATGGCACACAATAAATTATACTCTCAAGGGCTATGACATTTTACATAATTACTTAATATATAAACCACGAACGCTAATTTGTTAGTAGATAGTATAATAATTAAGTCACAACATTATATCATATGAGACCTTAGTAAGAAAAGATTATGTGTTTGGTATTTCAGTTAAGAAAATGGAGTTGAATTAAGGCATTTTTAGCGTTGCATATACGACAAACAACATTTACTCTATCTTTATATATATGATTTATTTAAATGTTATTAAGATAAACTAGCTGGTAGCAATTACTCATATTCATTAATAAAATAATTTTATCCAAAAAATAATATGTCGTGATTTAGATAATATATCATGTGATGTAGTTTAATTTAATTTCGTATAACGATAAGAACTAGAATCAATAAACGATAAAGAAATAAAAGAAAGAATTTAATATATATTTGTTTCAAACAGAAAATACAATGGAAATTAAATAAAAAAAAAACTACATCAAATAGTGAAAATAATCAAAGAGTTTCGATATCCGCTAAACTGTAAGAGGCCATAAATTCAGGGATCGAATAATGTGATGGAAATTTTTGTGGCTTGATACCAAATTTTTTTCAAAAATAGTTGAAAAAAAAGGACAAGGGCTTGAATCTAAAGTGATGGGAAGATGAAGGTGAGTTATGAAGGTTGCCAAATAGATGTCACAATAATGAACTTAACCAACTTCCTAAAAATATGAATTTGACCAGCCAAAAACAGCATTCGCGTGACTTCACACGCTTCTGTGTCGTGTGGTCTTCTTTTAATTCTTATCACTATCAGACATATCGTTGTTTTTACTAGAGACTTTACAGGAGTAAAATCACAATGAAGTAAACATAAAATTAAACTCTTTTTTTTTTTTTCTTTTCTTTCAACGTGTATGTGTATTTTTTCTTAAAGTAAACTTGTATGTCTATTTTTTATTATTCCCTATGTCTCTAAATCGTGTCTAAATTTTATTTTAAGTGACTCATCTCATTTTTTTTTTTACAATCTAGTGACAAAGATTCATATATATTTTGTAATCTCCTTTTCAAACATTTAGTTTTGCAAGTATAAAGAGACCGGTAAAAAAAAAATTGAATTTTTTTTTCAAAAAAAATATTTAGGGGCAAAGTTATGTTAAAAAAAAGACACTCATTTTGGGACAAAGATTTCTTTAAAAAGACACTCATTTAAGAACAGAGGGAGTATTATTTATGTCTACTATATATTAATGTATTAAAATAAATTATAAAATTTCATCATATTTAAGTAGAAGATGTCTTGTTTGAGACGGTCTCACACATGAGATATGTCTCGATAAGAGAAGAAATGGGCTTGACTTGCCCCGCCCTCTCATAGGGGCAAACCATTTATTTTCTCAACGAGACCCGTCTCATGTATGAGACCATCTCACACAAAATTTTGTCATTTAAGATTTAAGAATTATATTACCTCTATCTTTAAACAATATTATCAGTTTTATTTGAATCAGATATTTACTAAAATTACTAGTATTTCATAATTTTTAATAAATTATTTAAGCACCATTAAAAATAATATTGAAAAACTCATAAAGGCTATATTTATATATATATTTTTTTAATATTATTGAAAGTGAAAATAAACAATATATTAGGAGCAAATGTAGTATATCTACTTCTTCTAAAAACTAGAATTAGAAAATGTAAATTTCTTATGTGAAATAAAAAAAAAAAAAAAAAAAGGTTTAGGTCTTGTTTGAAGGTGTATTTTGTTTCCTTAAGATTATTAGCAATTTACAAAAATAAGTACTTCCTCTCCATCTTTCCTCCTTTCTATTTTGATTTGTCCTAAAACAAATGTTGTATTGCTAAAAATATGATATGAAATTTAGTGATTTTCTTATGCTATCCATTTTAATAAACACATGCATTAAAATGTCATGGGAAATGCTATTCAACCTATATGAATGAATTGAGGCAACCAAGAAAAATAACTAACAGCTTAAAAACATTGACTTGTCAACTGTGACATATATTTAGAGGACAAAGTAAATATACTACTCCCTCTGTCCCTAAATGAGTGTCCAAATTTCAATTTAAGGGACATTGAAAATCTCAACTTTTTGAAAAATTTGATAACAACGATTTATATATAATCTTGTAATCTCCTTTTCAAACCTTTAGTTTTACACGTATAAAGAAACCGGTGAAAAAAATTTCGAAAAAAAACGTTTAGGGAGAAAGTTATGTTAAAAAAAGACACTCATTTAGGGACAAAGATTTCTTGAAAATGGACACTCATTTAGAGACAGAGGGAGTAATAACAAAATTATGACAAATCAAAACAAAATACTACTCCTTGCATTTCAAAATAAATAATAATAAAATTAATCAGTCATTTTGACAAAGAAAAGTAACCAGAGCCAAAGCCCAAAGATATAGTACACCACATTTTCACAGAGTACTTGTCTCTCATTGTTTAGATAGATAGACTTCATTTTTGGACTTAATAAACTGTTTTATCTTTACCGTCCCCAAACAACCAAAAAGAAAAAGAAAAATTAGAGACAAAAAAACGCGGCTGCTGTACAACACCAAAAACCGGACTCTTTTTCATTCCTGTTTAATTGCTTATCGAATTGAGCTACAGAAATCTCAAAAACACGATCGAAGCTTTAATTGTCCAATTTTGATCGGAGATCGGGTTGCTAACTCAAAAATAAATTATTCCTTTCGTGAATATTTCTATTATTCGGTTGGTGAGAAAATCCAAGCCGTTTGTATTCCGATCTTATTTGCTTCTGGGGAAATCCGTTGATGGGTTTTTTGGGTTTTCGATTGTCTGAATTGGGTAGATGGGATTTTGGAGTTTCGTTGCAGCTTTTGATAGATTTGAGTTTTGCGGTCCGAGAGGCCTTTTTATGTGTTTTGGGGTTTGATTTTAGTTTAATTGATTTTTTTTTATTTTTATTTTGGATGATATCTGTTGGGAGTAGGGATGCACGGAAGGGGTTAGGGTTAGGATTAGGGTTTGGAGTTGAAGGAGAGATGGAAGAGACTGAGCTGGAAGAAGGGAGGCTGGTTTCCACAACAATGTTGGTGATACCACAATTGACCCTGATGTTGCTCTCTCTTACATTGTAAGACAATCATTTTCCTTACTTTGGGCTTCGTATTAGTATTGATCTTTTGCTTCTACCATCGTTTTGCTTTAATTTCTAGGTTTTTGAATGGATGTTGGATTTGAGTTTGACTTATTTGTTATAAGCTCATAATTCATTTGTCTGATAAATATTGATTATTTTGTGGGTAAGCATTGTTATTTAACATTTTGGATTCAGGATTTTCTTTTTCTTAGATGCTATATTTTTATGAGTGAAAATAAGAAGCTGATATTGTTAATTCTGGATACTTCAACCGTCTAATCAGCAATTTCGCTGTAATTTCTTAGATTGTTGGTAAGCATTGTTGTTTGTGTGAATACCTAAATGAAACTCAAAGTAGGGTAAGTGTTTTAAGACCTAGTCTAGGTGACATGGAGTGTTGAGTTCAATTTAATTGTGATCAGGTAAACAGACTATTGACACGTAAATAGCTGTCAAGCGTATTTGAAACCTATTACCCACATTTTAATTCCATTAATAGAATCGCAATGAAATCTTAGTAGAATACACCGGCAGGCAGTAGATCAGACCCAGTAATAAAACTAAAATGTAGTTCCTTAATGCCATATATTCTTCAGCCTTTTACGGCATATTAGCTTACAGACAGTCGATATTTTCTGTTTTGAAGGATGAGAAACTTCATGACGTTTTGGGACATTTTCAGAAAGATTTTGAAGGTGGAGTTTCAGCTGAGAATTTGGGTAGGTCGAATTGATGTCCAATAATATTTCATAACTCAACGTCAGTGTAAAGTACTGATTTGGAAAATTCTTACAAACTTGCAGGGGCAAAATTTGGGGGATATGGTTCCTTTTTGCCTACGTATCAGCGGTCTCCTGCATGGACTCATCCTAGATCACCACCAAGAGTTTATAACCACAGCACATCCATATCTACAAGCAATTTGCACGTGGAGGTAGACATCTGTTGAGTTTGTTATACTTTGTCCCGCAACCAGTAAAGATATAAAATTTCATTAGGAAAAGTATAATGTTGTTTTCAACTAAGCTACCAAAATCAATGATCATTAAAGTATGGGATATATGATATGCTGTCAATTTTAATTATTTATTTTTGTCTCTGTTTGATCCAAGTCCGTAAATGAAATCTGAAACTTAAACTTTTCCAAAACAATCATTTTTGACTTGTAACGAGATAGATTTAGTATTTCCTTCAATGCCCGGGACTTGGATGGGTCTCGGTGGACCTTCAACTTCTAGTTTATATGAGCACTTTGAGTTTTGTTATCATACAGGGTAGTCGCCAAAACTCTGCAATTTTCATCCAGTGCATCTCAATTAACAAGAGCAGGACCATCTTCTTCAAATGCTCAGTCATTGCCTGCAAGGGGTCCATCTGCAAATGATATAGTTAAACAAGAAGTTTGCTTGTCATCTACTCGTCGTGATGAGGGTATCGGTTCAAAAAGTAAGGCTGTTAAAAAAAGTAAGCCTGTTAAAAAGTCTAGTAATGCTTCTGACCAGAAGACTCTGAAGGTTCGGATCAAAATGGGTTCAGATAATTTGTCAATTCGAAATAAGGCTGAAATCTACAGTGGGCTCGGCCTTGATGTCTCTCCGTCGTCTCTTCGCTGGAATGCAGTCCTATAGATAGTGAAGGATTATCTCGGGAAGCAATGATATTCCATATAAATCTTTGACAAGTATTGTTCAGGTGGATTGTCTTCACCAATCTTTCTTTTCTTCCACATGTTCTTATGAATTGGCTTAGGATTAATCAGGTAACTTTTATTTCTCCTGGGCAGATAATGACGTCTTTTCCAATGCATGGAAATCTGCTTCTATCCCCTCTTCCTGACGATTTAACATGCTTGACTGAAAAGGAGTTCAGGGAGGATAGATCTGGACCCGTTCACAAGTGGAGCCAATCAAGTACAGTTGCTGTTGTGAATGGATTTGATTCTGGCAGAGTTGACCAAAAAGTTTCCGGAGAGAAGAAGCCGAAGCCATTGGGGAGTAATCTTGTTCCAGCAGAATCCATGTGCAGCAATGGCTATGATGCTGGAAACAACGTTCATGTAACAAAGAAGGAAACAGACATTGATATTTTGGGTTGTGAAGAACTTGTTTCTAATGCTTTAAAGCTACCACTTCTATCGAACTCGAAATGTGATGTTGTCGACCTTGGAAAAGGCAATTCAAGAGATAATATATCTACGGTAGGCCATAATGGTGGGATGTTACCAAAAGAAGAATTATTGGAACCAATCTTCACCCAAGAGAATGGCCAGGTTGAGAAGCCTAGTAGAAGGGACAATTCAGTTAAAAAGTGGGAGAATAAGAGAGTGAAGTCGGATGATGAAGATTCAGTTCACTCTGTGAAAGGAGGCAAAGAAGATGATATTTCAGCCAAAGCCAATTCGAGTGCCTCTAAGACTCACAGAAGTGTTAAGACTGAACCTGTAGATCATCTAATCCCGAAGGCTGCCGAGAAAGCCAGATCTCTTGAAAATGACCGCTTGAAACTGTCACCTGTAAAAGAGGCATCATCTTCTGGCGGGAAGAGGAAGTCAAAAGGAAGTCAAACTCATAGTGCCCAACATGTGGGGATTCCAAACGACAGCTTAAAGAATGAATCATTCTGTGTCTAAAAGTAGAAAGAGCACTTATGTGAATGGTTACATGTGTAAAAGTGATGTGGAAGATTCAAAAAAGAAAGTGGGGTCACCAAAGAGAGATACAGAGAATTCTTTGGGGAACTTGAAATCGAACAGGAAGATAGTGAAAAGGCTTTGGAGGAGAAACCTTTTGGGAACAAGCCAAATGAATCTGCTATACTGGAAAAAAGCACATTAAAAGTTAACGACGGACCAAATGCAAGATTAGACGGGAAAAGAAATCAGAAGCCATCTACGTCAGTCTACCCGAGACCGGACAACATATGGGACCTTTCAATGGCAATGGAACTGTTTCTGATGCAGCTGTGACTGTGACTCCTGTAGTCAAAGAAGATTGGGTCTGTTGTGACAAATGTGAGAAATGGAGACTTCTTCCTCTGGGTACAAATCCGGACAGCCTTCCAGAGACTGGCTGTGTAGCATGCTTAACTGGCTGTAAGTTATTTTCAGAAATATCTTTGAACTTTTCTTCATGGGTTACGTTCTAGTAACAGTGAACCTAACTTCATATTTGGTAAGTGAATTTTTCTTTCTATAAAAAAATAAAAATAAATGAAGGTACAGCGGATATAGGTGGAAGCGTAAAGAAAAGTGAGAAGATAAGAAGAAGCACACGTAATAAGCTTAACAGCTCACTCAATATATTAATCAATACTCAAACTTTGAATAGCTTTGACGCCTATAAGTAAGCAAATAATAACTCATGCTTTCGTTGTTTCCTTTTGCCTGTTTGAATCAGTAAGCTACTATAACTAAGTACCAAATAGTTACTCCTTGGTGGTCCCTAAAGGCTAAACTACTCAAGCTAAAGTAATATGATAATTTCTCCTTGCGTTCACCCAAAAACACAAAACAAAATTTTCTTTCCTACATTTTATTGGTTTAAAAAGTAAGCCTGACATCATGAATGATTCATTTAAATTAAATTAGTTTATTTATTTTTTGGGAATTTATAGCTAGAATTTACAAATATATGGGACAAGGTATCAAAGGTTTTGGTAAAGATTAGTGCTTAGCTTTCTCTCTCTCTCTCTCTCTGGTGTGTGTGTGTGGTGTGTCACACATGAAGCCTGATAACCTACTGGGTTGTCATTTTTCTAGGCTGGAATGAATCGTGTGTAGTATCAGTCAGGAGGAGACAACAAAGGCTCTGATTGCCCTTTATCATGTCCCTGGTCCTGAGAACCTAAGCAGTGTGGGTGGTATTCTGCCAGGAGTATTCGCAGCTGATCCCCTTCAGTTTGACCCAAAGTACCAACACCTTGGTTTCACAGGATTTACCTGCTGGTGGAAAGAAAAAACA
>JAOWBW010000851.1:489129-538952 GCA_026119855.1 Campanula takesimana
TGATGATACTTGATGCATGATTACTTGAGTATTACTTGAATTGCATGATAACATGTCATGTAGTTGCATCTAATAGCTTACTGAGATTTATCTCACCCCGTTCCTTGTTTAATTGTTTTCCTTAGATCAAAGGAAGGCTAGTGATAGTGCGAAGTGAGGCTCGACATAGCCGGAAGCTTACTACGCAGGTGGTTATTCTTTTGAGGATCGTGGTCCTTTTACATTTTGAGTGAGGACGATGTATTATGGGTTATGTAACTCCTTATTTTGGGTAGACAGTTTTGTATAGTACTTGTTGTCTCTAGACATCTTGTAATGCCAGCAATGTGCTAGGCATGTTTCCGCTGTGTATAATCATGTTTGGTCTAAATTTTTTGTCTAGAACTCGTGGTGTGAGCTATCTTAGCTCCTTACTCTAGAGTATATATATATCATCATACACATTTGTTATAAACAGTTGTCATCCAGTTTCTTGTTAGTTTCTTGATTCTCGTTATTCACGCTCATCCAGGTTCGAGGTTCTATTAGGGGATCTCGGGGCCTAGGGGCGTGTCAGGGACATCTCTCATGAAGAGGGACAAATTCCATCTTGACTTATTACACTTCTCTTACATAGCTTCGATCATGCCAATCATATCCTTTATAATTACTTGGTTAAGAGTAATGTTTGAATAGTCAAACATGATCTCATTATGTGGAAGATCGTAATAATCTCAGGTCTAAGGATTCTAATGATATAACTATTAGAGTTTAATTATGACATTTTAACCATGACATAAAACATCATAGTTGGGTCATGTCCAGTATGTGTTCCCCAACACATACCCATAAGTTTAACTTGTATCCTATACACATGATCATCGAATTAACTTATACTAGTTCTTCATAAGTACTAGAGACGGAGATTATTATAATAAAACATGTAACAATAAAAATAAATCCAATCTCCTTATATAATGAAAACTAATAACAAATATTGTCAAACAACGCGCCAATAACATGCCTAGGGCATATACACCAACAGTGTCACGCCCCGGGTCCCGAGGTCCTATATGGTACCTCGAACTAGGTGCGTAAACACCCTACTATAAAAGGACATGATGCTTGCTAATACTATCATCATACATAAACCTGTATAATGTATACTAAACACACAACATCGGCTATACAAAATCCGGCACCATCTACGCTAATACCAACAAACAACACCTCAACAAGATTTTAGCTCAGAGATAACTTTACGCATGCGGAAGAATGAACGACTAGTAATATATACACACGGATGTGCTAAATTCCACAGTCAAAATGTCGCGACCCCGACCCCTCGGGCCGGGAACTCGCGAGCTGGACGTCGACTTACAACCATAACTCTAAAATACTGAAGATAAAAATTTCAATTTTTACCCAAAAGATTTTAACCCAAGGTTTTAGAAATCCAAGTTTAACAACACCATAAACTAATAGTATAAGCTCCACAAGCTCACACCAAAAATACAAAAGATTACAAATCTTAATGACGTCATTGGTGGTAAAACTATCCCCAAAAGGTTATACATTTAATAATGTAAACCGATCAATAACAACCTGCCCAAAATCTCAAACCTCTCGACGTCCTCCTCGATCCGCAAATCCTATCCTTTCCTCCTGGGGGGGGGTTTAAGGAAAAACAAAGATAAAAGAAAGGGGGTGAGATAAATCTCAATAAGTTACTAATGCAACTACATGACATGCTATGATGCAATAACAATAATAATAATCTCACATAGCACGTAGCAATTATCATTTAACAGATAGCAGCGGAAAATAAACAAGTAACAAAGGATACTGAGCCAAGGTTTCCCCAATAAAGGATATAAAATCTGATCACTGACGATAGGGCTGCATCGAAGAGCAGCATCATCATAAACAGCATCAAAGAGCCGATAAACCAATCAACGATAGCAGCATAATAGCTGAAGAGA
Source organism: Campanula takesimana (assembly GCA_026119855.1). Lineage (NCBI taxonomy): Eukaryota > Viridiplantae > Streptophyta > Magnoliopsida > Asterales > Campanulaceae > Campanula > Campanula takesimana. Next base: position 491,091 of record JAOWBW010000851.1, read on the forward strand.
AAACCCCGTACCGGAACCAATAACAAGGGGACAGTGACACACAGTCAAAGCCCGAAACCAATAGCTAAGTGCTCACAAAGGGGCTAGCTCATCTCACATCCAAGGCCAATCTGGAGAAGGGAAATAATGGGGCAAAACATGGTCAAGAATTATAATGGACTCAGCTCATTGCCTTTATAATCTTTCGCATCGCCCGAAACACACAAATACCAGCTGGACTTTCAAGTAAAGGCTAAGTAATAAAATACTAGCACGATAAACAACTAATGATTCCAAAGTAGGGAACCATTTCAAATAAATCACCAAAAAGGTGAACCATTCCAACGACACATCAAAAGATGCTCAACAATCAAAACGATACTCAATTAAATCCCATACCTATTTGTTCAAAGGAACCATTTGCCACATTAAAGTGTTCCTCATTTCCAAACAATAACCAAATTGATTCCACAACTAAATTGTTCACAACGGAACCAAAATCAAACATTAAAGTAATCCTAATGATCATTTTTAAGTATACTACAGTAGTACCCAAAATCTAGGCTAAGATTGCATCCCAGTCTTATACCAACAAAAAGGGAGTTCTTGGACACAACGGACCGATCATAAACGTTTCGTTATAGAATACCTACCAAAGGCTCATCACAACCTGAATCTGAATCCCACCAAATAAACCACCTCATCTCGTAGTACTCTAAAAGGGCTTTAAAACGATAGTTTACACGCCTAAAACGGGGTCCGATAAGAAAGTTACGGACTATCGAAGATTGAACGTAAAAAGAATGATTATCACAACAGGGGATGGGGGTGCGCGCGCCTCCCACACATAGGGTGCGCGCGCCTCCTGAAATCAGAAGGAATTGCCGCCAAAGAAAATATGAGGGTGCGCGCGCCTCATAGAAAGGGTGCGTGCGCCTCCCTTCTAAGTTGGAAAATCAAGGTTGGAGGAGAGGAGGGTGGCGCGCGCCTCATACGCAGGGGATGCGCGCGCCTCCAGGGAAGAACAACAAACCCAGATCTTCCTTCCTGGGTTCTTACCCGAAAATCAAGACAATTTCACCATTTTCATCCCCAAATTCAAAGCTAGCACTACCAAGTAGTAACCCAATGTACCCAAACCATTTAGAAGCCAAAAAGGACCCTAGAACATCGTCTGGACAACCCCCAATCAGGGATGATTCAAATACCAAAATTTTACAACAAATGAACAAAATGTAGATCACTCTCAAATTAACCCAAGAAGCAATAAATGGCATTCTTATCATCATATAAACATGGAATGACATTTCTAGCATAAAATGGGGGAAAGTAACTTACTCGGATTTTCTCGAAGTTGCCGGAACTCGAATATTTTTAGCCCTCTACGATCCTAACGACGATCTAAACAAGTTTCATGATTTAAGAAATGAGAAATAATGAGAGGAAGAGGAAGGAAATGAAGAGAGAAGGAAGAGAGAAAAACTTACCTTTGCTATGGAAGAGAGAGAGAGAAATGAGCTGGGAAAAGAAATGAGGGAGTAGGGTGATGGAAGAGGTGAGGGAGAAGAGAAGGAGTAGGGAGGGAGTAGGGGGAAATTATTTCAAAAACTTACACTTAGACCCCTTCCCCATCTACTAACACAAATACTTACACTCCCCACTAACAATTAAGACCCCACAATGCTACACTAACCCAAATGACCCAATTAAAATGCTAGACATAAATTATTATAACACATAAAATGCACACATAATTCATTAATTAAAATAATAATTAAATAAATAAATGAGCAAATAAATAATAATAATTATTTATTACTAATAAAATAGAGCCTAGTTTTCGGGTCGTGACATTCACTCCCCCTTAAAGAAAATTCGACCCGAATTTTAACGAGACTTACCCGAAAGACCAAATAGCTACGGATACGATAGTTCCGCCATTTCTCAAATTCCTCAATTGTCCAATCTAACCCACTAAAAGGTAACCTTAAATAATGCTTACGATAACACCACCTCTCGAACCGAAATCATTCCATCATTATCTTCATTACTAATCAAAATCCGTACTCAAAATCGAAGAATCCAAATTATTTCCACCCATAATTCTCGAGATATCTCAATCTCGGCCTTATTCATAGCCTTAACTACACCGCAAAGGTACTTCCATTTGTAAATCGCATACTTAGTATTATTCCCAGAAATTCAAAACATTACCATCTCGAGCTAAATTAGCTTTTAAAATATGAAAGGCTAAAGAAATTTTCCATCCCCATAATATTCACCAAAGGCTATATCTCTAAGGATTCCCATTATAGTGCTCTCGCTCTAGGTAGCACCTTAAACTAGAGGTGTAATATAAACCCAAAAATTTTGATACAAAATGTTTCACTTAAATCTACGCCATAATATCATCGTCATAACACTCCAATCCTTGAAAGCCTAAAATAGTTACGAATACTCAATAGTCCGAAAATGATCTAAATTTTATCTTCAAGGGATTTCCTCTAACTCCCTTTTTAGTTAATACTCTGTGCTCATATACCCAAGGAAATCAACAAATCTCAAATCTTCAATAGCTAACCCAAGTTAGTCTTTCACGCATACATTTATTAACCTAATGATACTTAGGCTCAATAGTACTACCATCATAATAAGCCAATTAGCTAGCAACGTTCCGACTGACCCAATACCAAATCATGCTATTCCTTAATTATGCCCAAGTATTGACACTCAACTTTCTTCACATACCCTTGATCCAATTCGGGAAACGCCACCAAGAAGGGATTTAGAACCATAGAACCACTATCTAACCAAAATTTCAAAATGCCTTCAACATAGATTGAGAAATTATTACTCTCCCAAAATGTACTTAGTCCTTTCTAACTTAACACGCTTATCACCAATAATGATCATAACTCCTACAACAAAACTCATCACCCATAACAAATCGTACACCTCTCCATACTAATCCATTCCGATGCATTCACGGAGATGTACTAAAAGTGACCAAAATTTTTCCTCAAGGGATCCTCATTGAATCCTCAACTCCTATACCCCAACCGATACAATAAGGATATTGATCTAATTATTAGCACTACCACCTTGTACCAAAACAACTCACTTTAACCCAAGTTCCTCCCCAACATTAGGCACTATTCAGAGGAAAATAGAAATCTTACAAATGACACATACACCCAACCAATCGGTATAGACATCCCATTGGCACCTACCTAAGTTATATACTCAAATCCCATTTAAGAAAAGATGAGCATAACTCTACCCAAGGAACGGCCTCAAAACAATTTTAGGCAAAAGGGAAGAGAGGATATAACAATTTTCCTACAACAATCGACTAAAGCATGACATTTACCTTCTCAAAATGACATCAAAATCTTATAATAGCAATATGACAAATTTAGCAGGTAAGTTATATCTACCTCTAAGCACAACATGAGCACATAAGACTCCCTCAGATATCCTACACTCCTCCATAGGAGTAGACACTGACAACACATAAGTCAAAGACTCAGGAGAAATAAATGCAACTAAATGCACATAAACATGAGAATGCGATGATCCTAAAATGCACGCGCTCGCTCTCTCGACACAAAATTAATACCTCCTGAAACTGATGAATCACCCGTTGAGTGCTGATTGATTGCAAATACTCTACCCGAAACCTTGGGCTTCCCCGAAGCATCCCTCTTCTGACCCTGTGGTATTCCAATTCCTGTCCCCGATGACTGAACTCTAAACCTCGGACAATCTTTAACGAAGTGTCCCAACTGACCACACTTCACACATTTTCCTGCTTCTTCCCAACACTTATCTTCTAAATGTCCTTTCCTCTGACAGTAGCTGCAGACTTTCCCATTTCGCGTCCCCTTATTAGAACCTTGATTTCCTACTGTTGGTTTCCCTTGAAGTTGCCTTCTGAATCGAGTTTGCACTCCAGAATTACCTCTGTTATCCGAAGGTTGCTGTTGTGACTTACTCTGCCCTCCTTTTGCTTACCCGGTTAACCATCTCAGTCTTCCTTTTGTGTTCCCCAATATCCTGCTCAATCAAGTAGGCTCGATCCACCGCATCCTGATAAGTCTGAATCCGCTGTGCTATAACCTGAGTCCGGATGGATGTCTTCAAACCCCTGATCAATCTCATCGCTTTCTGATCCTAGGTCCGCACAAGGTATTCACAACACCTGGCTAATTCTGTGAACTTAGCTGAGTACTGTGCTACTGACATCATGCTTTGCTCCAAGCTGAGGAACTCGATCTCTTTCCGTTGTTTTGACTCACTAGAAAGATAAAATGATCCTTGAATTTCCACACGAACCACTCCCAAGGATATGGTACAAGAGTCGCATCCCAACTGGTCTTCAGTGCCTTCCACCAATGTTCCGCAGCCCCCACGAGCTTATAAGCTGAAAACAGAACCCTATCCTCATCAGTGCAACCAAAGACATCGTAGATTTTCTCCATCGATTCTATCCATAGCTCGGCCTTCTTCACATCAGGCTCACCGTCGTACTCACTTGGTTTCAACTTCAAGAACTGCTCCCACCCATATCACGGAGGTGCTACATGTTCCTCTCTCGGCCCTTGGTCATGAATTGCTTTCACACGGCCGCTTCAAACCTGCCCTGAAACACTGCACGGTTTTCTTCCCTTAGACCATTAAGATTCTGAGTCCCACTGATGCCTTCACCAGCTCTTCTTCTAGCCATTTCAAACAAATACCTGCATAAAATACTCATCGTTACTCACTCCGAACACAACTACCCTCCTAGGTCATTCTAGTCCACCTATACTTATACTTAGAGCTAAACCATAGCTCTGATACCAACTGTCGCGAACCGACCCCTCGAGCCGGGAACTCGCGAGCTGGACGTCGACTTAATACCATAAACTCTAAAATACTGAAGATAAAAAATTCCATTTATTACCCAAAAGATTTTAACCCAAGGTTTTAGAAATCCAAGTTTAACAACAACCATAAACTAATAGTATAAGCTCCACACTCACAACAAAAATACAAAAGATTACAAATCTTAATGACGTCATTGGTGGTAAAACTATCCCCAAAAGGTTATACATTTAAATAATGTAAACCGATCAATAACAACCTGCCCAAAATCTCAAACCTCTCGACGTCCTCCTCGATCCGCAAATCCTAATCCTTTCCTCCTGGGGGGGGTTAAGGAAAAAACAAAGATAAAAGAAGGGGTGAGATAAATCTCAATAAGTTACTAATGCAACTACATGACATGCTATGATGCAATAACAATAATAATAATCTCACATAGCACGTAGCAATTATCATTTAACAGATAGCAGCGGAAAATAACAAGTAATAAAGGATACTGAGCCAAGGTTTCCCCAATAAAGGATATAACAATCTGATCACTGACGATAGGGCCGCATCGAAGAGCAGCATCAATAAACAGCATCAAAGAGCCGATAAACCAATCAACGATAGCAGCATAATAGCTGAAGACCCCGGTACCGGAACCAATAACAAGGGGACAGTGACACACAGTCAAAGCCCGAAAACCAATAGCTAAGTGCTCACAAAGGGGCTAGCTCATCTCACATCCAAGGCCAATCCGGAGGAGGGAAATAATGGGGCAAAACAATGGTCAAGAATTATAATGGACTCAGCTCATTGCCATTATAATCTTTCGCATCGCCCGAAACACACAAATACCAGCTGGACTTTCAAGTAAAGGCTAAGTAATAAAATACTAGCACGATAAACAACTAATGATTCCAAAGTAGGGAACCGTTTCAAATAAATCACCAAAAAGGTGAACTATTCCAACGACACATTAAAAGATGCTCAAACAATCCAAAACGATACTCAATTAAATCCCATAACCTATTTGTTCACAAAGGAACCATTTGCCACATTAAAGTGTTCCTCATTTCCAAACAATAACCAAATTGATTCCACAACTAATTGTTCACAACGGAACCAAAATCAAACATTAAAGTAATCCCTAATGATCATTTTTAAGTCTACTAAAGTAGTACCCAAAATCTAGGCTAAGATTGCATCCCAGTCTTATACCAACAAAAAGGGAGTTCTTGGACACAACAGACGATCATAAACGTTTCGTTATAGAATACCTACCAAAGGCTCATCACAACCTGAACCTGAATCCCACCAAATAAACCACCTCATCTCGTAGTACTCTAAAAGGGCTTTAAAACGATAGTTTACACGCCTAAAACGGGGTCTGGATAAGAAAGTTACGGACTATCGAAGATTCAACGTAAAAAGAATGATTATCACAACAGGGGATGGGGGTGCGCGCGCCTCCCACACATAGGGTGCATGCGCCTCCTGAAATCAGAAGGAATTGCGCCAAAAGAAAATATGAGGGTGCGCGCGCCTCATAGAAAAGGGTGCGTGCGCGTCCCTTCTACAGTTGGAAAATCAAGGTTGGAGGAGAGGAGGGTGCGCGCGCCTCATACGCAGGGGATGCGCGCGCCTCCAGGGAAGAACAACAAACCCAGATCTTCCTTCCTGGGTTCTTACCCGAAAATCAACACAATTTCACCATTTTCATCCCCAAATTCAAAGCTAGCACTACCAAGTAGTAACCCAATGTACCCAAACCATTTAGAAGCCAAAAAGGACCCTAGAACATCGTCTGGACAACCCCAATCAAGGGATGATTCAAATACCAAAATTTTACAACAAAATGAACAAAATATAGATCACTCTCAAATTAACCCAAGAAGCAATAAATGGCATTCTTATCATCATATAAACATGGAATGGCATTTCTAGCATAAAAATGGGGGAAAGTAACTTACTCGGATTTTCTCGAAGTTGCCGAACTCGAATATTTTTAGCCCTCTACGATTCCTAACGACGATCTAAACAAGTTTCATGATTTTAAGAAATGAGAAATAATGAGAGGAAGAGGAAGGAAATGAAGAGAGAAGGAAGAGGGAAAAACTTACCTTTTGCTATGGAAGAGAGAGAGAGAAATGAGCTGGGAAAAGAAATGAGGGAGTAGGGTGATGGAAGAGGTGAGGGAGAAGAGAAGGAGTAGGGAGGGAGTAGGGGAAATTATTTCAAAAACTTACACTTAGACCCCTTCCCCATCTACTAACACAAATACTTACACTCCCCACTAACAATTAAGACCCAACAATGCTACACTAACCCAAATGACCCAATTAAAATGCTAGACATAAATTATTATAACACATAAAATGCACACAAAATTCATTAATTAAATAATAATTTAAATAAATAAATGAGCAAATAAATAAATAATAATTATTTATTACTAATAAAATAGAGCCTAGTTTTCGGGTCGTGACACAAAATACAAGCACCATAGTTCTACTCAAAAGATAACAGTATTTACATAACACTGTACAAGCACGGCCTTGCCAAAAGCAAAATACTTAACACTGTAAATAGCTATCCCAAAAGACAACTACCTGAAGCTCCACACCGACCTAAGAACTCAACGATGTGCTTCCCCGGCCTTACTGCGATCTAAGGAAAACAACAATGAAATAAACGGGGTGAGATAAATCTCAGTAAGTTACTAATGCAACTACATGACATGCTATCATGTACATAATCATATCAAATGAGAATTCTTAACACAATCATATAACATATAACATGTGCGGCTAACCTAACTCATAACACAGCACATAAGGCTGAAAGAAACACATTACAAAGGATACTGAGCCAAGGTTCAACCCAAAAGGATATAATAATCTGAACAGCATCAACAGAGCAGCATCAATAGCTGAAGCAGGGGTTCCGATACCAAACAACAACAAGAAAAACGGGGGGAAAAGGACACAAAGTCATAATCCAAAACGTGTAGCTAGAATACTCACACAAGCGAGCTAGCTCATCCCAACCAAAGCCATCTGAAAGGGGTAAAAAGGGTTACCGGTGAAGAACATTATAATGAACTTGGCTCGGGTGTCATTATAATTTCTACCACTGCCCGACTCAACGAAGTAATACCAGCTGGACTTTTCTAACTATTGCACAATCAGTATATGATTCCAAAATAGGAAACCATACCAAGTACATCATAAAGATGATAAACTGCTCATAAAGAGCCCAACAACCATGTGCATTAGAAAAATTTCTCAAACAAAGGATTTCAAAGTAGGAAATCCCACAAAAGCATCATAAAGATGTAAACAACACCAAAATGAACCCAAACGGTTACACATTTCATACTTAATCACAAACGGACCATTCCTTTTAACATAGGATTCCAAAGTAGGGAACCCTAACAAATACATCATTTCCTCAACAAATATAACCATACGCAAATACCCATCAACCATATGGCACATAAAGTGTCCATCATAACACAATCATTCTAAATTAGAGTCCATAAGTATTACACCCCAAATAAGTAGTAGGGTAGGTCATATTGTACCTAGTCACATTATACACCTCGCGTATATTCTCAATTAATAGTCGAATACATTTATGCCACATATTGTGCTTCGTAATTATTTCTGTCAATTTAATCGTATTAATCATAATTTAATTAAATCATAATTTATACTTTTACTAGTCCCTATTTTTCTTAGGAACTCATTTATGGGACGGGATACTTTTATTACACCTTATATAGTTTCGTTGAGTATTTTACTCATTTTGGATAGTAATTATTATTTATAGCACCGCTACTTCACCGTCTCAAAATTACTATCATAGTTCCCGTTTTTATTATTTGGGTCAATTTAATTAATTAAAATGTGTATGGAATCACATATTAACAAAAATAATAATTAGTACCAATACTACCCATAAAGCAATAATTGACAATAAAAGTATCATATATAGCATGTATGAACATTACTATAATTAAAAGGGAGTAGTAACTTACCTACTACGGAAATAATATTGAAGAAATTATATTTTAATCGGCTAGAAATGATCTACTCTACTCCATGAACATTTTGATGAAGTCGGATTTTAGATCGGATGGTTAATGAAACATAGAAATTGAAAAATATGGGTGAAACCCTCGTTTCTTCGACAGAGCACAGAGAGAGACGGTGTAGTATTTGTTTGTTTGGTATACAGAGACTTCAAGAGGTCTTTCACCTCTTTATAAAATTGAAATTTTCACTTAGGCTCCTCCAAGTTTAACTATGAACACATAAACCTTTTAACAATTAATTTGAAACAATTGCCCCCTAAAATTTTAACTTTAACAAATGACCTCCTTATCTTTATTTTTATACTTTTAATTAAATTCTAATAAATATTAAATTAATTAATTAACTCTTGTTAGTTTTTAAATATTCATTAGCTAACTCAAATTAGCTTATTAACATACTTTATTCAGTCAAATGTGTCATTAAAAATATTAAAAACTAACACATAATAAATCATATAAACAATGCAATGCATGAAATTAATATGCAACACACGCCACACACCTGTGCTCAACCTATGACCAAAATGGTGTCGGGTTTTAGGGTCGTCACAGTCACTCCCCCTTAAACAAAATTCATCGTGAATTTTAAATTTACTTACCGAGATGATCAAACAACCACGGATACTTTCGTTCCATCTCTTCCCGAAGTTCCCAAGTTGACTTTTCGACATTATGGTTCCTCCATACCACCCTAACAAGTGGAATACTTTTGTTTCTCAACTCCTGAACTTTAGTATCGATCACTTGAATTGGTTGCTCAACATAAGACATATCCGTCTCAATATTTCCGGTACTTTCGATAACACGTGAGATGGTCATATAAATATTTTGTCAAATCTGAGTTGTAAGCTAGCTGTCTCGATTAGCTTTATTGAACCTTCAGAACCCAGAACCTTTGCTTTTTCGACTTCGTTCCAACATATTGACGATCTAGACATCCACCCATATTGTGTTGTAGAGACATCTCAATACTCAGCCAATAACTGTTATTATAATCAAATTCCGCTAAATAGTAAGCTCATACATCAGCTGTACAGAAATCAACTTCACATGCCCTATCAATCTCTTGTATCAGAAATTTACGAGGTTAAAATTCAATTTACTACTCAAAGCACTCTGATTGGCTAGCCAAAATCAAGATGTAAATTGAGAACCCATGTCTAATACCATACTCATAGACACCCCATGAAATCAAACAATCTTTTGACATATAAAGAAGCAAACTGAATTAATGATTGTATCATCGAAACATATAAAGTGAGTAGACTTAGTAATCAATCCACTATAAATCAAACAATATACGTGGTAACCCTACCATAAAATTCATTGTGATATGTTCATATCCATTCAATAATCTCAAAGGATTGTAACAAATATGTTGATTACTGATCCTCCGCTTTCGCATGCTGGGAACTCAAGGATTTAGATACATACTCAAAAGTTTCTCGTTATATGTTATTCAATCAGATGTGGTTCTTCAAATTCATCTCGATATAGTTTGTTTCCACTTGGATGTATAGTTAACTTGGTAACTTAAACCTCTACAAGAATCTGTTGTTTAAATTCCACTATGTGTGTTAAATTCCAGTATGTGTTGGATGCATGCTCTGCTGTAAAATGTTAAAGATGCCATTACTACTCAAGGCAAAACCAGGGTTGTCACGACCCGAAATCTAGGCTCTATTTTATCAGTAATAAATAATTATTATTTATTTATTTACTTATTTATTTATTTAAATTATTATTTAATTAATAATTTATGTGTGCATTTTATGTGTTATATTAATTTATGCCTAGCATTTTAATTGGGTCATTTGTGCTAGTGTAGAAGTGTTGAGTCTTATTTGTTAGTGGGGAGTTTATTTGAAAGGGTAGTATTAGGGGGAGGGGCCTTAGTGTAACATTTCAAATAATTCATCTTCTCCCTACTCCCTCCCTACTCTCCTCCCTCACCTCCCTCACTCTCACACTCCATCTCCTAGCTCATTTCTCTCTCTCTCTTCCATAGCAAAGGTGAGTTTTTTCTCTCTCCCCGCTCTCTTCATTTTAGCTATCTTCCTCTCATCTTCTCTCATTTCTCTCTATACAAAATGTGTTTAGAGCGTCGATAGGATCGCGTAGAATCAAGAAATTTTCGAGTTCCGTCAACTTTCATTATTTTCAAGTAAGTTGCTTTTCCCCCTTTTATGCTAATAATGTTTCATATTTAACTCCCTTGATACTCTTGTTGATATATGTAACCTCTTTGTTTGATTTGGAGTTGATTGGTATTTGGTTCATCTTTTGTGATTTTGGGCTTTTGGATCACTCCTTGGTTTAGGTTGTTTTAAGGTTGTTTATGGGTCATTTCTAGGTTCCTAAGTGGTTGGGTACCTTGGTATTGTTATTTGGAAGTATTGGCTTTGAGTCATTTGAGTTTTGGTAAAGAAATGGAAATTTTAGGTTCATTCCCGAATTGAAGAACCAGGTGAAGTTCTGGGTTTTCGTTGAAGACGATAGGAGGCGCGCGCCCTCTTCCATATGAAGCGCGCGCACCCTCCCCCTTCCAATTCTTGATTTCCTTCTGATGCAAGGAGGCGTGTGCCCCCCTTTTGGTTGAAGCGCGCGCACCCTCATCCCTTGAATTCTAGCATTTCCTTCTGATCATATGAAGCGCGCGCCCTCTTCCCTATGAAGCGCGCGCACCCCTCCCTCCCCTGTTCCAAATTGATTTGTTTTTCGTGCTATCTTCCGAAAGTCATAACTCTCTCGTCTGAACTCCGATTTAGGTGTATAAAACTATCGTTTTAAAGCTCTCCTTGAGCTCTTAGAGATGAGTGAGTAGTTGTAGTTGGATGCCTAGAATTGAATTGGATCCTTGTGATTGAATGTGTTATAGTAATTGAGTATTCTTACTTTGGAAGTATTGGAACACCTTTATTGTGTATTGTTGGTTCATTTCATCTTCTTGGTGATTATTTGGCATGATTCCCTACTTTGGAATCCATGGCTATTTATCGTGCTAGTATTTTATTACTTGGCCTACGTTTGAAAGTCCAGCTGGTTATTTGTGTTTGTTTCGGGCGATGCGAAATATTATAATGGCACGGCCAAGTCCATTATGATGTTGACCATTGTTTTGCCCCATTATTACCCTCCTCCAGATTGGCCTTGGATGTGAGAAGATCTAGCTCCTTTGTGTGCATTTTAGCTTTACTTGGAGCATGACTTTGTGGCATGTCTCCCGTCCCTTGTGACACTTCATTTGGTTATTGGTTCCAGTACCGGGGATTTCTCTTCAGCTTTCATGCTATTATGAAGATGATGATTTGTTGATTATTGAAGCTGCGCAGCGACCTTTATTTGGTTCTATCGGTTTGGAAAACCTTGGCTATACCCTTTGTTATGTGTTTATTTCCGCTGCTATCTGATATATGATAATTGCTATGTGTTATGTGAATTATTATTTATTATCACATCATAGCATGTCATGTAGTTGCATTAGTAACTTATTGAGATTTATCTCACCCCCCTTTTTCTTTTGTCTTTGTTTTTCTTAAACCCCCCCCCCCCGGTGGAAAGGATTAGACTCGCTGATCACGAGACAGGACGTCGAGTGGGTTCGATCTTTTGGGGCAGGTTGATATTGGTGGGTTTACATTATATAAATGTGTAACCTTTTTGGGATATTTGTACCAAACATTGACGTCATTAGGATTTGTATATTTTATAACTTTGGCGTATAAGCTTATGGAGTTTATACTAGTTTAATTATGTTGTTCTAGTTGGATTTCAAAACTTGCGTTATCCTCTTTTGGTATAAAAAAAATTTTTATCTCCATTATTTTGAAGTTTATTGTTTAAGTCGACGTCCAGCTCGCGATCTCGGGCCCGCGGGGTTCAGGGCCGCGATAAGTTGGTATCAGAGCTATGGTTTGGCTCTAAGTATGAGTCTAGGTGGACTAGTATGACCTAGGTGGGTAGTTGTGTTCGGAGTGAGTAACGGTTGATGTCTTATGCAGGTAATTGTTTGAAATGGCTAGAAGGAGAGCAGGTGAAGGCTCTAGTGGAGCACAGAATCAGAATGACTTAAGGGAAGAGAACCGGGCAATGTTCCAAGGAATGTTTGAGGCCGCTATGAAGGCCATTCATGATCAAGGGCCACGAGAAGAGCATGTGGCACCACCGAGATATGGGCTAGAGCAATTTCTGAAACTGAAGCCAAAAGAGTTTGACGGTGAGCCGGATGTCAAGAAGGCTGAGATGTGGATTGATTCTATGGAGAAAATTTATGATGTGTTTGGGTGCAAGGACGAGGATAGGGGGTTCGCGGCTTATAAGCTTGTGGGTGCCGCCGAGCATTGGTGGAAAGGAGTTAAAGCTAGTTGGGATGACACTCACACGGTTTATGCATGGGAATTGTTTGTGCGGAAGTTCAAAGAGCATTTCATCCCGGTAGTGGACCAGAACCGAAGGGAGATCGAGCTACTCAACTTGGAGCAAGGTTTGTTGTCTATAGCTCAGTACTCGGCTAAGTTCACAGAATTAGCCCGTTATTGTGACTATCTCGTGAGGACCGGGGAGCAGAAAGCTATGAGATTCATCCGGGGTTTGAAGACTTCTATTCGCACTCAGCTTATAGCCCAGAGGATTGTGACATTCCAGGATGCGGTGGACCGAGCCTATTTGATTGAGCAAGATATTGGGGAACATAAGAGGAAGACCGAGGTAGCTAACCCGAGTAAGCAAGGAGCGCAGAGCAAGTCACAACCAAGGATTGATAACCGAGGTAACTTTTGGGGACAATCTCAGTCCCGAGGGCAACCGATCCCAAGGAACCCGGGTGCCACTTCTGGGAACCAAGGGAACCAAAATAGGAGACTTTGTTCGTATTGTCAAAGGGAAGGTCATTCAGAGGACCGGTGTTGGAAGAAGCAGGGAAGGTGTACCAATTGTGGTCAAATGGGTCATTTTGCAAGGGATTGTACTAGAGGCAGAGGTCAACCGACTGGGGTAGGAGCTGGGGCTCCACAAGGTCAGAAAAGGGACGCTACGGGAAAGCCCAAGGTCCAAGGGAAAGTGTTTGCAATGAATCAACAACAAGCCACAGATGATCCTACAGTTATTGGAGGTATTATTTCTATATCTAGTGTGAGCGCACGAGCGTTAGAAGATCCAGGATCATCTCATTCATACATTTCTGTGCAATTTGATTCTTTACTAAATGCTGCATCTGAGTCTTTGCCCTATGTGCTAGAGGTGTCGACCCCTATAGGAGAATGTTTGGTGACCGATAGAGTCTTCCGTGCTTGTGACGTGCTTATATGTGGTCATGTCTTGTGTGCGGACTTGGTAGTCCTTCCTATTCAGGACTTTGATGTTATTTTGGGTATGGATTGGTTGAGCAAGTTTCATGCCTCTGTTGATTGTCGTAAGAAAGTTGTTACTTTTTCTATTCCCGATGTGACTAAATTTGTTTTTGAGGCTATGCCTTTGGGTAAAAATATTCGTGTGATTTCCTATGTGAAAGCGAGAAAATTATTGCACCGTGGTTGTGAGGGGTATTTGGCTAGTGTTCTTGATACTAGGAAAGAATCCCCTAGTTTGGAGAGTGTTCGGGTAGTTAGAGAATTTCCCGATGTCTTCTCTTCTGAATATGATATGCCTCCAGATCGTGAGATAGAATTTTGTATAGATCTCTTACCGGGGACTGCTCCGATTTCAAAGGCACCATATAGGTTGGCTCCCGCAGAATTGAAGGAACTAAAGGTCCAGTTGCAAGAGTTTCTTGATCGAGGGTTTATCCGCCCTAGTGTTTCCCCGTGGGGAGCACCGGTTTTGTTGTGCGGAAGAAAGATGGTTCGTTGAGATTGTGTATCGATTACCGAAAGTTGAATCAGGTTACGGTGAAGAACAAGTTTCCTCTACCGCACATTGATGATTTATTTGATCAGCTTCAAGGGTCCGTTGTGTTTTCCAAGCTTGATTTGAGGAGTGGGTACCATCAGTTGAAGATTCGATCGGAGGATATTTCGAAGACTGCTTTTCGCACTTGGTATGGTCATTACGAGTTCTTGGTTATGCCGTTTGGGTTGACTAACGCGTCGGCCGTGTTTATGGATTTGATGAACCGGGTTTTCCATCCTTATCTTGATTCGTTCGTGGTGGTCTTTATTGATGATATACTCGTCTACTCTAAATCTCGAGAGGAGCACGAGCAGCACTTGAGGACAGTCTTATCCATTCTTGCGAGGGAGAAATTATTTGCGAAGTTTAGTAAATACCAATTTTGGCTCGAGAAGGTTTCTTTTCTGGGCATGTGATTTCTAAAGATGGGATTTCGGTGGATCCTTCAAAGATTGAAGCCATAGTGGATTGGAAAAGACCCGAGTCAGTGACCGAGATTCGTAGCTTTCTGGGTTTGGCCGGGTATTACCGAAGATTTATTGAGGGGTTTTCGAGGATTGCTACTCCGATGACTCAGTTGACCCGGAAGAATGTCCCGTTTGAAAGGACCGAGAAATGTGACAAGAGTTTCGAGGAATTGAAGAAGAGGTTGACTACCGCACCGATCTTGACCTTGCCTAATGGGAATGATGATTTAGTAATTTATAGTGATGCTTCGAAAGAAGGTTTGGGTTGTGTTTTGATGCAGAACAGGAAGGTGATTGCCTACGCTTCGAGGAAGTTGACCCCTAGTGAGCAGAATTACCCGACTCATGATATGGAGTTGGCGGCGATAGTCTTTGCGTTGCACAAATGGAAGCACTACCTTTATGGGGCGAAGTTCGAGATTTTCACGGATCACAAGAGTTTGAAATACCTTTTCTCCCAGAAAGAGTTGAATAATAGACAACGCCGATGGATGGAATTGTTGAAGGATTATGATTGTACGATTTCTTATCACCCGGGAAAGGCGAATGTGGTAGCCGATGCGATAAGTAGAAAATCTTATGCGGCTTCGATGATGGTTCGGGAATGGAAAATGCTTGAGGATGTGCGAGATTGGTCTCCTATTGAATCGAGACATGGGGCGATTTTTGTGAATATTAGGGTATCTCCGACCCTAATTCAGAGGATAAAGGAAGCTCAGAAAGAAGATCCCGAGTTGGGGAAGATAATGGGTAAATTGAAAGAGAAGAACTTCGAGGATTTTTCTGTTAGCTCGAGTGGAGTTTTGACTTTCCGTGATCGTTTGTGTGTACCCGATGTTGGTGGAATAAAGAGGCAAGTTTTAGATGAGGGTCACAAATCGAGATATACTATTCATCCGGGTAGTACGAAGATGTATCTGAATTTGAAACAACACTTTTGGTGGAATAACATGAAGAGGGAAATAGCTGAGTATGTGTTGAAATGTTTAACTTGTCAGCAGGTCAAAGCCGAGCATCAGAGACCCGCGGGACTACTTCAGCCGTTAGAGATTCCGGAGTGGAAATGGGAGCATGTGACCATGGATTTCGTTACGGGACTACCTCGTACCCGTAGGAAGTTTGACAGTGTTTGGGTAATAGTGGATAGATTGACCAAGAGTGCCCATTTCTTGCCTATTGACATCAGATATTCGATAGAGAAGCTTGCGACCCTTTACATCGATGAGATCGTTAGATTGCATGGAGTTCCGGTTAGTATTGTGTCAGATCGAGACCCGAGGATTACTTCTAGATTCTGGAAGGCGTTTCAGGAAGCTTTGGGTACAGATTTGCGTTTTAGTACAGCTTTTCACCCTCAGACCGATGGTCAATCCGAGAGGACCATTCAGATTTTGGAGGATATGTTGCGAGCTTGTTCGATAGACTTTTCCGACTCTTGGGATTCGCACCTACCGTTAGTGGAGTTCTCTTACAACAACAGTTATCAGGCTAGTATCGAGATGGCACTGTATGAGGCCTTGTATGGAAGAAAGTGTAGATCGCCTATTTATTGGGATGAGGTCGGTGAAGCGAAGATCGTGGGTATTGATTTGCTTCAGGATTCAGTTGAAAAGGTTAGAGTTATCCGGGATCAATTGAAAACAGCCCAGAGTCGACATAAGAGCTATGCAGATAACCGAAGGCGAGACCTTAGTTTTCAGACCGGTGATTTTGTGTTCTTGAAAGTATCTCCGAAGGTGGGTATTCGTAGGTTTGGGAAGAAAGGCAAATTGGCTCCGAGGTTTATAGGTCCGTTTGAGATTTTGGGAAAGGTTGGGCTTCTAGCGTATCGACTTGCGTTGCCGCCATCTCTGGACCGGTTACATAATGTTTTTCACGTTTCTATGCTTCGGAAGTATGTTCATGATCCATCTCACGTGTTACCGAGGGTACCGGAGGATATCGAGCCGATATGACTTACGAAGAACGACCGGTTCAGATTTTAGATTCCAAAGTCCAAGAATTGAGAAACAAAAGCATCGCGTTGGTTAGAGTTCTTTGGAGGAATCATAATATCGAGGAGTCGACGTGGGAGCTCCGAGATGAGATCGAGAGGAAATATCCGTGGCTTTTTAATTCGGGTAAGTCTCGTTAAAATTCGGGTCGAATTTTCTTTAAGGGGGAGTGAATGTCACGACCCGAAATCTAGGCTCTATTTTATCAGTAATAAATAATTATTATTTATTTATTTGCTTATTTATTTATTTAAATTATTATTTAATTAATAATTTATGTGTGCATTTTATGTGTTATATTAATTTATGCCTATCATTTTAATTGGGTCATTTGTGCTAGTGTAGAAGTGTTGAGTCTTATTTGTTAGTGGGGAGTTTATTTGAAAGGGTAGTATTAGGGGGAGGGGCCTTAGTGTAACATTTCAAATAATTCATCTTCTCCCTACTCCCTCCCTACTCTCCTCCCTCACCTCCCTCACTCTCACACTCCATCTCCCAGCTCATTTCTCTCTCTCTCTTCCATAGCAAAGGTGAGTTTTTCTCTCTCCCCTCTCTCTTCATTTTAGCTATCTTCCTCTCATCTTCTCTCATTTCTCTTTATACGAAATGTGTTTAGATCGTCGATAGGATCGCGTAGAATCAAGAAATTTCGAGTTCCGTCAACTTTCATTATTTTCAAGTAAGTTGCTTTTCCCCCTTTTATGCTAATAATGTTCATATTTAACTCCCTTGATACTCTTGTTGATATATGTAACCTCTTTGTTTGATTTGGAGTTGATTGGCATTTGGTTCATCTTTTGTGATTTTGGGCTTTTGGAATCACTCCTTGGTTTAGGTTGTTTTAAGGTTGTTTATGGGTCATTTCTAGGTTCCTAAGTGGTTGGGTACCTTGGTATTGTTATTTGGAAGTATTGGCTTTGAGTCATTTGAGTTTTGGTAAAGAAATGGAAATTTTAGGTTCATTCCCGAATTGAAGAACCAGGTGAAGTTCTGGGTTTTCGTTGAAGACGATAGGAGGCGCGCGCCCTCTTCCATATGAAGCGCGCGCACCCTCCCCCTTCCAATTCTTGATTTCCTTCTGATGCAAGGAGGCGTGCGCCCCCCTTTTGGTTGAAGCGCGCGCACCCTCATCCCTTGAATTCTAGCATTTCCTTCTGATCATATGAAGCGCGCGCCCTCTTCCCTATGAAGCGCGCGCACCCCTCCCTCCCCTGTTCCAAATTGATTTGTTTTCGTGCTATCTTCCGAAAGTCATAACTCTCTCGTCCGAACTCCGATTTAGGTGTATAAACTATCGTTTTAAAGCTCTCCTTGAGCTCTTCGAGATGAGTGAGTAGTTGTAGTTGGATGCCTAGAATTGAATTGGATCCTTTGTGATTGAATGTGTTATAGTAATTGAGTATTCTTACTTGGAAGTATTGGAACACCTTTATTGTGTATTGTTGGTTCATTTCATCTTCTTGGTGATTATTTGGCATGATTCCCTACTTTGGAATCCATGGCTATTTATCGTGCTAGTATTTTATTACTTGGCCTACGTTTGAAAGTCCAGCTGGTTATTTGTGTTTGTTTAGGGCGATGCGAAATATTATAATGGCACGGCCAAGTCCATTATGATGTTGACCATTGTTTTGCCCTATTATTACCCTCCTCCAGATTGGCCTTGGATGTGAGAAGATCTAGCTCCTTTGTGTGCATTTTAGCTTTACTTGGAGCATGACTTTGTGGCATGTCTCCCGTCCCCTGTGACACTTCATTTGGTTATTGGTTCCGGTACCGGGGATTTCTCTTCAGCTTTCATGCTATTATGAAGATGATGATTTGTTGATTATTGAAGCTGCGCAGCGACCTTTATTTGGTTCTATCGGTTTGGAAAACCTTGGCTATATCCTTTGTTATGTGTTTATTTCCGCTGCTATCTGATATATGATAATTGCTATGTGTTATGTGAATTATTATTTATTATCGCATCATAGCATGTCATGTAGTTGCATTAGTAACTTATTGAGATTTATCTCACCCCCCTTTTCTTTTGTCTTTGTTTTTCCTTAACCCCCCCCCCCCCCAGGTGGAAAGGATCAGACTCGCTGATCACGAGACAGGACGTCGAGTGGGTTCGATCTTTTGGGGCAGGTTGATATTGGTGGGTTTACATTATATAAATGTGTAACCTTTTTGGGATATTTGTACCAAACATTGACGTCATTAGGATTTGTATATTTTATAACTTTGGCGTATAAGCTTATGGAGTTTATACTAGTTTAATTATGTTGTTCTAGTTGGATTTCAAAACCTTGCGTTATCCTCTTTTGGTATAAAAGGAAATTTTTATCTCCATTATTTTGAAGTTTATTGTTTAAGTAGACGTCCAGCTCGCGATCTCGGGCCCGCGGGGTTCGGGGCCGCGACAAGGGTGTTCGCATAATTCATTCCACTAGTGATCTTCTATAGTCGAAATCATTCAATGAAGTTTTCTTCATCTGCTAGAATATAAATTTAAAGCTTTCATATTCGCAAAAATCACCCTATTTCTCGATTCACAGGGGATCCAATATGTCGAACCTTCTAACATCTTCCGTTCATGTACCATCAAAAAGGAAATATAAGTCTTTTATGTTCAGGGAATCCGCTAATTCATTTGCCCTTCCCGAATAATATAACATAGTACTCCACTTGCGTTGTCTCATGTGTAACTCTTTTTGCAAAAACAAATATTTCAACACTTTTTGTCTGTAAACACTTCAAATATGGATCCATAAAGGTCATCCACTAATGCAATGCCTGTATAATCGCAATCAATTTCAAGTCATGGGTAAGATAATTTTGTTCATAAGGAGTCAATCCTCTCTTTGGAGGCATCACTATAAATAATGAATTTATCATATCCACTATAATGGTGAAACTTGACATATCCACTAGAAACAGTAACACTGGTCATATCCTCTAGATAACAGTAATACTAGTCAAATCCACAAAGCAATATCAATACTGAAGTTATTATCAACCATCATTTCAATTCTTGATAACTGGTTTCACATTTGTCAATCCATCAAAAAAAATGTAGCTTTCTGTGTCAAATAGTTAACGATATAGCTATCATAGAAAATCCTTCAATGAATCTCTGACAAAGTCAAGAAAATCCCAAGAATATGCGTACCTCAGTTTACGTATCGTTTCCACTTGTATAGGTCAATAAAGATGCCTGAAGTAAAACCACCTCAAAATAATATATCCTCTTACTCTTGCTAGATTTTGCGAACAATTGTTTCTCTTGAAGCAATTTCAATACAATCTTTAGTTGATGTTAATTCTCACTCTGCGACTTGGTGTATACCAATATGTCATCAATCAATTCACCGCAAAGAAATCAAATTATGGTTTGAATATATCGTTAATCAAATCCATCAATACCGCTAGACCATTTATCAATCTCAATGGTATAACCACAAATTCATAATGAGCATACCTGATATGAAAAGCTGTCTTTGAAATATACCCAACTCAAATTTTCAACTGATGATAATCACTTCAAGTCAAACACAGAATAAACCACAGATCTCTGAAGTTGATCAAATATATCACCAATATGAGATAAGAAGTAATGATTCGTTATAGTCACCTGGTTGAGCTCTTTGGATTCAATATACAATCGCAATGTACCATATCTCTTCATGCCAAACAATACCGATGCACCCCACGTAGATATACTAAGCTTGATGAATCCTCTATCAAGTAATTTCTCAAGTTGAATCTTCAACTCTTTTAACTCAACCGATGTCATATGTACATTGATCTAGATATCAGCACTGTAGCATTGTACCGTAACAACTCAAGATAACCCAAGTTTCTCATCAAGTAACATGTACTACTCAGTAGAAAATATATCTGAGATCTCACAAAGAATGGGTACATTGTCGCGACCCCGGACCCCGCGGGCCCCGGGACCGCGATCTGGACGTCGACTCTAACAATTAAACTCCAAAATACCGAAGTTAAAAATTCCATTTAGTACCAAAAGGTAAATTTTACAAAACCGAGTTTGATAAAAACCAAATACAACTTATCATAAACTTCCACAAGTTTATGCTAACAAGAATACAAATATACAAAATCCTAATGACGTCAATGTTTGGTACAAATATCCCCAAAAGGTTACACATTGATATAATGTAAACCAACCTATACAACTTTCCCCAAAAGAATGGATCCACACTCGACGTCCTCGCTCTCGTGATCAGCGAGACTAATCCTTAGCACCTGGGGGGGGGGTTAAGGAAAAACAACGATAAAAGAAACGGGGTGAGATAAATCTCAATAAGTTACTAATGCAACTACATGACATGCTATGATGCAATAAGCAATAAACAATAATAATTATCACATAGCACATAGCAATTATCATATAACAGATAGCAGCGGAAATAAACACATAACAAAGGATATAGCCAAGGTTTTCCAAACCGGAACATCCAAATAAAGGATCGCTGCGCAGCTTCAATAATCATCCAATCAACATCTTCATAATGGCATGAAAGCCGAAGAGAAAACCCCGGTACCGGAACCAATAACCATAAAAGAAGTGTCACAAAGGACGGGAGACATGCCACAAAGTCATGCTCCAAGAAATAGCTAAAATGCACACAAAGGAGCTAGCTCTTCTCACATCCAAGGCCAATCTGGAGGAGGGTAATAATTGGGCAAAACAATGGTCAACATCATAATGGACTTGGCTTGTGCCATCATAATATTTCGCATAGCCCGAAACACACACAATGCCAG
Organism: Campanula takesimana; assembly: GCA_026119855.1. Classification (NCBI taxonomy): domain Eukaryota; kingdom Viridiplantae; phylum Streptophyta; class Magnoliopsida; order Asterales; family Campanulaceae; genus Campanula; species Campanula takesimana. The sequence continues at coordinate 513,143 of JAOWBW010000851.1, forward strand.
CTGGGCTTTCACGTAAAGGCTAAGTAATAAAATACTAGCACGATAAAAAACAAAGGATTCCAAAGTAGGGAATCAAGCCAAATAATCACCAAGAAGATGACATGAACCAACAATACACAATAAAGGTGCTTCGAAGTCCAAAATAACATTCAATGAATTTCAAGCACAAACTTGATCACAAAGGACCCAATTCTATCACTAAAGTGTACTACAATGATCACTAGGGTCAACTAGGAGGACACCCAAGAATTGGAGCACAACGCATTCTTTAGTCACACAATTTAACAAAATGTACATTTTTCAGAGATCTGTGCGGCCGCCCACGATGGGTTGTGCGGTCGCCCAAAGTGCCTCAAAACAAGAACAAAAACTCTCAGAAAGATGCGCGGCCGCCCAGCAAGTTTTGTGCGGTCGCACAACATGCCGGAATCGCCAGAAATCGGGAAGAACAACATGGGTTCTTCCATTTTCAACCCAAAACACAAAACACCCAAAATCCAACACTCCCAACAAGATTTCTAAGGTACCCAAACATTATTTAAACAAAAAGGGGACCTTAACAACACCCTTAATCAACCAAACCCAAGATTAAATCAAGGCATTCATCAATTCACCATTTTTAACCAAAAACTCAATAAATTCCAAATAAATTCAAAACTCATCCAAACTTCAAATGTAACACATAAATCATCATATAAGCATGATATGAACATTTTAGCATTTAAATGGGGGAAAAGTAACTTACTTGCAAATTCTCAAAGTTGATGGATTTCAAATCTTTTTGACTCTACACGATCCTAGCGACGATCTAAACAACGTTTACGTTTTAAGAAATGAGAAAAGATGAGAGGAAGAAGGAGAAAATGAAGAGAGAAGAAGAAGAAGAAACTTACCAATATCAATGGAGAGAGAGAGAGATTTTTCCAGGGAAAGGGGTGGAGTGAGTGAGTGAAAGAGTAGGGTGAGGGAGGAGAGGGAGTAGGGGAAATTATTTTTGAAATGTTACAACTAGACCCCCTCCCCAAACTAACACAGTTTCTTACACTCCCGACTAACAATTAAGACTCAACACTTCCACACTAGCCCAAATAACTCGAATAAAATGCTAGGCACAAATATTATAACACATAAAATGCACACATAATTATTTAAATAAATAATAATTTAAATAAATAATTAAGCAAATAATTAAATAAAAATCATTTAATTACTAATAAAATAGAGCCTATATTTCGGGTCGTGACATTCACTCCCCCTTAAAGAAAATTCGACCCGAATTTTAACGAGACTCACCTCGAACAAAAAGCCACGGAAATTTCCTCTCGATCTCATCTCGGAGCTCCCACGTCGACTCCTCGATGTTATGATTCCTCCAAAGGACTCTAACCAACGCAATGCTCTTGTTCCTCAACTCTTGGACCTTGGAATCTAAGATCCGAACCGGTCGTTCCTCATAAGACATATCTGGCTCAATATCCTCCGGTATCCTTGGTAACACGTGAGACGGATCATGAACGTACTTCCGAAGCATAGAAACGTGGAACACATTGTGCAACCGGTCTAAAGATGACGGCAACGCAAGACGATACGCAAGAAGTCCAACCTTTCCCAAGATCTCAAACGGACCAATAAACCTCGGAGCCAACTTGCCTTTCTTCCCAAAACGACGAATACCCACCTTCGGAGACACTTTCAAGAACACCAAATCACCAACCTGAAAACTAAGATCTCGCCTTCGGTTGTCTGCATAGCTCTTATGTCGACTCTGGGCTGTCTTCAATCGATCCCGGATAACCTTAACTTTCTCAACCGAATCCCGAAGCAAATCAATACCCAAAACTTTCGCTTCACCAACCTCATCCCAACAAATAGGCGATCTACACTTTCTTCCATACAAAGCTTCAAACGGTGCCATCTCGATACTAGCCTGATAACTGTTGTTGTAGGAGAATTCCACTAACGGTAGGTGCGAATCCCAAGAATCGGAAAAGTCTATCGCACAAGCTCGCATCATATCCTCTAAAATCTGAATAGTCCTCTCGGATTGACCATCGGTCTGAGGATGAAAAGCTGTACTGAATCGCAAATCTGTACCCAAAGCTTCCTGAAACGCCTTCCAGAATCTAGAAGTAAACCTCGGGTCTCGATCTGACACAATGCTAACCGGAACCCCATGCAATCTAACAATCTCATCAATATAAAGGGTCGCAAGCTTCTCCATCGAATACCTGATGTCAATAGGCAAGAAATGGGCACTCTTGGTCAATCTATCCACTATTACCCAAACACTGTCATACTTCCTACGGGTACGAGGCAGTCCCGTAACGAAATCCATAGTCACATGCTCCCATTTCCACTCGGGAATCTCTAACGGCTGAAGCAATCCCGCGGGTCTCTGATGCTCGGCTTTGACCTGCTGACAAGTTAAACACCTCGAAACAAACTCGGCTATTTCCCTCTTCATATTAATCCACCAAAACTGTTGCTTCAAGTCCTGATACATCTTCGTACTACCCGGATGAATAGTATACCTCGATTTGTGACCCTCATCAAGAACTCTCTGCTTAATTCCATCAACATCCGGAACACACAAGCGACCACGGAAAGTCAAAACTCCACTCGAACTCAAAGAAAAATCCTCGAAATTCTTTTCCTTCAATTTACCCATTATCTTCATCAACTCGGGATCCTCTTTCTGAGCTTCCTTTATCCTCTGAATTAGGGTCGGAGACACCCTAATATTCGCAAAAATAGCCCCATGTCTCGATTCACGAGATGACCAATCTCGAACATCCTCAAGCATTTTCCACTCTCGAACCATCATCGAAGCCACATAAGACTTTCTACTAATCGCATCGGCTACCACATTCGCCTTTCCCGGATGGTAAGAAATCGTACAATCATAATCCTTCAACAATTCCATCCATCGGCGCTGTCGGTTATTCAACTCTTTCTGGGAGAAAAGGTACTTCAAACTCTTGTGATCCGTAAAAATTTCAAACTTCGCCCCATAAAGATAGTGCTTCCACTTGTGCAACGCAAATACTATAGCCGCTAACTCCATATCATGAGTCGGGTAATTCTGTTCACTCGGGGTCAACTTCCTCGAAGCATACGCAATTACTTTCCCATTCTGCATCAACACACAACCCAAACCCTCTTTCGAAGCATCACTATAAATCACTACGCCATCGCTCCCATTAGGCAAAGTCAAGATCGGTGCTGTCGTCAACCTCTTCTTCAATTCCTCGAAACTCTTGCCACATTTCTCGGTCCACACAAACGGAACGTTCTTTCGGGTCAACTGAGTCATCGGAGTAGCAATCCTCGAAAACCCTTCAATAAACCTTCGGTAATAACCGGCTAATCCCAGAAAACTACGAATCTCGGTCACTGACTCGGGTCTCTTCCAATCCACTATAGCCTCAATCTTAGACGGATCCACCGAAATCCCATCTTTCGAAATAACATGACCCAGAAATGACACCTTCTCGAGCCAAAATTCGCATTTACTGAACTTCGCAAATAATTTCTCCCTTGCAAGAACGGATAAAACTGTCCTCAAATGCTGCTCGTGCTCATCTCGAGATTTCGAATAAACAAGAATGTCGTCGATGAAAACCACCATGAACGAATCAAGATAGGGATGGAAAATCCGGTTCATCAAATCCATAAATACGGCCGGCGCATTAGTCAACCCAAACGGCATAACCAAGAACTCATAATGACCGTAACGAGTGCGAAAAGCAGTCTTCGGAATATCCTCCGATCGAACTTTCAACTGATGGTACCCACTCCTCAAATCAAGTTTAGAGAAAACCACGGACCCTTGAAGCTGATCAAACAAATCATCGATATGCGGTAGAGGATACTTATTCTTCACCGTAACCTGATTCAACTTCCGGTAATCTATACACAATCTCAACGAACCATCTTTCTTCCGCACGAATAAAACCGGTGCTCCCCACGGGGAAACACTAGGGCGAATAAACCCTCGATCAAGCAACTCTTGCAACTGAACCTTCAGTTCCTTCAATTCTGCTGGGGCTAACCTATAAGGCGCTTTCGAAATCGGAGCCGTACCCGGCAAAAGATCTATACTAAACTCAATCTCACGATCGGGAGGCATCTCATACTCAGAAGAGAAAACATCGGGAAATTCCCGAACTACCCGAACACTATCAAAACTAGGGGATTCTTTCCTAGTATCAAGAACACTAGCCAAATACCCCTCGCAACCACTATGCAATAATTTTCTCGCTTTCAAATAAGAAATTAAGCGAACCCTTCTACTCAGAGGACTAGCCTAAAAAACAAACTTAGGCACATCGGGAATAGAAAAAGTAACAGTTTTCTTACGGCAATCAACAGAAGCGTGAAACTTGCTCAACCAATCCATACCCAAAATGACATCAAAGTCTTGGATAGGAAGAACTACCAAATCCGCACATAAGACTCGACCACAAATACCCACATCACAAGCACGAAGGACTCGATCAGAAATCAAGCATTCTCCTATAGGGGTCGACACCTCTAGCACGTACGGTAAAGACTCGAATGCAGCATTTAACATAGAAGCAAATTTCACAGAAATGTATGAATGAGATGATCCTGGATCTACTAACGCTCGTGCGCTCACATTAGACACAGAAACAATACCTCCAATAACGGATGGATCATCGGTAGCTTGTTGTTGATTCATGGCATAAACCTTCCCTTGAACCTTGGGTTTCCCGGCGGCATCCCGCTTCTGACCCTGATTAAAACCAACTCCTGACCCGGATGCTTGTCCTTTGCCTCTAGTACAATCCCTTGCGAAGTGACCCATTTGACCACAATTGGTGCACCTTCCTTGCTTCTTCCAACAACGGTCTTCAGAGTGACCTTCCTTTTGACAATACGAACAAAGCCTCCTAATTTGACTCCCTTGGTTCCCGGAAGTGGTACCCGGGTTCCTTGGAATCGGTTGCCCTCGGGACTGAGATTGTCCCCCAAAGTTACCTCGGTTATCGGAACGGTGTTGTGGCTTGCCTTGAGCTCCTTGCTTAATCGGATTGGCCACCTCGGTCTTCCGCTTATGCTCCCCAATATCTTGCTCTATCAAATAGGGTCGGTCCACCGCATCTTGAAAAGTCACAATACGTTGAGCAATTAGTTGAGTACGGATGGAGGTCTTCAATCCCCGAATAAACCTCATAGCTTTTTGTTCCTCGGTCCTCACCAAATAGTCACAATACCGGGCTAATTCTATGAACTTAGCCGAGTATTGTGCTATAGACAACACACCTTGCTCCAAGTTGAGTAGCTCGATCTCCTTTCGGTTTTGATCAACAGCCGGAATGAAATGCTCTCTGAACTTACGCACGAACAACTCCCACGCATACACCGTGCGAGTATCATCCCAAGTAGCTTTAACGCCTTTCCACCAATGCTCAGCGGCTCCAACAAGCTTGTAAGCCGCGAACCGGACCTTGTCCTCATCCGAACACCCAAACACATCGTAAATATTCTCCATAGACTCAATCCACAACTCAGCTTTCCTAACATCGGGTTCCCCGTTGAATTCAACCGGTTTCAACTTCAGAAATTGCTCCAATCCATAACGGGGTGGTGCTTGTTCTACCCTCGGACCTTGATCATGAATGGCCTTCATGGCCGCCTCAAACATGCCTTGAAACATGGCACGTGCTTCATCCCTTGTATCATTCGGATTCTGTGCCCCACTAGCACCTCCTCTGCTTCTTCTTCCAGACATTGAAAACAATTACCTGCATAAAACATCAACCGTTAATCACTCCGCACACCACTACCCACCTAGGTCATACTAATCCACCTAGACTTATACATAGAGCTAATGCCATAGCTCTGATACCAACTGTCGCGACCCCGGACCCCGCGGGCCCCGGGACCGCGATCTGGACGTCGACTCTAACAATTAAACTCCAAAATACCGAAGTTAAAAATTCCATTTAGTACCAAAAGGTAAATTTTACAAAACCGAGTTTGATAAAAACCAAATACAACTTATCATAAACTTCCACAAGTTTATGCTAACAAGAATACAAATATACAAAATCCTAATGACGTCAATGTTTGGTACAAATATCCCCAAAAGGTTACACATTGATATAATGTAAACCAACCTATACAACTTTCTCCAAAAGAATGGATCCACACTCGACGTCCTCGCTCTCGTGATCAGCGAGACTAATCCTTAGCACCTGGGGGGGGGGGGGTTAAGGAAAAACAACGATAAAAGAAACGGGGTGAGATAAATCTCAATAAGTTACTAATGCAACTACATGACATGCTATGATGCAATAAGCAATAAACAATAATAATTATCACATAGCACATAGCAATTATCATATAACAGATAGCAGCGGAAATAAACACATAACAAAGGATATAGCCAAGGTTTTCCAAACCGGAACATCCAAATAAAGGATCGCTGCGCAGCTTCAATAATCATCCAATCAACATCTTCATAATGGCATGAAAGCCGAAGAGAAAACCCCGGTACCGGAACCAATAACCATAAAAGAAGTGTCACAAAGGACGGGAGACATGCCACAAAGTCATGCTCCAAGAAATAGCTAAAATGCACACAAAGGAGCTAGCTCTTCTCACATCCAAGGCCAATCTGGAGGAGGGTAATAATTGGGCAAAACAATGGTCAACATCATAATGGACTTGGCTTGTGCCATCATAATATTTCGCATAGCCCGAAACACACACAATGCCAGCTGGGCTTTCACGTAAAGGCTAAGTAATAAAATACTAGCACGATAAACAACAAAGGATTCCAAAGTAGGGAATCAAGCCAAATAATCACCAAGAAGATGACATGAACCAACAATACACAATAAAGGTGCTTCGAAGTCCAAAATAACATTCAATGAATTTCAAGCACAAACTTGATCACAAAGGACCCAATTCTATCACTAAAGTGTACTACAATGATCACTAGGGTCAACTAGGAGGACACCCAAGAATTGGAGCACAACGCATTCTTTAGTCACACAATTTAACAAAATGTACATTTTTCAGAGATCTGTGCGGCCGCCCACGATGGGTTGTGCGGTCGCCCAAAGTGCCTCAAAACAAGAACAAAAACTCTCAGAAAGATGCGCGGCAGCCCAGCAAGTTTTGTGCGGTCGCACAACATGCCGGAATCGCCAGAAATCGGGAAGAACAACATGGGTTCTTCCATTTTCAACCCAAAACACAAAACACCCAAAATCCAACACTCCCAACAAGATTTCTAAGGTACCCAAACATTATTTAAACAAAAAGGGGACCTTAACAACACCCTTAATCAACCAAACCCAAGATTAAATCAAGGCATTCATCAATTCACCATTTTTAACCAAAAACTCAATAAATTCCAAATAAATTCAAAACTCATCCAAACTTCAAATGTAACACATAAATCATCATATAAGCATGATATGAACATTTTAGCATTTAAATGGGGAAAAGTAACTTACTTGCAAATTCTCAAAGTTGATGGATTTCAAATCTTTTTGACTCTACACGATCCTAGCGACGATCTAAACAACGTTTACGTTTTAAGAAATGAGAAAAGATGAGAGGAAAAAGGAGAAAATGAAGAGAGAAGAAGAAGAAGAAACTTACCAATATCAATGGAGAGAGAGAGAGAGATTTTTCCAGGGAAAGGGGTGGAGTGAGTGAGTGAAAGAGTAGGGTGAGGGAGGAGAGGGAGTAGGGGAAATTATTTTTGAAATGTTACAACTAGACCCCCTCCCCAAACTAACACAGTTTCTTACACTCCCGACTAACAATTAAGACTCAACACTTCCACACTAGCCCAAATAACTCGAATAAAATGCTAGGCACAAATATTATAACACATAAAATGCACACATAATTATTTAAATAAATAATAATTTAAATAAATAATTAAGCAAATAATTAAATAAAAATCATTTAATTACTAATAAAATAGAGCCTATATTTCGGGTCGTGACATACATCCTCCAATTTTGGTGTAGACGTTCTACTGTCAACCACATAAGCTAAATACCCGGCACAACCTTGTGATAACAATTTTCGAACTTTTAATACAGAACATGATCTATCACGCTCAAATACAAAATCAAGCATATAGGCATAGAAAACTTTACCACCTTTTGATGGCATTCAACAAATGCATAATGCATATAGAACTAGTCCAAGCCATGTATCACGTCAATGTCCCGTATAGGTAACAAGACTAAATCAACTTATAACTTATAGGGTGTTATCGCTGACAACTATACCAGGTTTCTTATAAATCTCAGTATCAATCACGCATCATCCCATTAGAGAATATACCTCTAGCACATAAGGCAAGAGTGAGAACAAGCATGAAAACATACAACAAAATAAAATACCATATAGGAATGAGATAATCTCCATCTATAAGATATTGCACTCGCGAATTTCTCGGGCCTTCTAACCCCACTTAAACAGACACTATCAACACCAATCCTATGCCTAGTACCACAACAAGTAAATAAACACTCGACGTCAATCACACACCCATAAACCAACCCACCAAGCCTGTGAATCCTATCCTAACTGATAGCTAACCTAAGCTATGATACCAACTGTCACGCCCCGAGTCCCGTGGTCCTATATGGTACCTCGAACTAGGTGCGTGAACCCTACTATAAAACAGACATGATGCTTGCTAATACTACCATCATCCATAAACCTGTATAATGTATATTAAACACACAACATCGTCTATACAAAAACCGGCACCATACTACGCTAATACCAACAAAAAACACCTCAACAAGCTTTTAGCTCGGAGACAACTTTACGCATGCGGAAGAATGAACGACTAGTAATATATACACACGGAAGTGCTAAATTCCACCATCCAAATACAAGCACCATAGTTCTACCCAAAAGATAACAGTATTTATATAACACTGTACAAGCACGGCCTTGCCAAAAGCAAAATACTTAACACTGTAAATAGCTATCCCAAAAGACAACTACCTGAAGCTCCACACCGACCTAAGAACTCAACGATGTGCTTCCCTGACCTTACTGCGATCTAAGGAAAACAACAATGAAATAAACGGGGTGAGATAAAGCTCAGTAAGTTACTAATGCAACTACATGACATGCTATCATGTACATAATCATATCAAATGAGAATTCTTAACACAATCATATAACATATAACATGTGCGGCTAAGCCAACTCATAACACAGAACATAAGGCTGAAAGAAACACATTACAAAGGATACTGAGCCAAGGTTCAACCCAAAAGGATATAATAATCTGAACAGCATCAACAGAGCAGCATTAATAGCTGAAGCAGGGGTTCTGAAACCAAACAACAACAAGAAAAACGGGGGGAAAATGACACAAAGTCAGAACCCAAAACGTGTAGCTAGAATACTCACACAAGCGAGCTAGCTCATCCCAACCAAAGCCATCTGAAAGGGGTTACTAGTGAAGAACATTATAATGAACTTGGCTCGGGTCACATTATAATTTCTACCACTGCCCGACTCAACGAAGTAATACCAGCTGGACTTTTCTAACTATTACACAATCAGTATATGATTCCAAAATAGGAAACCATACTAAGTACATCATAAAGATGATAAACTGCTCATAAACAGCCCAATAACCATGTGCATTAGAAACATTTCTCAAACAAAGGATTTCAAAGTAGGAAATCCCACAAAAGCATCATAAAGATGTAACAACACCAAAATGAACCCAAACGGTTACACATTTCATACTTAATCACAAATGGACCATTCCTTTTAACTTAGGATTCCAAAGTAGGGAACCCTAACAAATACATCATTTTTCTCAACAACATATAACCATACGCAAATACCCATCAACCATATGGCACATAAAGTGTCCATCATAACACAATCATTCTAAATTAGAGTCCATAAGTATTACACCCCAAATAAGTAGTAGGGTAGGTCATATTGTACCTAGTCACAATTATACACCTCGCGTATATTCACAATTAATAGTCTAATACATTTTATGCCACAAATTGTGCTTCGTAATTATTTCTGTCAATTTAATCGTATTAATCATAGTTTAATTAAATCATAATTTATACTTTTACTAGTCCCTATTTTTCTTAGGAACTCATTTATGTGACGGGATACTTTTATTACACCTTATATAGCTTCGTTGAGTATTTTACTCATTTTGGATGGTAATTATTATTTATAGCACCGCTACTTCACCGTCTCAAAATTACTATCATAGTTCCCGTTTTTATTGTTAGGGTCAATTTAATTAATAAAAATGTGTATGGAATCACATATTAACAAAAATAATAATTAGTACCAATATTACCCATAAAACAATAATTGACAATAAAAGTATCATATATAGCATGTATGAACATTATTATAATTAAAAGGGGAGTAGTAACTTACCTACTACAGAAACAATATTGAAGAAATTATATTTTAATCGGCTAGAAATGATCTACTCTACTCCATGAACATTTTGGTGAAGTCGGATTTTAGATCGGATGGTTAATGAAACATAGAAATTGAAAAATATGGGTGAAACCCTCGTTTCTTCGACAGAGCACAGAGAGAGACGGTGTAGTATTTGTTTGTTTGGTATGCAGAGACTTCAAGAGGTCTTTCACCTCTTTATAAAATTGAAATTTTCACTTAGGCTTCTCCAAGTTTAACTATGAACACATAAACCTTTTTACTATTAATTTTAAACAATTGCCCCCTAAAGTTTTAACTTTAACAAATGACCTTCTTATCTTTATTTTTATACTTTTAATTAAATTCTAATAAATATTAAATTAATTAATTAACTCTTGTTAGTTTTTAAATATTCATTAGCTAACTCAAATTAGCTTATTAACATACTTTATTCAGTCAAATGTGTCGTTAAAAATATTAAAAACTAACACGTAATAAATCATATAAACAATGCAATGCATGAAATTAATATGTAACACACACAACACACATGTGCTCAACCTATGACCAAAATGGTGTCGGGTTTTAGGGTCATCACAAACAGTCCACAACCAACTACTTGAGATTTTAGGGATAGGATTTCTCAGTTTGTAATTTTTGCTAGTATTTAAAGAGAGACAATCACTTGTATTACACACACTTCTCACGCCTTGTATACTCTCTTTACTTATATTCATTGTACTGTTGGGGAATTGGGGGGATCTCCGCATCCATTAGCCCATACTAGCAGTCATCAACATAGGAGAATAATTCAACACATGAAATAATAATATAAAAGAACAAATTACACTGATGTTTGATAACCCAGTTCATCAACACATGACTACATCTGGGGGGGCACTTAGCCATGATATCATTATAATAATATATGTAAAGATTACAACTTTAGCACATGCGCTCACATAGATCTAGCATGGCTACTCTCCAATAATAATCTCTCACCTATACATTATTATCTCCCCTCCCCAAAAATATATAAACATAGTCATGGACGGGTTGTAGGACCGCCCCCCCCATGGCTCTCCTAGGCCCCCAGCCCCCTCCTATACACTATTTTGTATCTCTCTCTTGATATCCTAATTTTCTCCTACACAAAGTAAAGTATAAAATATTATGGTGGTAGTCACAATATATTTATAGGGATACAAAACCTAATTACCTGGAGTCCTTGAGACAGAAGGAGTATAATACTTTAGGAAACTAAATCCCAAAGCAATTCTGCCACACGCTGTCTTCCTCCCCGATAGAGTGGGAGGTCGCCCATTACTCCTTTGTGCGGCCGCTCTCTCTTGCAGATTATGGCCCAGCTTCTTCACAGACCATTTGGTCGGTCGCCCACCCCCTCTTTGGGCGGTCGCCCACTCTTCCTAAGTGTCGATCTGCTGCTCCTCTCTCCACCGTTTTGATATTCTCCGCGGCTTTGGCTCCAATCCAAACAATCTCCCACCTGGAGACATAAAAATGTTGGTGTTGTATGCTCTAGACATGTTATTTAAACGATTAATGTTATCTTTTGGTTATGTCTTAATAAAGATGTAACGACCCGAGCCCGCAAGCCCGATCCATTACATAAGCACCACAAACTGGCCTACTGAGCACAAACAACTGGGTCCACTTGGCTTACGACAGGCCCACCCAAAAGTCCATAGATGTTATTGGTGCTCAATAGTAGCTTTGTGGGCTTATAAGTATCACACTAAACTCCCACACCTAGCCGATATGGGATGGGGTATTACAAACACCCCCACTTAAATCCTTGCCGTCCCCGGCAAGGCCCACTAAGATCGAACCCCAGGCAGTGTAGGATTCAAGAGGTGGCTTGTACGGATTCAAGAGGTGGCTCCCACCGTCTCTGCGATGTAGCACTTTGTTCCGCACAGCACTTTGTTCCACACTTCTGGCTGGGACCCGCTCTGATACCATTTGTAATGACCCGAGCCTACAGGCCCAACCCGCTACAGAAGCACCATACACTGGCCCACTGAGATCAAATAATTGGGTCCACTTGGCTTACCACAGGCCCACCCAAAAGTCTATGTGTCGCGACCCCGACCCCGCGGGCCCGGAACTCGCGAGCTGGACGTCGACTTACAACAATACACCAAAATAATGAAGATAAAAATTCCATTTTTATACCCAAAATGTTTAAAACAAAGTTTTAGAAATCCAAGCTTAACAACGACAACAAACTACTAGAATGAGCTTCGCAAGCTCACCCCAAAAATACAAAAGATTACAAAACTTAATGACGTCATTGTTGGTAAAACTATCCCCAAAAGGTTATATATTTAAATAATGCAAACCGATCAAACAACCTGCCCAAAATCTCAATCCTCTCGACGTCCTCCTCGATCCGCGAATCCTAATCCCTTTTCCTCCTGGGGGGGGGGTTAAGGAAAACAATTTGAAACAAGAAACGGGGTGAGAATAAATCTCAGTAAGTTACTAATGCAACTACGTGACATGCTATGATGCAAGAAGCAATAAGCAATAATAAATATCACATAGCACATAGCATTTATCACATAACAGATAGCAGCGGAAATAAACACATAACAAAGGATATAGCCAAGGTTTTCCAAACTGGTACATCCAAATAAAGGATCGCTGCGCAGCTTCAATAATCAGCAAATCATCATCTTCATAATAGCATGAAAGCCGAAGAGAAAACCCCGGTACCGGAACCAATAACATAAAAGTGTCACAAGGGACAAGGACCATGACACAAAGTCATGCCCGCTAGCCAGATACATTCACAAAGGAACGCTGACTTATCCTTTCCAAGGCCAATCTGGAGAAGGGGGTATAGTAAGGGCAAAACAATGGTCAACATTATAATGGACTTGGCTTTGCCATTATAATCCTTTCCATCGCCCGATGCAACAAATATGCCAGCTGGGCTTCCAAATAAATGCTAAGTAATAATAATTTAGCATGAATGAACAACTTAAGGTTCCAAAGTAGGGAACCATACCAAGAAGTCACCATAAAGATGCAAACGATTTCTCATGAAGAGTTCAACAACAACGAACACAAGAAGTTTCTCATACAAGCACAACAACGATAAACAGAATTTCTCATAAAGAGCACAACAACATTGATCATTAAACAAGATGGTTCCAAGACAAGGACCCATACCAAACACATCCTAAAGATGATACCCACGAGTTAATCATAAAGAGCACAACCCAAACGGTCGCTCACCAATGGCACAATGGCTATTACCAAAGTCCATAAACATTTACTCAAAAGATATACTAGGACTATGGACTCAACCATCTCATCACACCTGGAATTCCAAATAAGAAATCCGAATGAATGCATCTTAAGGTTAATCAAACCGTAAGTACCCAAACAAATCCAAAAGGTTACCCTTATTAGAACATGATCACGACTGGACTAAACCCTGCACTTTAGTGTTCCAAAACAACCCTCTAGGTACTATAGGATATCACCTAAAACCTAGACCAAGTCTCATTCTAAAATCAATCCGATCAGTAAAATAACTTTCAATTAAAGGGTCTCAAAGTATTAAGTCCTCACTTATATCCCAAAATGATCATAACAACTCAATAAAGTCACTCAATTGGATTTACAAAACTTGTTCACAATGGATCGATACAACTCCTCTTAACCTCAAACACCCAATAAAATCCCGAAGTATAAAACTTATAACTTAACTGAACAACCTATACCATCTTGTAGTACTCGGAGAGATCTTCGAAACGATAGTTTATTCGTCCAAAACGGAGTCCGGACGAAGAAGTTATGGGGGAAACAATTTTAGAAGAAAAGGGAAGAATATACCAGAATTCTAGCTTGGCACGACCGTGCCTAAGAAAGTGGCACGACCGTGCCAATCATGACGGAAGGAAAGGCAATTTTGGCGCGACCGTGCCTAAGAAAGTGGCACGACCGTGCCAAACATGACGGGAGGAAAGGGAATGTTGCACGACCGTGCCAAATAAAGGAGCACGACCGTGCCAACCATTACGAGAGGGAAAGTGAATGTGGCACGACCGTGCCAAATAAAGGAGCACGACCGTGCCAGATGAACAATGCCCAGATTCTTCCTGGGTTCACCAAATTTCGAACCAAAAACACCACCTTCACTAAAGTTATCAAAATCAAAGCTTCCCAGTACATTTCTAAAGCTCCTAAACGACATCCAACCTAAAGGGAACCTAAATAACACCCTTTAATCATCCAAACCAACACCAAATCCCCACATTCAAGATTTCACCATTTTTACCCAAAAACTCAAATAAATTCAAAATAAATTCTAAACTCAACCAAACTTCAAATATAACACATCAAACATCATATAAACATGATATGAACATTTTAGCATCAAAATGGGGGAAAAGTAACTTACTTGAATTTTCTCAAAGTCGATGGGTTTCAAATATTTTTGGCCTCCTACGATCCTATCCACGATCTAAACAAGATTCAAGTTATGAGAAATGAGAGATTATGAGAGGAAGAAGAAGAAAATGAAGAGAGATGAAGAGACAACTTACCCCTTTTTCTTCCTTGGAGAGAGAGAGAGAAATGGGTTGGGAAATGGGGGAAGATGAGGGAGGTGGAGTGTATGAGGATGGGGGAGGTGAGGGAAGGAGTAGGGAGGGAGGAGGGAATGATTTAGAAGATTACACTTAGGCCCCCTCTACTACACTACTAACACAAATATTACACTCCCTACTAACCATTAAGACCCAACAATATTACACTAACCCCCGAATGACTCAAATAAAATGCTAAGCATAATTATGATGAACATAAAATGCACACATAAATATTTAAATAAATAATAATTTAGATAAATAAATAAGCAAATAAATAAATAATAATTACTTATTACCAATAAAATAGAGCCTAGTTTTCGGGTCGTGACATTCACTCCCCCTTAAAGAAAATTCGACCCGAATTTTAACGAGACTTACCCTAAAGACCGAATAGCTACGGATACGATAGTTCCGCCATTCCTCGTATTCCTCAATTATCCAATCTAATCCACTAAAAGGTATCCTTAAATAATACTTACGATAACACCACCTCTCGAACCGAATCATTCCATCATTATCTTCATTACTAATCGAAATCCGTACTCAATCATCGAAGAATCCAAATTAATTCCACACATAATTCTCGAGGTACCTCAAGCTCGCCTTATTCATAACCTTAACTATTTGTAAATCGCATACTTAGTATTATTCCCCAGAAATTCAAAACATTACCATCTCGAGCTAAATTAGCTTTAAAATATAAAAAGGCTAAAGAAATTTCTATTTCCACAATATTCATCAAAGGCTATATCTCTAAGGATTCCCATTATAGTGCTCTCGCTCTAGGTAGCACTTTAAACTAAAGGTGTAATGTAAACCCGAAATTTTAATACAAAATGTTCACTTAAATTTACGCCATAATGTCATCGTCATAACACTCCAATCCTTGAAAGCCTAAAATAATTACGAATACTCAGTAGTCTGAAAATGATCTAAATTTTATCTTCACGGTATTTCCTCTAACTCCCTTTTTAGTTATTAATCTGTGCTCATATATCCAAGGAAGTCACCAAATCTCAAATCCTCAATAGCTAAGCCACGTTAATCTTTCACGCATACATTTATTAATCTAATGATACTTAGGCTCAATAGTACTACCATCGTAATAACCCAATTAGCTAGTAACGTTCCAACTGACCCAAGACCAACTCATGATATTCCTTAATTATGCCCAAGTATTGATAATCAACTTCCTTCACATACCCTTGATCCAATTCGAAAAACGCCACCAAGAAGGGATTTAGAACCATAGAACCACTATCTACCCAAAATTTCGAAATGCCTTTAACATAGATTGAGAAATTATTACTCTCCCAAAATGTACTTAGTCCTTTCTAACTTAACACGCTTACCACCATTAATGATCATAACTCCTACAACAAACTCATCATCCATAACAAATCGTACACTTCTCCATACTAATCCATTCCGATGCATTCACGGAGATGTATTAAAAGTGACTAAAATTTTCCTCAAAAGATCCTCATTGAATCCTCAACTCCTATAACCCAACCGATACAATATGGATATTGATCTAAATATTAGCATTACAACCTTGTACCACAACAACCCAATTTAACCCAAGCTTCTCCTCAAACACTAGGTACTATTTAGAAGAAAGTAGAAACCTTACAATGATAATTACACCCCAACAATTTGACCGAAGCTAAATACTCGGATTTCAAAAAAAAAAAAAAAAATTGGTATAACTCTACGCAAAGGAACGGTCTCAAATAATTTTAAGAAATCAGGAATGGAGAATATAACCATCTTCCTACAACAATCAACTAAAGCAAGAGTAACATTAAAATCTTGTAATAGCAACATGGCTAGTTTAGCAGGTAAGACATAACCATACTTAAGCACATCATAAGCACATACGACTTCATCAGATACCCTAAACTCCTCCATAGGAGTAGACACCTACACACATAATTCAAACTCAGAAGAAATAAATGCAACTAATGCATAGAAACACATAAATGCGATGATCCTAAAATGCCACTCGCTCGCTCTCACGACGCAAAATAATACCTCCTGAAATATCCGTTACCTGGTGAGTGCTGATTGGTCGCAAATACCCTACCCTGAACTTTTAGGTTTCCCGAAGCATCCCTCTTCTGACCCTGTGATATTCCATTCCTGTCCCCGATGACTGAACTCTAAACCTCGGACAATCTTTAACGAAGTGTCCCAACTGACCACACTTCACACATTTTCCTTGCTTCTTCCAACACTTGTCTTCTGAGTGTCCTTTCCTCTGACAGTAGCTGCAGACTTTCCCATTTCGTATCCCCTTATTAGAACCTTGATTTCCTACTGTGGTTGCCCTTGAAGTTGCCTTCTGAATCGAGTTTGCACTCCAGAATTACCTCTGTTATCCGAATGTTGCTGTTGTGACTTACTCTGCCCTCCTTGCTTACCCGGGTTAACCATCTCAGTCTTCCTTTTGTGTTCCCCAATATCCTGCTCAATCAAGTAGGCTCGATCCACCGCATCCTGAAAAGTCTGAATTCTTTGGGCTAAAAGTGAGTCCTAATAGCTGTCTTCAAACCCCTGATCAATCTCATCGCTTTCTGCTCCTCGGTCCGCACAAGGTATTCACAACACCTGGCTAATTCTACGAACTTAGCCGAGTACTGTGCTACCGACATCATGCCTTGCTCCAAGCTGAGGAACTCGATCTCTTTCCGGTTTTGATCCACTAGAGAGATAAAATGATCCTTGAATTTCCTCACGAACACTCCCAAGGATATGGTACAAGAGTCGCATCCCAACTGGTCTTCAGTGCCTTCCACCAATGTTCCGCAGCCCCCACGAGCTTATAAGCTGCAAACAGAACCCTATCCTCATCAGTGCAACCAAAGACTCGTAGATTTTCTCCATCGATTCTATCCATAGCTCGGCTTTCTTCACATCCGGCTCACCGTCGTACTCACTTGGTTTCAACTTTAAGAACTGCTCCAACCCATATCGCGGAGGTGCTACATGTTCCTCTCTCGGCCCTTGGTCATGAATTGCTTTCACGGCCGCTTCAAACCTGTCCTGAAACATTGCACGGTTTTCTTCCCGTAGACCATTCTGATTCTGAGTCCCACTAGAACTTTCACCCGATCTTCTTCTAGCCATCACAAACAAATACCTGCATAAAATACTCATCGTTACTCACTTCGAACCCCATCTACCCTCCTAGGTCATTCTAGTCCACCTATACTTATACATAGAGCTAAACCATAGCTCTGATACCAACTGTCGCGACCCCGACCCCGCGGGCCCGGAACTCGCGAGCTGGACGTCGACTTACAACAATACACCAAAATAATGAAGATAAAATTCCATTTTTATACCCAAAATGTTTAAAACAAAGTTTTAGAAATCCAAGCTTAACAACGACAACAAACTACTAGAATGAGCTTCGCAAGCTCACCCCAAAAATACAAAAGATTACAAAATTAATGACGTCATTGTTGGTAAAACTATCCCCAAAAGGTTATACATTTAAATAATGCAAACCGATCAAACAACCTGCCCAAAATCTCAATCCTCTCGACGTCCTCCTCGATCCGCGAATCCTAATCCTTTTCCTCCTGGGGGGGGGTTAAGGAAAACAATTTGAAACAAGAAACGGGGTGAGAATAAATCTCAGTAAGTTACTAATGCAACTACATGACATGCTATGATGCAAGAAGCAATAAGATAATAATAAATATCAATCAGCACATAGCATTATCACATACAGATAGCAGCGGAAATAAACACATAACAAAGGATATAGCCAAGGTTTTCCAAATGGTACATCCAAATAAAGGATCGCTGCGCAGCTTCAATAATCAACAAATCATCATCTTCATAATAGCATGAAAGCCGAAGAGAAAACCCCGGTACCGGAACCAATAACATAAAAGTGTCACAAGGGACAAGGACCATGACACAAAGTCATGCCCGCTAGCCAGATACATTCACAAAGGAACGCTGACTTATCCTTTCCAAGGCCAATCTGGAGAGGGGGTATAGTAAGGCAAAACAATGGTCAACATTATAATGGACTTGGCTTTGCCATTATAATCCTTTCCATCGCCCGATGCAACAAATATGCCAGCTGGGCTTCCAAATAAATGCCTAAGTAATAATAATTAGCATGAATGACACTTAAGGTTCCAAAGTAGGGAACCATACCAATAATCACCATAAAGATGCAAACGATTTTCTCATGAAGAGTTCAACAACAACGAACACAAGAAGTTTCTCATACAAGCACAACAACGATAAACAGAATTTCTCATAAAGAGCACAACAACATTGATCATTAAACAAGATGGTTCCAAGACAAGGACCCATACCAAACACATCCTAAAGATGATACCCACGAGTTAATCATAAAGAGCACAACCCAAACGGTTCGTCACCAATGGCACAATGGCTATTACCAAAGTCCATAAACATTTACTCAAAAGATATACTAGGACTATGGACTCAACCATCTCATCACACCTGGAATTCCAAATAAGAAATCGAATGAATGCATCTTAAGGTTAATCAAACCGTAAGTACCCAAACAAATCCAAAAGGTTACCCTTATTAGGAACATGATCACGACTGGACTAAACCCTACACTTTAGTGTTCCAAAACAACCTCTAGGTATATAGGATATCACCTAAAACCTAGACCAAGTCTCATTCTAAATCAATCCGATCAGTAAATAACTTTCAATTAAAGGGTCTCAAAGTATAAGTCCTCACTTATATCCCAAAATGATCATAACAACTCAATAAAGTCACTCAATTGGATTACAAAACGTTCACAATGGATCGATACAACTCCTCTTAACTCAAAACACCAATAAAATCCCGAAGTATAAAACTTATAACTTAACTGAACAACCTATACCATCTTGTAGTACTCGGAGAGAGCTTCGAAACGATAGTTTATTCGCTCCAAAACGGAGTCCGGACGAAGAAGTTATGGGGGAAACAATTTAGAAGAAAAGGAAGAATATACCAGAATTCTAGCTTGGCACGACCGTGCCTAAAAAGTGGCACGACCGTGCCAATCATGACGGAAGGAAAGGCAATTTTGGCGCGACCGTGCCTAAGAAAGTGGCACGACCGTGCCAAACATGACGGGAGGAAAGGGAATGTGCACGACCGTGCCAAATAAAGGAGCAGACCGTGCCAACCATACGAGAGGGAAAGTGAATGTGGCACGACCGTGCAAATAAAGGAGCACGACCGTGCCAGATGAACATGCCCAGATTCTTCCTGGGTTCACCAATTTCGAACCAAAACACCACCTTCACTAAAGTTATCAAAATCAAAGCTTCCCAATACATTTCTAAAGCTCCTAAACACATCCAACCTAAAGGGAACCTAATAACACCCTTTAATCATCCAAACCAACACCAAATCCCACATTCAAGATTTCACCATTTTTACCCAAAAACTCAAATAAATTCAAAAATAAATTCTAAACTCAACCAAACTTCAAAATTAACACATCAAACATCATATAAACATGATATGAACATTTTAGCATCAAAATGGGGGAAAAGTAACTTACTTGATTTTCTCAAAGTCGATGGGTTTCAATATTTTTGGCCTCCTACGATCCTATCGACGATCTAAACAAGATTCAAGTTATGAGAAATGAGAGAGATTATGAGAGGAAGAGAAGAAAATGAAGAGAGATGAAGAGAAAACTTACCCCTTTTTCTTCCTTGGAGAGAGAGAGAGAAATGGTGGGGAAATGGGGAAGAGAGGAGGTGGAGTGTATGAGATGGGGGAGGTGAGGGAAGGGAGGGAGGGAGTAGGGAATGATTTAGAGATTACACTTAGGCCCCCTCCTACTACACTACTAACACAAAAATTACACTCCCTACTAACCATTAAGACCCAACAATATTACACTAACCCCCGAATGACTCAAATAAAATGCTAAGCATAATTATGATGACATAAAATGCAACAAATATTATTTAAATAAATAATAATTTAAATAAATAAATAAGCAAATAAATAAATAATAATTATTATTACCAATAAAATAGAGCCTAGTTTTCGGGTCGTGACATTCACTCCCCCTAAAGAAAATTCGACCCGAATTTTAACGAGACTTACCCTAAAGACCGAATAGCTACGGATACGATAGTTCCGCCATTCCTCGTATTCCTCAATTATCCAATCTAATCCACTAAAAGGTATCCTTAAATAATGCTTACGATAACACCACCTCTCGAACCGAATCATTCCATCATTATCTTCATTACTAATCGAAATCCGTACTCAATCATCGAAGAATCCAAATTAATCCACACATAATTCTCGAGGTACCTCAAGCTCGCTTATTCATAACCTTAACTATTTGTAAATCGCATACTTAGTATTATTCCCCAGAAATTCAAAACATTACCATCTCGAGCTAAATTAGCTTTTAAAAATATAAAAGGCTAAAGAAATTTCTATTTCCACAATATTCATCAAAGGCTATATCTCTAAGGATTCCCATTATAGTGCTCTCGCTCTAGGTAGCACTTTAAACTAAAGGTGTAATGTAAACCCGAAATTTTAATACAAAATGTTCACTTAAATTTACGCCATAATGTCATCGTCATAACACTCCAATCCTTGAAAGCCTAAAATAATTACGAATACTCAGTAGTCCGAAAATGATCTAAATTTTATCTTCACGGTATTTCCTCTAACTCCCTTTTTAGTTATTAATCTGTGCTCATATATCCAAGGAAGTCACCAAATCTCAAATCCTCAATAGCTAAGCCACGTTAATCTTTCACGCATACATTTATTAATCTAATGATACTTAGGAGCTCAATAGTACTACCATCGTAATAACCCAATTAGCTAGTAACGTTCCAACTGACCCAAGACCAATTCATGATATTCCTTAATTATGCCCAAGTATTGATAATCACTTCCTTCACATACCCTTGATCCAATTCGAAAACGCCACCAAGAAGGGATTTAGAACATAGAACCACTATCTACCCAAAATTTCGAAATGCCTTTAACATAGATTGAGAAATTATTACTCTCCAAAATGTACTTAGTCCTTTCTAACTTAACACGCTTACCACCATTAATGATCATAACTCCTACAACAAACTCATCATCCATAACAAATCGTACACTTCTCCATACTAATCCATTCCGATGCATTCACGGAGATGTATTAAAAGTGACTAAAATTTTCCTCAAAAGATCCTCATTGAATCCTCAACTCCTATAACCCAACCGATACAATATGGATATTGATCTAAATATTAGCATTACAACCTTGTACCACAACAACCCAATTTAACCCAAGCTCTCCTCAAACACTAGGTACTATTTAGAAGAAAGTAGAAACCTTACAATGATAATTACACCCCAACAATTTGACCGAAGCTAAATACTCGGATTCAAAAAAAAAAAAAAATGGTATAACTCTACGCAAAGGAACGGTCTCAAATAATTTTAAGAAATCAGGAATGGAGATATAACCATCTTCCTACAACAATCAACTAAAGCAAGAGTAACATTAAAATCTTGTAATAGCAACATGGCTAGTTTAGCAGGTAAGACATAACCATACTTAAGCACATCATAAGCACATACGACTTCATCAGATACCCTAAACTCCTCCATAGGAGTAGACACCTACAACACATAATTCAAAGACTCAGAAGAAATAAATGCAACTAATGCATAGAAACACATAAATGCGATGATCCTAAAATGCACACGCTCGCTCTCACGACGCAAAATAATACCTCCTGAAATTTATCCGTTACCTGGTGAGTGCTGATTGGTCGCAAATACCCTACCCTGAACTTTTAGGGTTTCCCGAAGCATCCCTCTTCTGACCCTGTGGTATTCCAGTTCCTGCCCCGATGACTGAACTCTAAACCTCGGACAATCTTTAACGAAGTGTCCCAACTGACCACACTTCACACATTTTCCTTGCTTCTTCCAACACTTGTCTTCTGAGTGTCCTTTCCTCTGACAGTAGCTGCAGACTTTCCCATTTCGTGTCCCCTTATTAGAACCTTGATTTCCTACTGTTGGTTGCCCTTGAAGTTGCCTTCTGAATCGAGTTTGCACTCCAGAATTACCTCTGTTATCCGAATGTTGCTGTTGTGACTTACTCTGCCTCCTTGCTTACCGGGTTAACCATCTCAGTCTTCCTTTTGTGTTCCCCAATATCCTGCTCAATCAAGTAGGCTCGATCCACCGCATCCTGAAAAGGTTGAATTCTTTGGGCTAAAAGTTGAGTCCTAATAGCTGTCTTCAAACCCCTGATCAATCTCATCGCTTTCTGCTCCTCGGTCCGCACAAGGTATTCACAACACCTGGCTAATTCTACGAACTTAGCCGAGTACTGTGCTACTGTGACTACATCATGCCTTGCTCAAGCTGAGGAACTCGATCTCTTTCCGGTTTTGATCCACTAGAGAGATAAAATGATCCTTGAATTTCCTCACGAACCACTCCCAAGGATATGGTACAAGAGTCGTATCCCAACTGGTCTTCAGTGCCTTTCACAATGTTCCGCAGCCCCCACGAGCTTATAAGCTGCAAACAGAACCCTATCCTCATCAGTGCAACCAAAGACTCGTAGATTTTCTCCATCGATTCTATCCATAGCTCGGCTTTCTTCACATCCGGCTCACCGTCGTACTCACTGGTTTCAACTTTAAGAACTGCTCCAACCCATATCGCGGAGGTGCTACATGTTCCTCTCTCGGCCCTTGGTCATGAATTGCTTTCACGGCCGCTTCAAACCTGTCCTGAAACATTGCACGGTTTTCTTCCCGTAGACCATTCTGATTCTGAGTCCCACTAGAACTTCACCCGATCTTCTTCTAGCCATCACAAACAAATACCTGCATAAAATACTCATCGTTACTCACTTCGAACCCATCTACCCTCCTAGGTCATTCTAGTCCACCTATACTTATACATAGAGCTAAACCATAGCTCTGATACCAACTGTCGCGACCCCGACCCCGCGGGCCGGAACTCGCGAGCTGGACGTCGACTTACAACAATACACCAAAATAATGAAGATAAAAATTCCATTTTTATACCCAAAATGTTTAAAACAAAGTTTTAGAAAATCAAGCTTAACAACGACAACAAACTACTAGAATGAGCTTCGCAAGCTCACCCAAAAATACAAAAGATTACAAAACTTAATGACGTCATTGTTGGTAAAACTATCCCAAAAGGTTATATATTTAAATAATGCAAACCGATCAAACAACCTGCCCAAAATCTCAATCCTCTCGACGTCCTCCTCGATCCGCGAATCCTAATCCCTTTTCCTCCTGGGGGGGGTTAAGGAAACAATTTGAAACAAGAAACGGGGTGAGAATAAATCTCAGTAAGTTACTAATGCAACTACGTGACATGCTATGATGCAAGAAGCAATAAGCAATAATAAATATCACATAGCACATAGCATTTATCACATAACAGATAGCAGCGGAAATAAACACATAACAAAGGATATAGCCAAGGTTTTCCAAACTGGTACATCCAAATAAAGGATCGCTGCGCAGCTTCAATAATCAACAAATCATCATCTTCATAATAGCATGAAAGCCGAAGAGAAAACCCCGGTACCGGAACCAATAACATAAAAAGTGTCACAAGGGACAAGGACCATGACACAAAGTCATGCCCGCTAGCCAGATACATTCACAAAGGAACGCTGACTTATCCTTTCCAAGGCCAATCTGGAGAAGGGGGTATAGTAAGGGCAAAACAATGGTCAACATTATAATGGACTTGGCTTTGCCATTATAATCCTTTCCATCGCCCGATGCAACAAATATGCCAGCTGGGCTTCAAATAAATGCTAAGTAATAATAATTTAGCATGAATGAACAACTTAAGGTTCCAAAGTAGGGAACCATACCAAGAAGTCACCATAAAGGGCAAACGATTTCTCATGAAGAGTTCAACAACAACTAACACAAGAAGTTCTCATACAAGCACAACAACGATAAACAGAATTCTCATAAAGAGCACAACAACATTGATCATTAAACAAGATGTTTCCAAGACAAGGACCCATACCAAACACATCCTAAGATGATA
The DNA here is from genome assembly GCA_026119855.1 of Campanula takesimana. NCBI lineage: Eukaryota > Viridiplantae > Streptophyta > Magnoliopsida > Asterales > Campanulaceae > Campanula > Campanula takesimana. The sequence goes on from JAOWBW010000851.1 coordinate 538,309, forward strand.
CCCACGAGTTAATCATAAAGAGCACAACCCAACGGTCGCTCACCAATGGCACAATGGCTATTACCAAAGTCCATAAACATTTACTCAAAGATATACTAGGACTATGGACAACCATCTCATCACACCTGGAATTCCAATAAGAAATCCGAATGAATGCATCTTAAGGTTAATCAAACCGTAAGTACCCAAACAAATCCAAAAGGTTACCCTTATTAGAAACATGATCACGACTGGACTAAACCCTGCACTTTAGTGTTCCAAAACAACCCTCTAGGTACTATAGGATATCACCTAAAACCTAGACCAAGTCTCATTCTAAAATCAATCCGATCAGTAAAATAACTTTCAATTAAAGGGTCTCAAAGTATTAAGTCCTCACTTATATCCCAAAATGATCATAACAAACAATAAAGTCACTCAATTGGATTTACAAAAACTTGTTCACAATGGATCGATACAACTCCTCTTAACCTCAAACACCCAATAAAATCCCGAAGTATAAAACTTATAACTTACTGAACAACCTATACCATCTTGTAGTACTCGGAGAGATCTTCGAAACGATAGTTTATTCGTCCAAAACGGAGTCCGGACGAGAAGTTATGGAGGAAACAATTTTAGAAGAAAAGGGAAGAATATACCAG